>JAHRHJ020001599.1:0-356742 GCA_019776745.2 Taxus chinensis
TTTGCATTGTCATGAATAGTATGTGGACGTAAATGATGAATGATGACAATTGATAATCAATGATAGATGATGATGAAAGACGATGATTGACTTAATGTGTATAATGTAAAATTTATTTCCTGAATATCTTTTGGGACTTTAATTATCTTGAAAATTATGTCGTGGGACTTTAATTGTATCTGTGGGGTTATACTGTCTATGAAAGTAGACTTAAGGTTGATAGGTTAAGAATCTGTGTTGTGTACTATGATTTTTTCAACGTGTTGAGGACTTCAAAGTGTGTTTGGATTTTATGAATGACCTTTATCAGTCTAAAATAAAGTATATCCAAAGTCAATGATGCTAAGATCTAGCAATCTGTCCTGTTATCTAGTTGGTAAAGCTCATCCTTGTTAAGGAATTCATGAATTGAATATTGGAGTGTCAAGTTGCAAGTTACTCTGTCAGTGCTCAAGCTAACTCAGTCCTGGTTGGTGATGAAAATTATCAGTGCTTCATGATGTACAAAGTGAAAGAATTTCATCAAGGAGATTTATAATTCTCTAAAAGTGGTATAAGACCATGTCAAGGTGTTGATTCATCAATGTCTTGTAGTTCTAAAAGGTGACTATTAAGAGGACCTTGTTTTATGCCTTAAGAAATGTTTTCACATCTTTGAGAAAAAGCTCAAGGTCTGTCAAGACCCAAATGTCCATGCTATATGTCATTATGTGGTCTATCATGGTGCTGAGACAAGAATGTATTGCTACTACAAGAAGATGTATTGTGTAATAGAGGTTATACTTCTGATTCATGCTCAAAGTTAGGAAAAATGAGTATCTACAAATGTTATAAAGTTGAGAAATCTCATATTGATGTTACCTTGTCATAAGATTTCTGCATAGTAAGGAAGAGTATAACACATTGTTTCTATATGTCATTATGTGGTCTATCATGGTGTTGAGACAAGAATGTATTGCTACTACAAGAAGATGTATTGTGCAATAGGAGTTATACTTCTGATTCATGCTCAAAGTAGGGAAAAATGAGTATCTACAAATGTTATAAAGTTGAGAAATCTCATATTGATGTTACCTTGTCATAAGATTTGTGCATAGTAAGGAAGAGTGTAACACATTGTTTCTTAAAGGATTCTTAGAGGTCAATGCAAGGTTTGACAGTGGCTCCAGGAATGCATTGATTCAAATGCTCATCTATCTTTGCATCACAAGGTTATTGCCTATAAAGGTTGTGAGTTAATGAAAGTGTGAAAGATGATGTGATATGTGTAAGGTAATTGGAAATAGTCTCTTCTAGTACAAGAAGATTCATGGTGTATGGTCAGGTTATCTAAGATGAGCTTTGTAACTTTGTTTGACCTGAGGAGTGCAGTGGAAAAGTTTAAACAAAAAAAGATCTTAAGAAACTGATGGAACCAAGAAGGGGAAATTAATTGATGTTCCCAAACTCGATGCAAATCAAGCAAGAGGGAATAATTCTGATCAATGTACTTTAATATTAACGGAGGGTGACGATCAGCCAAGGCTCTTGTGGTTTGAATAGGGAAATGTGAATATGAATTTGGTAAGTATTGTGACATGTTAGACATCACTTTCCAATTTAATTTTTTGTTATTTTAGTTATCTTTTATCCTATCAGGTGGCAGGAATATCTATTTTTTGGGAAGCTACCACTCACCAACAAATGGAGAATAAAGAGATAGTAAATAGAAAAAAAATCCTTGGGTCTAACAGGAAGATAAGATATATTAAAAATAAATTAATATAATTCTAAGAAATCAAGAAAGAATCATCACTGGTAAGAAATTAAACATAATTGCAAATATGCTAGGGTTTAGCTTACCTCTTGTGTATTAGATTGCTGTGAAAATATCAAGGGTAACGTGCTAGATCTTTGTTTCACATGACATTGTAGATGGAGGGGTGAATTGCATGACATTGTCAGTCCTGAGAAGTGCCAGCAACAGCTTTAAATAGATAGACCAACAATATCATTAAGGTCAAGTAAATATAAATATTATGTGGAAGAAGATACCTATTTAAAATTGAAATCATCACCGGTAATGTGCTAGATCTTTGTCTTAAAAAATTCAACACAAAAATTGATTAGTAGATAGATGGGTGAGTTGGCCTGACGTTGTCAGTCTCGAGAAGTAAAAGCTTCTCGGACGGATGTCCAACACCGTTTCAAAAAATAAAATTTTGTATTTAACTAAATGTAAAATACATACACCTGTAACATCTTTAATTATAACCAGAGCTGAAAAATGAATAGTAAGAAACAATAAGATTAAGGGGAAAAAGATACCTGCTTAAAGTTGAAATCATCACTGCCATTGGTAATGAGCTAGATCTGTGTTTAAAAAAATCTAACACGAGAAATGGATTAGTAGATAGATGGGTGAATCGCCTGATATTTTAGTATATAGACCTGTAACATCTTTAATGATAAAGATAAAAGATAAATAAAGAAGATACCTACTTAAAGTTGAAACAATCCATTATCAATAGCTTCATCAAAGTTGATGATGTCTTCTGTAGAATGTGACGAAGAGCCAATTACACTCTCAAGGTTGGGAATATTTGTACTTGTAGCTGTATTATTTACATCTCTTTTTTCGCAAAGGGAATTCCAGTGAGTAATTGCTCTATTGAAAAATGAATAGTAACAAACAATAAGATTAAGGGGAAAAATATACCTACTTAAAGTTGAAATCATCACTGCCACTGGTAATGAGCTAGATCTGTGTTTTTAAAAAAATCCAACACGAGAAATGGATTAGTAGATAGATGGGTGAATTGCCTGACATTTTTAGTATATAGGCCTGTAACATCTTTAATGATAAGATAAAAGATAGATAAAGAAGATACCTACTTAAAGTTGAAACAATCCATTGTCAGTAAGCTTCATCAAATTCGATGTTGTCTTCTGTAGAATGTGACGAAGAGCCAATTACAACTCTCAAGGTTGGGAATATTTTGTAGTTGTAGCTGTATTAAATAAATTTTAAATATATAGGCCTGTAACATCTTTAATAATAAAAATAGCTGAAAAAAATGTAAAGTGACAAACAATAAGATTAAGATAAAGATAAAAGATAAAGAAGATACCTATTTAAAGTTGAAACAATCCCATTATCAATAGCTTCATCAAACTCGATGTTGTCTTCTGTAGAATGTGATGATGAGCCAATTACACTCTCAAGGTTGGGAATATTTGTAATTGTAGTTGTATTATTCACACCTCTTCTTTCGCAAAGGGAATTCCAATGTGTAATTGATCTGTCGAACGGAAAGGTTTTGATGGAGTATCGAGAAACATAACACCTCATGCAACTTTCCAGATTTTTATCCAACCTGTTTCTTAGTTTTGATTTTATAAATGATAATGCACTGAAAACCCTTTCGTCCTTCATAGACCCAAAAAATCATTGTTTGGCATAACTCATATGAATCTGAAATATTCATTGATATCTTCTTGTAAGATAGAAACTTTGATAGATTCCTCGCGACATCCTTGTAATAGCACCACTTTCAGAAGGTTGGTCTAAATTCTTATATTGGTTCCTCATTGTTTGTTGCGAAATTTGTTGATTGAAACTTTAATAAATCAGCATTCAGTATACCTTTGATTTCCATACACTTGAGCTTCTGAAGTCTTTGTAAATTGTTCCATTATTTGTACCCATAGATTTATGGAAATGCTTTGTGAAAAATTTTGCATGGCCACCTTTAGTATTATCCAAAAATTAGGATTCATCACACCCATGGCTTTCCAGAATTTTATCTTTACAGAAATGCTCCCTAATTTCTGATGACAAGGTTTCTAAAAGTTTTTTAAGATTTATTCTTGTTTCAACTATTAACAAACTCAAACAAATTACGGTCACGGGAACATCTTCTCGTTCCGATCCTGTAATATCTTGACCTTTTTAGAAAATGTGCAGTGGTATTTCCCTCCCATTAACAGTGATGCAGAGGTGATCGTGGCTATTAAATCTCAAAAATGTGTTAGGATTTTTAAGATCTAATAAAGCTTTCCAATTCTCAAAAACAGGTGCATCAAAACTTTCATGTGGAACAATACAATATATCAAGACTTTGACATACCATTTTTCTCATCCGTATAAAATCCACAATATAGATTAATCTGCCCTGTGCATGCTTCATCAATGTATTGATCTCCTTTAACATTGGAAGAATACCAACCAATGTAAGAAATGTCTCCAAATCAGTTAAACGGAACAAAAATTCCCTCACCCTATCAACTTCATGATGGTATTTGTGCATGAAACCAACCAATGAAGGATAATCCTCACGAACTCTGCATGTAGGTTCGTAAAAAGAGATCCATCTAGTCTCCACATCCTTCAGAAGTTTTTTTGCCATCTGTAATTCCAATTGCAAAGTTTTGGAACTCGAGAAAACGCTTTGGGCTACTTGACATATAGGCATGAAGTTCTCTTATAAGGTCTTCTAATTTAGCAACATTTTCGTGGTTGCTTACCATTTTATATGCTAAATTCATTCTATGAGCCATACAGTGAATTGGTAGCATATATGGGGCCATTGTTGTTTGTAATCTAACACATAGCCCTATTCAGTGACCCTGCATGACAGATGCACCATCTGCTCCAATGCATACCAACTTCGTAGCAATTTCATAATCAGTCATTCCAGCAATATCTTTCAAATGAGAAACAACTATTTTATGTAGGTTTTCAGCATTGCAGTTTTCAACCATTTTCATAACACCCAATAGATGAGGTGTCCTTATATCATTTTCTAAAGTATAGACGTGGATACATACCCATGTGGTGTTGTCGACTGTTGTCACTTCATCAATTGAAAGAGAGATAAAGTTTGCTTTTTTTACATTCTCTTTCAAATCTTCCTTCTCTATCATCGAGAGGCATTTTTCCATTTCCCATCCACTACTTTCAGACCAATGAGACTGAGGTACATTCAACATTCTGTTAAATTGATACAAAATTTGAAATTGAGGAAATTTGAAATCTCTCTTCCTTTTTTTAGTATTTGAAAAAGAGTAGAGAATTGTATGAATTTTGCATGTAGATTTGTTTCTTTCATCTTACCAATATGTGATGTGATCGTTCCTCCCTTTCCCAACAGATGTCTATGTTTTTTCTGCTCTACCTCATATTCCACTGCGTATCTAACATGCATGCACTTCTTTTTAGTTTTCCACCTGTGTGTTTTGATTTTCTGGCCATCCACCCCCGTTACAGTCAAATATTGTTTTCCACAATGTTTTTCTATAGTGTCTAGCTTCAGTTGCATTTTTTGTTGCTTTCCCAATTTCCACGTACATATTGTACATGTACATTTAGATGGGATCTCTTCAGAATTAGATGATTGTACAGGTTCAATAAACATGGAAATTTAGCTACCCAATCAAACTTGTATGTCTTGCCAATGGTCCACATATTCTTGTTCGTTTTCAATGCTTTACTTTTTTGAGTAGAATTTTGAGCAATATCAAAATCACCTGGTTTCCTCTTTCTTGGACTAGAGTTTGAATTTGATTTCTGTGTTCCATTTTGTTGAGTATTTGTATGTGTGATATCTTGATGCACTTCTGGTTGCACCCCAACAGGAACAATATCTTCAAGATCTATCATATTATCATAGGTTTCATTTGTTTGACTTTGATACTATGCAGAATGCATGTCCACCTCAATAATACCTTCCACATAGTCAGTATTCTGATTCTTTATGGTGGCATCTATATGGTTGGTATTTTTAATATCTATATCCACAGAGTTTCTAAAATACTTGAAGAGTGATTTTTGAGATTTCTTACTTACTTTTAGGTTATTCGTATTCTTTGAGCTAGAGGTTATTCGTATTCTTTGATCTGGCACCTTCCATTATTCTGAAGAGATTCCTGTGTCAGCAAAAGAACCAAGTAGCGTATGTCCACTATCTAAGGTCTCTGTCACGCGTCCCCTGTTTGAGGTCTCTGTCATACGTCAAATCTGCACTTGTCGCATGTCAACAACCTATTCTGTGTCGCGTGTCCACTGTCTGAATATACTGTCGCACGTCAACACTTCCCTTGTTGCATGTCAACTGCTATGCCCAAGTCGACGTGTCAACTTCTTAGCCCTTGTCGCACATCAACACTATCTCTTGTCACACGTCAACACTGCCCTTGTCACACATCAGTACAGCTTCCCTTGTCACGCGTCTGCAATACTCTCTTGTCACGCGTCAACAATGTCATTTGTCACGTTTCAACAACGAACCCTCACAGGATAACAATAATCTCTGGTGCTTAAGGGTATGTGAGTTCAAATTTCACAGTATTGGTAATTTGGTAAGCTACTTGAGGTATACTACCCAGTGAATCACCTAGGTTTTTATAGGAGATGTTTTCAAATGAAGGCGAAGCCGACCCCCCCAAAAAAATATACTATATATTTTAGGCGAACAGGACACCGACCCACTCGAATAATTCACCTTTTCAAATTTTCCTAAAATGAAATTTTTGCCATATTACAAATATTCGCCACTAAAATTATCCCTGAGGAGTTCTATGCAATGTTGGAGAAAATGTCTTGGGAGATGAAGGTAGCAGGATATTTTCTTTCAGATCCAGATCTTGTACTGAGTTGTTATTCCAAAACCGATTCATGACAGTGAGGGTGTTACCAATAGACCTGATGGAATTTATTTATGAGATTCTCTATTGCTTCCTTACTTGTTTTACGATGTCCAAACTCATGGGAGAGAATCTCATAGGTGTGGATTTGTACTATATCAGCCCAAGGAAAGAACCCATGATGGTTTGCTTGATCAAGAGAAATGGTAACTCAGTTAGCAGTGGGACTACCTCTAGCCTGTAGGAGCCTGAAGGATGTGCAGAGAACTAAGGACAATTGTTCCATCTTACTACTTCATTTCAAGGAGATCACTTTGCTTAGAATTTTGCTAATGATAATTGTTATCCAAAATTCCCCCCCAAGGGTAATTTTGATAACATGCATCAGAATATCCAAATCCCAGGAAAATTGATTGATTCGGGGCCAAAATTCATGTTTCCAGGGTCCCTTCAGGAAACTTTCTAAACTCCCCAGGCCGAAGAAGGAAGGAGCAAGCTCTGAAAATGCGGAAAAAAGGTTCAAAAAAGGGAAAATAGGTCGATCCAGGAAAAATCATTAAAATTGGCTAAGTGTTGCTCGGGACATCTGGGCCGAAAAGACCCGAACTGGCCGAAACCGGCCGAAATGAGCACAGACAGTAAAAAATTGATTGGGACATCTGGGCCGAAAAGGCGCGAACTTTACGGCCGAACCGGGCGAAAAAAGGTCAAGTCAGTCCGAAGTAAAGTGGGACAAGCGGGACAAAAATGCCCGAACCGGCCGGATCGGCTGAAATTGTCCCAAAGGGTCCAAAGGCAAATGGGACGTCTGGGACAAATGAACGCGAAATGCCCGAACCGGCCGAAAAGGAGAACTTTCGCACTAACTGCTATGGGACAAATGGGACAGAAATGCCCGAACCGGCTGAACCGGGTGAAATGGGAACAAACAGTCCGAAGGCAAATGGGACATTTGGGACAAATGGACGCGAACCGGCCGGTTCGCCCGAAATCAGCACAAGGAGCACTGTGCCAAATGGGACAAAGGGACGAGCGGGACGCGGATCGCCAAAAAAGCCGAAAGCCAATCAAGCAGCGCCACGTGTCATCGGCCAATGAGGGACAAGGAAGCCCATTTCGGGCGGATCGGAAGATTTTGTCCCAAACGGTTTGGGACTTCCGGGACAAAAAGACGTGAAGGGCGCAAAAGAGCCAGTAGACCCGAGGACCAATCAGATCATAACACGTGTCACGAGGAGAAAAGTCAAAAAGTCAAAGGGGCGTGTTTTCGAGCACTGATCCGAACCAATGAAATAGCGCCACGTGTCCCAGCAGGGGCCCATAAGAAAAATTCAAAAGGCAAGCCTGCCGAAAGGCAGAGGAGAGAGAATCATGCGACCAATCAGAGCGTGCCATGTGTCATCCAAGTGGCAGAGCGCGGGAAATATTTCAAAATCCGTTTTGGTCTGTTCCGTGCCCTAAATCTTCAGATCGCCATATCTTTTGATCCAGAGCTCGGATTTCCACGTTCTTTATATCAAAGGAAAGCTTGTGAGATGCTCTACATGATTCTGGGATCAATATCGAGTTTTGGTGCAGTATGAAGAGAGAAAATGGAGAAACGGCGCTGACGTGTGATAATGGCCAGAAGCGACCTTTCAACAACCTATTTTAATGCTAATGGGTTGCATTCTTCTTCTGCACGGCCAGAAGTGACATTTTAGCGGCCCAGTTAATGCAAATGGGTTGCATTCTCCTCAAAATCGCTCAAAGTGATAGGGTATGGGTTGACAAAGATCCCCCCTGCTGATTTAATGCATCTGCAGTCAATGAGGGATGGGCTTGCACGTTTTTTCACGTTTCTGTCCCCTGGGCTTGACCCATGCAATGTAAAAAGCCAGATTTGGCTCATTTAAAAAAAAAGGTTGTTCATTCTTTCTGCTCGGCCCTCCCTTCTTTTCTTCTCTAGGGTTGAAAATGGAGTTCGAACCTCCTCCCTGCTCTGTAATGGCGTTTTTTGCCTTTTACTAATGGAATGATGTTCTGTGCAAACTTCTGGAGCAACAAAACGTGTTTTGTGATGCATCTGTCCATCCTTCCTCGTTTTTGCTTGTTCTCTTCTTGCCTCTCTTCATTGCAGGTATTTGTGCATGTTTGAATGTTCATTGCAGGTCTGGAGCTGTGTTCATGGAGTTTTGGGACATTTTCTGTGTGAAATCTATCCTTGGGCCTGTGATGCATCTGTCCATCCTTCCCATTGCTCACCTCTCTTTGTCCCATGGCAGTTTTGATAGATGTCCAACATTCTCCTTCTCTGGTGTATCACCGTTTTAGTGTAGGCTTTTGCTGTTTTTCCTTTCCCTCCCTCTCTCTGTCTCCTTGGCATGGTTAGATTAGGATTAGATTAGCTTGCCTGCACTGGAATACCTTGTGGTAGGTAGTTTAGGAGCAGGAATCAGCCTTCTCTGGAGATTCCTCTCTCGGTTTTACAAGTCCCACGCTCGGAGAGAGGTTTCCATGTTGTGCAATCACACTGGATGCCTAGAGTGATCAAACTAGAAATCTGATCAACATCCACGGGTGCTGTGATTTGGGTGCACTAACAATAATGTTGTAAGCATGGATCGGCTAGGACTCAAATCAAGGACCTCCATCAGCATTGCTGAGCACTCTACCTTTGAGACGACGGTCCTTCGCAGGTTTGGGGTCAAAAACTAGTTGATTGGTTTCCTGTAGGTAGGGTTCAACTTTGCAATCTTTTGAGGCTGATCTGTTTCATATCAGAAATATTCATGAAGCACAATTTGCCTTGCAACTATATGAGCATCTTCTACGAGTCAATATGTTGGCAGGCATAAAGGGTGCTGTTGGAATTATCACACCTTACAAGCTACAGCTGCAATGTTTGCACCGAGATTTTGATGTTGTCCCCAAATGTAATGAAGGAAAAGGTTATTGATCATCACGGTAGATGCCTACCCGAGCCAGGAGCGTGGTGTAATCAGTATGTCTCGTGTCCGAGCTTCAAATCATGGGGTTGGTTTGTAGCTGTTTTTCACTGCGTGAATGTGGCGCTAGCACGAGCTCGCAGAGCACTTTGGGTTAAGGGCAGGCAGCGGCTTTGAGACAAATCTTTTTCATATGGAGATGGCGTTCTAAACCAGGCATGTTAAGACTAGCCCCTGAAATATTTTGCTTTCCTTTTTCAACTTCATGAAATAAATGATCTACTACCTGAAATGACACTTTAAGATGGAATGTTGTGTTTGATTCTATCGATTGTCCTTGATTGCATTGGTTTCTTTATTTTTCCTGTTCCTTCTCCGTCTGAATGTTGTTCCTTTCATGATTGGTTTGCATAGGGGAAAATTGTTGTTATCTTTTCTTTGTTATAATTATATGGCTGAGAACAATGTTGTACTTGTTTTGTTTCTTTTGGATCAAATCATCTGAAATGGAAAGAGACATTCTTATGAAACATGGAAGTTTAAAAAAAAAAATAAAAAATGTTACCTTTCAAAATGCTTGGTTATGGCTACCCTAAGCGATATCAAATCAATAAAGGCTCATAAATGCTTGGGTCTGATTTCTGCTCGATAGTAGATACTTCTTGCTTTTTGCTTCCTTAGGGGGTTGCCTTCATTAGTACTGCTGCCCCACTCGAATGCTTCTTTCCTCTTTGGCTTGTTCCCTTGCTTATGCTGACAAGATAGTTATCACCTTTCAGATCTACTGAATGTAGACTTACCGCTGGATAAAACACAAATGCATGTATATTTCTTTTGCGGTGTTTTATCATCATTGATAAGGAATATCAAAAATATAGAAATCTGGGTCCTTAGCTAGAGTGGCTCTTGTTTTATTAGTTGTAACACTACTCCTTGATTACCTTTCTATTGAATGTAATTTGTTGCGTAAGTGAGAGTCCTACTGGAATGAATTGATATTGTACAACACTTTACACATAAGTGCTATATTGTCTTGGATAGTAGTATGTATGCTATTTATGAAGATTACGAATGAAGTTTGTTTAGGATTTCCATTTAAAAGTTGTCATGCTTGCCTACCTAGAGTGTAGCCTACTTGTGAGCTATTTTGTTTATTACTCGTTTCCTAATAAGGCTTGCGGCTTGTGGTTTCTTCAATAATCTATTCTGGTATCAGACATTAGGAAGGAAAGAAGGAAATTTCACTATTGTCCTCAATGCCCGAAAGTAGATCAATGGGATTCAGGATACAACCTTTAGCAATAGAAATTTCTAGGTAGAGAGAATCCTAGTTGCAAACCAAAGAAATTAGAGAGAATCCTAGTTGTTAACGTTTATTACTTTTAAAAGACCTTGTAAGGAAGATGCGGTAGACCTCTTGTTTAGATTGTAACGATGGAATGTTTTCCTTCAGGGTCACGTATCCCTTTTATTGCTATGAAACATCCTCCTGGAAGGACTGGGTAACTATGTTTTGTTTCGCGTCTTGATCGTAACTAGTATGTCTTTGACTCTCAAGTTTTTCTTTCCCTTTTAAGATGGATGGTTTGTATATTAGATTTAAGTCACGTAATCCATACGGTTGCATGATCAAAATTCTCTATACTATTGACCTTTCGTTCCTATCCCACGAGTTCTTGGATTGTTTCTTTGTTTTGTGATATACTGCTTGTTGGAATGTTTGACTTCCTCATTGTTGGCTGGTGTAGATCCTTACCTCGTGTGAAAAGTAGATTAGTGGTTTGTGCTTTGATCCTTTCATGAAGTAGAACATTCCTTTCATGTCAATTGTTAAATGTTAGCTTATTATTTCAATGTATAGACTTAACATGCTCAGTTCTAGCGAACTGACTCTAGTTAATATTTGTGCAGATGGATTATGTGAGTAGACTAGAAGAAAAGAGTGTAAAAGTTTCATCTGTACCATTATGAAGTTCCTTGTAAAAATGTCCAATGTGTTGTAAATTGTGTAACATTGCTTGTAAAGAGAGTTGATATGACCTCTTGCCTTGTATTGTTTGGTAATGGTGAAATAAAGTGTCTTGTTCATGGTGTAGTTAAGCTTGAAATTATCCTTGTGAGAAATGGCATTCAATCTTTACATTGATATGAGTATTGTAAAACTTTGATCTCGAGAATAAATTGTTAAGTTAAATCTTTCTAAGACTTAGCGACAATATTTTATAAGTACAGTAAAATGGGTCAGTTAACCCTTAAGAAGCTAAACATATGATAATTTTATATTCAACAAATAAATGTAGAGGTGATCTACTTGAAATCAAATAATTCCATGAGTGATCAAAATGAAACCATCCTTTGAGGAGTAAATTTTTATTTATTTTTATATATAAATTGATATCCCTAGCTACTAGTGAACTACCCCTTTTGGATGAACTCTTAAACAAGCTTAAGGGAAAACAATGGTCATTTTCTGGAAGATAATAAGATTTAGCAAGTAGGAGAAGAATTTAAGTGAACTACTCTTCAGTGTATAAGAAATTAACTCAGTTAGTGAGATGAATTTGTGCGAACCATATATTGATTCCTTCTGAAAACTTAAGTCATGAGATAAACGGTGTCTTACCAAAATAAATAAACCCTAACCATTTCTTACTGTGGCTTGCGACTAGCTGTGAGTGTGTCATGTGGTTGGACTTCCATTTTGTCTCGTCAAAAAGAAAAAAATAAATTGTCCTTGATAAGTTTGAATGTTTCCGTGCTGACCTTGTGGTCTTCCCCATAACAAATGGTTCCAAGGGTTGGTTGTAACCTTGTGATGACATGTTGTGTCGTGTTGAGTCAAAGCAAGTCAAAAAAAAGTTATCCTGTATTTCACTATGTTGTTCTTGTGTTGGTAATTTTTGTGCGTTATACTTTGGTATCAGAGCGTAGGTTCATGCTCTGGAACCTATGGGCCGGATTGGTGTTGTATGGTGATGTTGCATGGTGGTGGTGCTGTTACATGATGATACTGCATGATGATGATGATGTTGCATGATGATGATTTATATTGGAAGAGTAATGTGCTTTAAGCGTGATGTGATTATTGTCGTAATTGTGATATTGTGAACGCACGTGATGTGTATGTCACTCAGTGCGTATTTGTCATCATGTTGATGTGTTGGGGATGAGAGTATTCTCTCTCCTTCTTGTGGATTCTAGGAAGAATTCACGTGTAAATTATTGTTTGTGATGTGTGAAAAGAATTATAATGTGGATGACGTAGTGTTGGAGCATTGTGGCATATTGTGATATGTGGGTGTATCAATGTGTTGTATGACTAGTTGATGTTAAAAGAAATGAGTTGTATCATGATGTTTTTACCATGTTTTGAAGAAATGTGTGTACTACCTTGTTATGAAGCAATTATTGTTATGTTGTGATGTTATTATGTTCATCATATATATGAGTTGTGTAATATGTAATGCTTCATGTCGTGATTTAGGGTCATACGGTGAGTGTATGAACCCTATCGTATTGTGATTGCACTTTGGGTGCAGAATGTGGTAAAGTGATGTATTGCACCCTGTGAATGTATGATTGTGATCTACCCCGTATACCTACCATACGTGAGACGTTATGGTAGCTATGTGTGTACCACCATGGTGTTAGTGATGTAGTTACATGTTATGTTGTGAGCCTTACACTAACCGACCCTGAGGGAGATCGGTAGAAGTGTATGTTGAGAGTGAGGAATGGTGTATCATGGGTCAATAACTCGAGTCAAAACTCGGTTTAGTAGATTACATGTGACTCTTTCCTCTCTCCCTATGTGGTTGTATGTATGCAACCCTAGTGTATCTATGACTATGTTTAGCCTTGTTGAAGGGTGGCGGGATTGATATATATATATTTTTTACGAGCTGAGGCTCGATGTTCCGAGTGCCAGCAACTCGTTGAGTACCCCTTTGGTGGCCAGATAAGGCCACACAGTTATCGTAATGTGACATTATTATAAGTTGATTTTATTCGTAAATTGAGCTTTTACTTTTTTTTTGCAAGGACCAGCATCTTTTCTTGATTGCAATGCTTTACAATTTTGGGCATTTCCGTGGTTTGTGGCACTAACATGGGGATTTGATACTAACTTTGGCCATTTGGTCATTTATTTTTGTTGATTTTGGGGTCTTCTTTTAAATTGTGAATTTTTACCGCCTTGCCCAAGGCTTGTACTTTGCCACTTGGCACTTTGACTGGATTGTTGTGCTGGTTCTAATGTCGTGATGTGTGGAATAGGGTCATGGGATGCACCATGGATTGGTTGGACCTATGGACCCGCTTCGTTGTATGGGGGTACGCCCCAAGGGGTACATATGACTAGCGGGTTATTGAGAACTACGCGTTATTATGTCACTTGGGTTAGGACTGTCCAAACTCGATGTGCCTTGGGCACAGAGAGACAACCGGCCTCCTTGAGGGAGGCATAAGAGTTTGAGGGAGGCATAAGAGTTTGAGGGAGGCATAAGAGACTTGAGGGAGGCATAAGAGTTTGAGGGAGGCATAAGAGACTTGAGGGAGGCATAAGAGACTTGAGGGAGGCATAAGAGTTTGAGGGAGGCTTATGATATTTGTCTGTATGGTTGATGTTTCAGGATATATGTTGAGTTATTGTGATGTTTGGTAGTGGTCTTTTGATGTATGTGTTACTCATGTCAGATGGTTATGTGTTGTGATGTTGTGGACATGTCATTGATTCCCTTGTGGACACTATGTACCTGTAGCATGGTTTGTTGTTATGTGAGTATTTCATTGATGCAAATTGAGGAAATGTCTGGTGGATTGTAGTACTCTTCTGTTTGAGTATTTGGTATGTCAGTCATTGATGTGTGATGAGTACCTATGTTATGTGGAGTGTTCCTATTCTATTCCGTAATTGTGTAACCTTTTGTGGTGTAATACAATCTTGAAGTATATACTTGTGTGCTTGTGAATCTGTAGGGTCTTGTGAACCTGATAGGGTGTTGTGTTAGCAGTTCATGTTGGGCACCCACAATAAAGAATAAACCAAAACTCTTCAATGATGAAATTTTAAAAGGAATTAAACTAAGAATAATGCTAATGGAAAGAGACTAATGAAATGATGAACAAGAAAGAACTGCCAATCTTCACAGAACATTTAAAGTTAAAAATTTCTACCAGATGTTCCTAAGGCTACCCTATGGCCATGCTTTAATCAGCTAAATTTTAAACCATAGGGTGTGTCTTCTTCTTTATTTATCCCTTGATGCATACCATTTTTTTTTCTTCTTCTGTGTAATGTCGCATCGAGGACGATGCTTTCTTAAGGGGAGGAGAATGTAATGCCCGTTCATCGTCGCTCCCTTGCTTCTATGACGACCATGCTTCTAGGAGATGAATGCTGTTATGTTCCTTTGAAACGTTTGTGTCTTCGCCTTGTCGAGCGTTCCTTTTGATCGCTAGTAACATGATTAATAATTTTATGTTTTTAATAAAAGTCATGCAAAAAAAAATAATGATAAAAATAATATTTTAAATTATTTTGTCGATTGGCGATTATTTATGATTAGTGTCATTTTCTTTTAGCAGTATAGTTATTAGTTCTTGCAAGCTTTTCAACCATAGTATTGATCTCTCTTGTGCCCGACCCCTCGATCAAATTATTTTGTTTTGTCACTGTCGTGTTAGTTCCTAAACGATTATTCAAATCCCGTTTAGGTGTCACGATGTCTTAAAGCGTAATAAGAATAGATAATAAAGGAATCAGTAACAATTATACTTTAATTGTGTAAATAAATAATAATTTTTTTTATGTGGAATAAATTAAGCCTTTTCAGGCCATGTTAATCTTTTCTTTGTCATCCACTGACTGCCTTTATGGCTTTTACTCCTTTGGTTGGCGTGGGGTTGAAGGTTTCTTTTTTTTATTTGTTTCCTGGCAAGTGGGGGGTGCGTGGAGGAGTGTATGGCCTCCTGCCATATTTTAATTGCTTGACCAAATGAAAGAATGGGGTGGTTTTTCTAAGAGAATTGAAGGCGGGTGGGTGAGAGTCGGTTCAGATTGGCAGGGGGGCGCTTCAGTGGCTGTCACCGTCTCACCAAATGCATTAAACAAAGACCAGCACACCTCTAGCCTATGCCTGTACCTATCGTGGAGTGTAGAACTGAAATTCTCCTAGGACAGTGCCGTGAGGAGGTGTTCGGCGATTGACAGCAGCTACAGGGTAGAGAAGTAAACTTATCTCAGAAAATCAGTGGCCTCCAGAGAGAGTTATGTGCGACTGCTGCCACAGGGTGAACCCAAGGAGCCATGGGTGTCGATCCTGATGTTCTGGACGTTGCACGCGACCACACATTCGTGTTCAGTTGTTGCCAAATCTTGTAGCTATTGCAGAAGCTGTCTTGAGCACTTCCAACATGCAGGTTGTCAACTATGTTGTTATCTGTTCAGTTTGACTGCATCCTCAGACTCGGGTTCTTCCCCTTCAAGTTGTTCTCAAAATCGACAAAGTGACTGTGAAAGTGTTGCAAGGGCAACGTGTTGGCGGGTTAACCATTTTAGGTGTTCTGTCCAGTCTGTTCTGGTTGCACGCGACCACAGCCATGATCGGCTGTTGCAAAATCTCGTCGTTGTAGTAGGAGAATGAGATAAAGTTTTAGATTTGGCTGTCTTACCCTTTCTTTTTGGGAATTCGACTCTGTCCAGGTGGTGATTCTAGCATAGAAGAAGCTCGACCAAACCTTGAGGCAAGTTTTGCAATGAGGCTGAGATTGTGTTCACCACTGTTCCTAGTTCTGGCTATGGGTTTGATATAGTGGTTGTAGATGAAGCTACAAGATAGGGAGGTAGGCGTGTTACCCCCACGTTCATTGGGTGCTGTATGGTGTGTTCTTGTTCGGGATCCACAGCAACTTCCTGCATCATTAATTAGCTAGGCAGCAGGCATGTGCAGTAGTAGAAGCCGGGTTGAGCGCTCCAACAAGTAGGTGGTCCAACCTTGTTATTATCTGTTCAACATCATTTACACCCTCGAATTTGGGACTCTCCTTCAAGGAGACAGATCACACCCGTGGGCACAGGAGATCTATGCAATGTTGGAGAAAATGTCTTGGGAGATGAAGGTAGCAGGATATTTTCTTTCAGATCCAGATCTTGTACTGAGTTGTTATTCCAAAACTGATTCGTGACAGTGAGGGTGTTACCAATAGACCTGATGGAATTTATTTATGAGATTCTCTATTGCTTCCTTACTTGTTTTACGATGTAACTCATGGGAGAGAATCTCATAGGCATGGATCTGTACTATATCAGCCCAAGGAAAGAACCCATGATGGTTTGCTTGATCAAGAGAAATGGTAACTCAGTTAGCAGTGGGACTACCTCTAGCCTGTAGGAGCCTGAAGGATGTGCAGAGAACTAAGGACAATTGTTCCATCTTACTACTTCATTTCAGGGAGATCACTTTGCTTAGAATTTTTCTAATGATAATGTTGTAAGGCATGGATCGGCTAGGACTCAAATCAAGGACCTCCATCAGCATTGTTGAGCACTCTACCTTTGAGACAACGGTCCTTCACAGGTTTGGGGTTTGCTAGTTGATTGGTTTCCTATAGGCAGGGTTCAACTTTGCAATCTTTTGAGGCCGATCTGTTTCATATCAGAATATTCATGAAGCACAATTTGCCTTGCAACTATATGTGCATCTTCTACGAGTCAATATGTTGGCAGGCATAAAGGGTGCTGTTGGAATTATGACACCTTACAAGCTACAGCTACAATGTTTGCACCGAGATTTTGATGTTGTCCCCAAATCTGATGAAGGAAAAGGTTTATTGATCATCACGGTAGATGCCTACCTGAGCCAGGAGCATGGTGTAATCAGTATGTCTCGTGTCCGAGCTTCAAATCATGGGGTTGGTTGTAGTTGTTTTTCACTGCGTGAACGTGGCACTAGCACGAGCTCGCAGAGCACTTTGGGTTAAGGGCAAGCAGCGGCTTTGAGTCAAATCTTGTTCATATGGAGATGGCGTTCTAAACTAGGCATCTTAAGACTAGCCCCTGAAATATTTTGCTTTCCTTTTTCAACTTCATGAAATAAATGATCTACTACCTGAAATGACGCTTGAAGATGGAATATTGTGTTTGATTCTATCGATTGTCCTTGATTGCATTGGTTTCTTTATTTTCCTGTTCCTTCTCCTGAATCGTTGTTCCTTTCATGATTGGTTTGCATAGGGGAAAATTGTTGTTATCTTTACTTTGTTGTAATTATATGGCTGAAAACAATGTTGTACTTGCTTTGTTTCTTTTGGATCAAATCATCTGAAATGGAAAGAGACATTCTTATGAAACATGGAAGCTTAAAAAAAAAAAAATGTGTTACCTTTCAAAATGCTGGGTTATGGCTACCCTAAGCGATATCAAATCAATAAAGGCTCATAAATGCTTGGGTCTGATTTCTGCTCGATAGTAGATACTTCTTGCTTTTTGCTTCCTTAGGGGGTTGCCTTCATTAGTACTGCTGCCCCACTCGAATGCTTCTTTCCTCTTTGGCTTTTTCCCTTGCTTGTGCTGACAAGATATTTATCACCTTTCAGATCTTCTGAATGTAGACTTACTGCTGGATAAAACACAAATGCATGTATATTTCTTTTGCGGTGTTTTATCATCATTGATAAGGAATATCAAAAATATAGAAATTTGGGTCCTTATCTAGAGTGGCTCTTGTTTTATTAGTTGTAACACTACTCCTTGAATTACCTTTCTATTGAATGTAATTTGTTGCGTAAGTGAGAGTCCTACTGGAATGAATTGATATTGTACAACACTTTACACATAAGTGCTATATTGTCTTGGATAGTAGTATGTATGCTATTTATGAAGATTACGAATGAAGTTTGTTTAGGATTCCATTTAAAAGTTGTCATGCTTGCCTACCTAGAGTGTAGCCTGCTTGTGAGTTATTTTCTTTATTACTCGTTTCCTAATAAGGCTTGTGGCTTGTAGTTTCTTCAATAATCTATTATGGTATTAGACATTAGGAAGGAAAGAAGGAAATTTCACTATTGTCCTCAATGCCCGAAAGTAGATCAATGGGATTCAGGATACAACCTTTAGCAATAGAAAGTTCTAGGAAGAGAGAATCCTAGTTGCAAACCAAAGAAATTAGAGAGAATCCTATTTGTTAATGTTTATTACTTTTGAAAGACCTTGTAAGGAAGAGGCGGTAGACCTCTTGTTTAGATTGTAATGATGGAATGTTTCCTTCGGGGTCACGTATCCCTTTATTGCTATGAAACATCCTCCTGGAAGGACTGGGTAACTATGTTTTGTTTCACGTCTTGATCGTAACTAGTATGTCTTTGACTCTTAAGTGCTTCTTTCCATTTTAAGATGGATGGTTTGTATATTAGATTTAAGTCACGTAATCCATATGGTTTCATGATCAAAATTCTCTATACTATTGACCTTTCGTTCCTATCCCATGAGTTCTTGGATTGTTTCTTTGTTTTGTGATATACTGCTTGCTAGAATGTTTGACTTCCTCATTGTTGGCTAGTGTAGATCCTTACCTCGTGTGAAAAGTAGATTATTGGTTTGTGCTTTGATCCTTTCACGAAGTAGAACATTCCTTTCATGTCAATTGTTAAATGTTAGCTTATTATTTCAATGTATAGACTTAACATGCTCAGTTCTAGCGAACTGACTCTAGTTAATATTTGTGCAGATGGATTATGCGAGTAGACTAGAAGAAAAGAGTGTAAAAGTTTCATCTGTACCATTATGAAGTCCCTTGTAAAAATGTCCAATGTGTTGTAAATTGTGTAGCATTGCTTGTAAAGAGAGTTGATATGACCTCATGCCTGGGATTGTTTGGTAATGGTGAAATAAAGTGTCCTGTTCATGTGTAGTTAAGCTTGAAATTATCCTTGTGAGAAATGGCATTCAATCTTTACATTGATATGAGTATTGTAAAACTTTGATCTCGAGAATAAATTGTTAAGTTAAATCTTTCTAATACTTAGCGACAATATTTTATAAGTACAGTAAAATGGGTCTGTTAACCCTTAAGAAGCTAAACATATGATAATTTTATATTCAACAAATAAATGTAGAGGTGATCTACTTGAAATCAAATAATTCCATGAGTGATCAAAATGAAACCATCCTTTGAGGAGTAAATTTTTATTTATTTTTATATATAAATTGATATCCCTAGCTACTAGTGAACTACCCCTTTTGGATGAACTCTTAAACAAGCTTAAGGTAAAAAAATGGTCATTTTCTGGAAGATAATAAGATTTAGCAAGTAGGAGAAGAATTTAAGTGAACTACTCTTCAGTGTATAAGAAATTAACTCAGTTGGTGAGATGAATTTGTGCGAACCATATATTGATTCCTTCTGAAAACTTAAGTCATGAGCTAAATGGTGTCTTACCAAAATAAATAAACCCTAACCATTTCTTACTGTGGCTTGCCCTAGCTGTGAGTGTGTCATGTGGTTGGACTTCCATGTTGTCTCGTCAAAAAGAAAAAAATAAATTGTCCTTGATAAGTGTGAACGTTTCCATGCTGACCTTGTGGTCTTCCCCATAACAAATGGTTCCAAGGGTTGGTTGTAACCTTGTGATGACATGTTGTGTCGTGTTGAGTCAAAGCAAGTCAAAAAAAAGTTATCATGTATTTCACTGTGTTGTTCTTGTGGTGGTAATTTTGGTGCGTTGCACTCACCTAATACCCTCGACCTACTTCACATATATAAGTATCCAACAATATTATCATCCAATTAAATAAAAGCACCAACGACATTAAGTTTATATAATAAATACAAGTATCAATCTTATATTATTCATCGATATTACCCAAGTATCGAACCTTAATAGATAATCAATGATATGTAAGTATAATTTTGATATTTATCCCGAAATTTTAAGAGTATATTTACGTTAACAAAGATTTCACCAATCAGCAAGTTCATATATTATTTAGATATCCTTTTGGTTGCTTATTACTATGTCTTATATATTTCTTCTAGTAAAAGAGTCCAACTCATAAGAATGAGTTATGATTGACAATACTGTCATCTGTTGGTAATATGCCAAAGATACATTTGAATAGCTAAGATATGTAAGCGTGGTCCAAGCCACTATAAATACAAGCATCAACATTATCTCAACTCCCAATTGAGATGCAAGTATCAATTTTTAGCTAACATAATAATCATCGTAAACACCAGAAAATATTCCACTCATTAACCAAGTATTGAAATAACATATTTATCCTTAATGGTTACATGATAACATAATATACCCTGTTATATAATTCAACCTCCACTTGCATACCCCAATTTATGGGTATTAATTATTGTTCTATAAAATGAAGTTAAATAATTTCAGGTCAACTTCTATCCTTACTGTCATACATGGTATGCACAGTCCCATTATGGTAGTTGTCACCTTTACTTAAGGCTGTGTATGAATCCATTTTAGGGTAGTTCTCATAACTTCCCTATTCATCTGTTTTCCTACCAAAAAGCATTTCAACAAGCTTATATGTCAAAGTATAGGATAAATTTGTAATTTCATAATTCAAGCATTGTCTGAATTCATATGCCATAGGGCCATCACATGTCAGTCAACTTGAAGGATGTACACATTCATGAGAGTTTGATGTATCCAATATTACTTTAACTGATTTGAAGATCCAAGTAGTGCCTCAACTTAAGCCATATAATTATCCACACAAGCTAACGTCTTAAGTGCTTACCGTATCCAAAAAGATCACAAAAACAACCCCATTAACACATGCTTCAGGAGCGTTCCAATCTAAAATAAATAATCTCATAGTACTAATAATAATAACAGAGGGCCTGGTGAGGGCTTTACAATAATCCCGAAGGTAAACGGTAATCAAAAGAGTCGGATGGTATCTAGAAAGACCAGTAAAACCAATATGACTCCCCAAATAGGAGCCTCCAATCCTAATGGGGGGGTTTATTATCAGTATCAAACCCATTAAAGACAAACATAGTCCTTCCAAGAAAAATTCCCATTTCCAAGCATGTTCGGCAAAGAAAAATGAAGATAACTGCCAAATTGATTGGGAAAGTTACAGGGTAGCGCAACACAGGCTTAGAGCTTGTGAGAGACTTATCAGATGACGAGGGTATTGATTTCAGAGGATCCCTATATTAGTATAAGAAGGAGGGCCGAGCTTTCAAATTCACCAATATTCTAGACATGGCCACAAGAGTTGTAGTGCGTTTAACAGGGAGTAAGCTAGGGGCCACTGAGCAATGGAATGAGGTTAATATGTGTTGGTTGCATATAGTGCACAAGATGGCCAACAAGACATACTACAACATCATTGGATACATTGCAGAAATCTTGGTGAACGAGGCACGCATGTCTAAGAAGACAAAGGTGAGAAAATAACCTGGGGCACGATTATCTTATTGATTGTGTTCAGTGAGATTGGGGTACCAGATGGACCTAGGGAAAACATATGGGAGTTTTCGTTGGATAACAAGTCCCTGACCAAGGGATATGTCAAGTACGCATTGAGTGGTTCAGTTTCCAATACATACAAGGAGTGCTTAGACAAGTGGTTCTAGAGAATTTGTAGGGAATTTAAGGGAGAATGGTGCATTCTGTGTGAGCTACCAAAGGTATTGAACAAAGAGGCTGAATTTGTAACTTACCAGCATTTCAGCTTGGGGTGCTTCCATATGAAGTCTGGAGAGAATATCCCTTGCTGTAAGTTACCCTTTACATTTACCGCAAGGTATTTTAAAGAATCTGTGAATAGATTTCATGATGCGCGTCAGCTCCAGTTCAACACAGAAAAGGTGGACGTAAACATTCACATTCTATGCAAAACATATTTATGGCCAGGTAAGAAGGCCTATGTCAAAACTATGGATTCTGATAATGTGGATATCACACTGGAGTGTTTGGATGTAGGGAAGGTTGAACCAGCGCGCGTATACATATACCTAAGGCCAAGGTTCAAGGATGGCAAGGTGGTGAAGGGCACCGATATGGCTCTTCCAAGCCCACCTAAGAAGGGGAAAATAGTGGGGACTTCAAGGCATGTTGCAACTGTGCCCCTGGCTCAAAACTACCCAGTACACACAAGACTATAAACATCCTAGAACAAGAGGAAGCTAAAGATAGTGTCAGACTTGTTCATACCAGAAGGGTTTTGAGTAAGAGGTACACCTCAAGAGAGACTAGTGTAAGAACTTCTTAGCCAGTAAGGAGATCACCACGCGTGACTCCTGTAAAGGATGAAGAGGAAGAGAGAAGAAAGCACATGAAATATCTTCCTATACAAGATAGTGAGGAGGAATCCCCACAGCCAAGTGTGTAGGAAGAAGAGGAAGTTCTAAGTATGGGTAGAGATAGAGCTGAGGCCACCCCTAGTGTGGAAATGCAATATGATGAAGATATTAGTGAGCACCTAGTAGATGAGACTATCGACCCCAGCATGAGTATTCGTGAATATATCTCTGGTGAAGGGGAGAGTAGTGCTACTGGGGATACAGAATTCCTCATGCGCCCCATGCAGAAAGAAGGAAAATATGAAGAGGAAGTCAACTAGGTGGTTGAAGGCATTATCCCACAGGATGCAGGCGTAGCCAAATAGCAAGAAGAGGGCACAATAGCTCATGAGGATGTTGGCGAGCATGTAGGTGCGCATGAGGAAGAAGAAGTGGTAGGTACTCAAAAATTAGGTTATATGGATGACCCTTCAAAAATTATTCATGCCCATTTCAAGAGTACACTACCAAACAAACAGTTATATGGTTAGGATTAGATGGACCCTGAAATGGCCAATACACGCACTCGCGAGTAGCTATCTTGGGGCATGCATAATCACATATATGAGCCTAAGTTTGATGTTTGTGAGGCATGCACTTCTACAAAGATGAGGAATGTGCCTCATAGATGCCATATGACAATTGAGCCAACCCAATTTTCAAATGATCAGGTAAGCAACACCTTGATTAAAGTGTCCACAGAAGTAGCGCGCCGAAATATGGATAAGGCGACAACAATTTGGGTGCTATTAGAGGATAAAAAGGACAAGGACATAGAAATCAAGTGCCTTACTCAAGAGCACAATAATGCAGTCGTGGAGGCCCAAAATGTAAAGAAGATGGTGGAGCAGATTGCAGATGAAATTTTACAAAAGAGGCCTGAGTTTTAGGAAAAGGTGTCTCAGGACTTCAAGTCTAAGTTACACTATCTGTACATAATAGTTTGCCTACTTCTGGAGGAAGGAATAATGTGCTTCCCCAAAAAAAATTATTTGGGGGAGTAAGTAGAAAGAGCAAGGGCCACTATTGTTAGGAGAGTTTCAATTTACGAGGCATTGCTCCAAACGTTGAAGGATGAGCTGAAGAAAGCCGATCAGGCTCTTAATTTATGTGCGGTGCCAGACGTCATAATAAGGACCAGAAATTTAGTAGAGGACACCAAATTTTTTAAGGAAATGAAAGATGAAACACTTTGGCACGCAGAAAGGTTAGCACTGGTGAAACAAAAGCGCGAGGCCCTCGCAACAGCCCATGATCTACACAAGGAAAGGATTGATGAGATTGGTAAACTCATAGCGTAGAAGATGGATCTTATGGAAGGAATGCTATCAAGTATGGCCAATGTTGTCCAGGTACTACAAAATGAGAAGGATAAGATCACTAAGGATGAATTGGATGTTATAGCCACTGATATTCCAGAGAAAACAAGGAATGTGTTGAGTGACTGGAAAACCTTAGAGGCTGAACTCAAAAGTGAATATCCAGAGTTAATCCTTTCAGTTGAAGAAGAGGGCACTGCAGAATAAACTTCATTCTTTTGTACACAATACTTCATTCATTCTTTCATTACTTATTCTTTATTATTGGGGACATATGAAAGATTTCCCATTATCGGGGTGGAATTGTACTATAGTTTGGGGTAATGTTGAACAGCTATAAATAATCTAAGTGTTGGGCGCACAAAGATAGGGTGCTGAAAGTGCACGGCGCTATGATAGGATTGAAGTTCCTAGGATCGAGATTTAGTCGTTTTGTGGATAAGAGCTATTTTTGGAGATAGCATGTGAAGTACACATAGGGCTGAAGACTTGTGCTCCACGCAATGGTATTTTGAGAACAAGTGGCAGATAAGCGCCATGCATAGGTTAAGTTAATAATAGGATTTCTACTTGGATTTGACTATAGGAAATCTATTATTAGAGCACTTATATGGTGGGCATACTATTGTAAAGGTGCAAGGATATTATTAGCATGTGACCTATTTTTAGAAGTGCATGGGTGGTGAAGGGCAAGTCCCCACCCCTATAAATATGTATTGAATTGTGTAGTTTGGTAGTGTTGAGTTATTGTAGAGTTGTGTTATTGGTTTTGACGTGCACATGACTCATGGAGATACTTATGTAGTGTAAGAAGCTTTTGTGTTTTATAGTATTTAATGCAATGGAATATATTGGCAGGATAATGGTATTAGACATGACTAAATTTGGTTCTTGTGTAGTTAATCTTATTTTAGACATTGTTTGGTTCATTTATTATGTTCTCTAAGATCTAGATCTGGTTTATGCACTGTGGGTTGTTTATGATTGGTTATGAATCTTCATATGCTTACAAATCATCATGCTAACATCCTATAAAATCAACTCTTAAGAGGGACCTAGTACCTTTGAGTGCTTCGGTGAGCATTCAACTCAGGATGAGTCATGTGTTAGTGTGTCTAGGTCATTTACTATGAATTCTAGGTTGCATCAAATAATATATATATGGATCTTTCTAATTACTATAAAAAATACAGTGGCCATAGGTGTAGAACAACTATTTGGTTACAGTCTTCAGGAATAGTGCTAATAATAATGCAAAGAAGGAAGAACTGTGTGAATGGAGATCTGATATAAATTATAACTTAGTTTTTAAATCCTCCACAAGTGCGAAGAATGATCACAACAAACAATGTTCTGTGATTGGTGTCTTGAAACAATTCTGATGTAATACTGACTGTTATAAATCAAATGTAGTTTTGATGTTCATTAACCAATCGAATCAATCTTTAGCATGCAATCCACATGTGCAAATCTAATGGTGTTCAAAACCATCAATGTGAAATGGTAAATTCAATGCCAAATATACAACTTGGTTGATTGTAAAACAGGTTAAATTCGACTAAATCCCACAAGAGATTCGTCAATGCAACCTCATCTGGTATGAAAACAGATGGGAATATAAATATAATTGGCTTGGAAGATGTAGACTTGATGCAACCAAATATTAAATGCAAATCCAAGATCCTCTAGTTTTTAATATGATCAACACTTAACAACCTTTTTTTTATCCTCTCATAAATTGGAACACCAATTTTTTTGTAATTTTTCCAACAAGTCATTTATATTTCCATCACAAATGAAACAATCACTCTAATACCAAATGAAAGGAATAAATCAAAATATATCCAATACTCAGAAATTATATTCAATAAATTCACTCCTTCAATCAATTATAAACAAATGTATAGGCTATTAGGTTCCTACAAAGTAGGAGTTAGCCTCAACCACTTACCTTCCAAGATCTGCTATTTATGTGAGTAGTTTTATCGACAACTCACATCAAACAAACTCGTGAATATTCTTAACTCACTAACTAATATAGCTCATAATAATAATTTACCATGTGATTACTATATAATTTTCCTAACAACAAGCACCTAGTAGTAGTCTCTAGCACCCCAGGCACCCCTGACCCACTCCAGGTGCCCCAATCTAGGCATATCCGACGGTCACACAATTTTTAAAGCTCAGTTGTGGCATTTTCCTCCTTTTGTTTACCATTCTTCTAGTCCAGCACACTTCAGGATCAAATGTGAAATCAGCTAATTCACTCCTTCCTTCTCTTGCACTTAGGGTTTTAATTTACATTTACTTATTTCTTAGGTCAAATATGTGCTTTATTACTTCATTTATTGCATGTGAGTCTAAAATATATAAGGATTTACAAAAAAAAAAAAATTTGTTAAATCATAATGACAAATTATACATGTACCTGCATGATCTTCGCCTTCCTCAGGTTCACAAGGTAACCATTTGGCTGGAAACATCAACTAAATACTTTATTCTAGCTCACAAAATAGTCATTTCAAACTAAACAATGTTTTTTCCTTCTTTCTTTACCAAGAAACTACTGTAACAAACCTATAATTGATGAATAAAACCATATGAACATGCCAACAATGATGAATTTAAGGCAAGAACATCAACTTACCACATGTTTGTCTTATCTCAACTAATCAAGGTTTGAACATGACTTGACTTCTACCATATCTTGTCTTCATATCACTTTGAGGACCAAAATCCTTTAACTAAACCATTAGTTATGGAACCAACTTTGGCTTGTTCTAGCATCACACTCATCCTATAACATAACTTATTAACACTCTCCCTAGAATTATGTCATCCAACTCTATTAGAGAGACACAAAATTTGGCTACTTACCTTGATATCATGCCATGAGAATGACTCAACTATCTTAAAATTGTCCTAAACCTTTTCTTTAGTGTTTTCACCCTAATTTTGACCCAAATCACCCTTCTTGAGTAAATGATTTTATTTTCAAGCCATCCTACATCTTGTATAGCATTAGTACGCATCACCATTCACCATTCAAGCTTGTTTTAGTGCATATCAAGGCTTACCTTCATATTGAAGATACTTACAGGATTGTGACACACCATATACCCTACTACAGCACCCACTCCATCATGTAGCATACAAATTTTATAGTTCTAGCAGCAATAAGCATTCACACTTGTTGACAAGTGACCAAACAACTCTGCAATCACCATATTTTGTGCCACACAACCCTTATGATCCTCTTGCACACCAAAATGTCTCTCGTGTCTGATTAGACTTATTCAAACATGTAGCTCACCTTTTTCTTCTATCTCAGCCACTGCAACATTATTGGCTTGCATTTGAGCTTTAACAAATTCTTGCTCATTTCATTGTCTTATCTTCACACTTTCATAGCATTAAGTACTCTTAGTGACTATTACATGTCCTTAATTAGGGAACAAATGAGCTACCCCTAACTCATTAAGATGACAGAGACCTTTGTACTTATAGCATACATTTACTCTTTCAATATTCTTGATTTAGTTAACTGAGATTAAACACTTACCTGTAGTCTTCTTGACTACTTGGATCATCCTAAAGAGATACCTAGCAAACTACCCATGCTCAATTAGTCAATAAAGAACCTGAGGCATCATATTTTGAGAAAGATAGCCTCCTACAGAATTTTGTATTGTACCACCATATGTCTCATTCACCTCTTCACTTTGCATTAATCATTGCCATTGTTTTTTACACTTGCAAACAACTTAAGATACCTAAATCTCTCTCATGATCAACTCAAACTCTATCTTCCCATAAAATTGATCAATTCAAATCATGTATAGACCCAAAGAGTTCACTTTTGTCCTTCTTGGTTACTTATTACACATGAACATCCTCTTATCTCACCATTAGTACAAGGACCATCACTTAGAACATGATGAAAAAAATTTAACAACTTTAAGAGAATTCCTTGACTATTTATCTCAATCAAAGTGATCATTACAAAACACAAGATCAACTACAATTCTGCAACATACTTTTTTATAGATACTCGAGCCTTGCTCACGGCACAATATTCACTCAATAGCTTATACCAATGGAAAAACATGATTCCAATATTCTTAAAGGCCTATTACAAACATGTTCAGTCACATCCTAAGCTTCTAAGACTTTATCCTCTCAATTTTGCCTTGTGATCTACACAGACATCTACTAGGCCTAATTCTTAATAAGTTCACTCTTAAAATTTGACTCATTCACTTTCTCAAAGAGAACTTACCATTTTTTACCACCCATTTGGCCACTTTGTCACCTCCATGAACCATGATGCATAACCTTGAAGAATTGTTTCCTAGTTTATACTTACATCTTTGTCAATTGGGTCTCCTAGCACTATTCTCTTTCAAATCTGGAAACTGGCATGAATTCCAATGTACTTTTAATTACTCTAGGTATGAAACCACTTAAATATTCAAGGGATCCCTATTAATATGATTTGCTCTAGTTTTTGCATTTCAACTCCACCATTTACACCTTGCAAACTTAAACCCTCAATAAACCCTAATAGGGTTTTTCTCAAAGCCCAAAAAAATCAAAAAAGCTAAAACTTCCTTCAAACTTGATTTCAAGGCATAAAACTTTGTCTACATACCTATTGCATTCAAATTCAAATGATCTCCTTACCAATGAGATTCTACCCTTCTTGAACCTTTAGAATTCAGTCTCCTTTTCTCTTTCCCAACCTTGTTCTTTTTCATTCTTGAAGAGATGATACCCATAGATATTTTGACCACACCATAAACATTCCACTACCACTAATACTTTTAACATTTTTTTAACATGACATGAAATTCTTCACAAACAATGGAGACTCATTACACCAATCACTTGAAGCATGGCACAAATATTTATGGCTGAATTTCATAGATATCATACTAAGACACTTACACAAATTGACTTATGATATTGACAACATTTCATACTTTTATCACCATGACCAAACACTCAATATTTTTACTGAGTAGTCCTTTTTAAAACACCACACACCTTTTGACATAGTCATCATAACTTATCTCTACCTCTTTTAACAATGACTTATAACTAACAAGACAACTTGGACTTTCCTTAAATAGATCAACCACACAAACTGACAAATATGATACATACCTTGACTTGATGACCAAACCTTCTACTGACACACATTCTTCAAGATTACTTGCAACTAATGGCTTCCTCTTCTTTATCCCTTTCATAGTTAGCTTAACCATTCAGGGTCTTTCAAGTGTTGAGATAACTCCCAGCATTTCTCTCAGATACTCAAAGGTAGGGTTTGGCAAATGCTTTGTCAAGATAGCAGCTAATTTCTCCTTGGTAGATACATGATCCAACTTGATACATTGCTTACTCACTAGATCTCTCAAAAAATGATACTTAATAGGAATGTGCCTAGTTTTAGAATGCAAAACAAGATTCTTAGACACACTTATTGCACTAGTACTATCACAAAAATAGGTGTAGGCTCATCATTATTTACCTTATGGTTCTCCAAGGTTTGCCTCATCCACATGACTTGAGAACAACATTGTATAGCAGCTACATGCTCAGCTTCACCTGTTGAAAGAGCCACAAGATATTATTTCTTGCTTGACCAAGAAATAAGACATCCTCCAACAAATAATGCACCACCATTAGTGCTTCTTCTATCATCCATACTTGTCACACCCCACCTTTTTCTTTCTACTTTGGTCGTAAAGTGAGTGTTGATGGTAAATAATTTGTGAACACAGACTAGTTATGTTACATTGTCCCATGTATTGTTATGCATTTGTGAGCGTAACAGTAGGTTACACATATAAATGTGTAGTGGTATACGTGACATCGTAGCGGAACTTTCCATCATGTCCGTAAGTTACCTAATATCACAATTTAGTTTACGAACTTGAATAATGTTAAGTACATTACCTACTTGTTGTAGATGATGGTTTTCTTTCATTGTCACCTATCACCTGACTATGTTGTTATATTGTTGGAACGATCATTTTTATGTTTGAATATTATGGATATGGTTACTTATGTGTATGATAATATCATGTAGTGTCTCTATTATCTCTCTATGTTGAAGTGGTCATTGACCTTGATTTGATAAAAGATCATATTTTGGGTAAAATTAAAGTTAAAATTGATGTTATGTTAGTACTGCTAACATGAGTTATTATTGCCACCTACATATTGGTTTAATGGTTGTAGACCATAAAAACACCATCATTGATACAAATATTGGTGGGAAAGGTAATTTTCTTAAATGATTTTATAAGCCCATAGCTAGGGCGAGAATATCAAGTGGAAACTGTAAATCTGTTGGTAAAATAATTTGTTGAGTGGGGAAATTAGTGGGTTCTCACCAAAAATGTGCAAGAATGAGTCCCTATGTTTGAATGGGGTAGCTCCATTTATTGAAACCAAGGAAATGAAAATAATCTAAACTAATTTTTGGGGTGGCCCGAGGACCAAGGATCACACGAGAATACTTCCCTAAACTTGTGGTAGTTGCTTGTATTTAATCCAGATAGGAAAATCACTTAGTGGAGGAGATAGGAGAGGAAAATAATAAAGGGATTTCAAACAACAAATAGCATAATAGATTTTTTTTGCATTAAAACCAGAACATTTAACTTGCATCAATTAGAAGAAACCATTTGCAAAGAAAGAGGAACAATCCAAAAAAAACATAAAGTATTATTGCATCATGTTGCACAATTTATAATGATCCTAGAGTATAAGTTGAGATGGATATATAGCAGTAGTAGACAAGAAACATAGGAAACGAAGGTACTTGTTTCTAAAAAGATGGTGAGAGCTAGTAAACAAACATTAACCATCCCTAAAAATCAAGGCGTCATTCATATTTATAGTGTTATGATTGTCCTTTCATCATCCCCACATGATCTTTCAAATGCATATCACAGCCTTTAATGTTCCTCCATAGTTGTTGTCCTTTTGACTTCTATTACGATCTTTTATATTCCTTTCAGAACCTTTGATGTTCCTTCATAATTGTTGTCCTTTTGACTTCTATTATGACTTTTGATATTCCTTCATCACCTATGACCTTTCACCTCCCTCCATCTTCTGATCACATCATCACTAGGTCACTCAAAATCTCCTTGACGTGCAACATCATTTTTCATGCCACCAAAAATTGATATCCTCTTTATATAACATCATCTTCCTGACGCGTGACATCATACTGGGTCACCCAAAATCTTCTTAACATGCGACCAGATTCTTTCGGACACGTGACAGTATATTTGGGTCTCTTAGGCCTTCGTATCACGTGACTGTATTCTTTGTGTCACGTGACTACATTATTTTTGTCACATGAATAAATTATGTCGTCACCTAGGTTTCTGTGTCACGTGATTGTATTATGTGGTCGTCTAGGTCTCCGTGTCACACACCTATGCCTTGATGTCATGTGTCTCAAGCCTTTCAGACACCTAAAAACCACCCTCAGGTGACCAAAATTGATGTCAAGAGACAACAAATTATTGTCGCATGACTCAAGACTTGTTGTTGGGTGTCTTAGGGCCTATTTCACGTGACTTCATTTTTTGACATGTGTCACAGGGTTTGTTGTTAAGCGACTGGAGTTTTCAGGGTTGCTGAAAAGTTGATTTCTTCACCTCAGGAGAGAATTTTAACAAAAAATTGGTCATCCAATATATGAATATTTATGTGTAAAATGAATCCAATGATAATATTTGGAAGTCCTAAAAATTAAGTCTTTATCAACTTTTACCCATATTTTCATTTTTACCACAAGGTGTGCACTAGTAGACTGAGTGATAGGAAAAGTTTATGATCGCCACATACCATCATATCATATAGGTTATGAAGATCACTAAATATAATTTCATTTGATATTTTCTTAGGCTCACATATATTCACAAGGCTTCTGAAACCTTTCAGGCAAGTTACATATTATAGAAGGACTTTTGTGTTACATTGTTAGACAAGTTTCCACCTCTCAATGTTCCCATAATATTTCCTTGATGATTCCAACATGAAGTAAGATTTGTTATCTTTCCAATGCCTAGGGTATGAGCTTATGAATCTTTAGGAGGCTCCTAAAAAATTTCAAACAAAGTGGGTAGATTTTTCAGAATATGCATTTCCCAATACCTTGCTCATATAGACCCAATTTCACATAACTTGTCCTAAAACCTTATTTTCTTCCAGAACATTTCCTAAACTACCTCGAATTATTGTGCATAGCTTTGGCACACACTTCCTAGAGGTAATTATCTCTTCTTGGTACATTCCCAAGAGATGTTCATTAGGTGCAAGAGTCTTGAAAATAGGATTTTTTAGGCCTTCGGGAGCAACTCCTTCCAGGTGGATCATAATGAACTCATGAATTGTTTCCTTTCAACTTACCTGCACATGAAACACACTATAAAAATCTAGTTAGCACATCCCTCTCGCCATGATGGGGGTTTACATAGTCAGAGATTGGCCGAAGGGTAGGTTTACATTAGCTGGTTCAGGGTTTTTTTAATGTGGGCTTAGTTGTCATGGCAAAAAAATTCAATTTTTTTATGTTAAAAATTTAGCATGAAAACAAAATCTTAGTTGATATTGTTATTATTATGAATGAATGTTTGATTAATTATTATTTATCCTAAAAACCATATTCAAGGTATAAAATTGAACCACTATGGTCTTGATCATACGACTGGGTAAATAATATAAGGATTGATTAATGTTTCTTTTTAAATGGTATATTACCAACCCCACGACATGGGTAAGTGTTAATTAATTTTGTATGGTTAAATTGGTCATAACCGACCCAAATCTATCATTGAATATAGTTTGTCAATGATTATGTCGACTTAGGCATAGCTAAGAGTTTGATATCCCTAATTCTTTGATCGTTCAAATTTTAACTGCCATGCATGATCAACTAATTTTAGTGGGAGAATTTAGAGGGAACTATGTTGTTGGGTACCTGCATACATTAATGATATTTAATTTTTTGTTACAGAACCTCGGGAGAAGCATGAAACTTCTTGAGGAATTTATTAATATATTCTTGTGTTTAACAATAGTTCATTTTTTCTTTGATACTTTTTCGCTCCTCTGAGATTTGCATGTTGAAGTTTTGTTGTGATCATTTTGGGATCTGAATCTGTGATTTTTGGAGGAGGAAAATTCATTATTCTTTCAAGTGTTATTTATTTCAAATTTTATGGCACTCTTAAATGAAGTTATGGAAAATATTGGGGTGTTTTTATGGGTCAACCCAGTCGGGTTTTTGAGCAAGAAATTTGAAAACAAAGCTGAGGAAGTTTGGGAGAAAATTAAAAGGACATTTTGGGCTTCTTTTGATAGACATTGATTTTTCTTCTCCCTTCCTTCACTGTTTATTTCGTTATAATTATTCATATAAATATTAGGTCTCAGTGAGTTGTTGGATATTTAAGATTATCTGAGTTTTAGAATAGTAAAATCTAATCCAACTATTATTTACGGAATGTTTGATTAAAACTTGTGAATAAGTTGTTGTTGGATTTCTACCTTCAGCTATTCAGAACTCATTAGCTTCTAAGAGTTACTTTGGAAATCATTTTGGGCTAATAAACAAGTTCTACATAAAACCCATCTATGGTGTAGTTTAAATATGTGGTTTTCTTCTTCATAGATAACAGTTCAAAAACATGGAAATATAGGGATTATTTTTGTCCTGGGTGTGTGTGGTTATTTTATTGACTTGAATAATTTTGGGTTTCATTTTTAACTCAATGATGGGTATTCTAGTTAGAATATCTTTAGATTATATGATCATTTTGGGACATAGTATAAAAAAATGTCTCTAGAATTTGTTTAAATTTCTATGAAAGTGATGTTCAGTCTATCTGATTGTGGGTTGATACTTTTTCAGAGATTTTTGTGTAACTTGAAAAGGAAAAATTGATCCAAAATCTTGGGTGTTTAGCGTCAACCCATTTCTCGGTGTTGTCATTAATTTGGGTTTCTCAGTAATATGTGAAACTTGAAGTGGTTCTCCAATAAAATTTGTACTATTTAATAAAAAAGATTTGCATCTTTGTTTGTTAGATGATTTCATTTTTTGGAAATGTGCATTTCTTAAATGATGTATGCCCAAAAGTTTGGGGGTTTTATACTTGGACAAGGGTTTTGATTTTAAATATGGAATTATTTCATAGACATGGGTTTCGTAACTATTAAATTAGAAAATAATATGTCTTCTGCTCAAGGTAAAACAATTTAAAAATACTTGTCTTAATAGGGGTTAATCATTGTTGAAAGGTTAAGGAATTAATCATTGTACTGTTTGACTAGATTAAGGTATCAAGCATTGTCTTATCAAACAATGTTAAGTTTTTAATCATTGCATTTCCTGAAAGTTGAAGGTATGAATCCTTGCATTCTTTGATATGTTTAAGGTTTTATCACATTTATAGTTTTTTAATATTAAGGTACTTTTGTTTACATTGTTCGAAAAGGTTAAGAAATCAAAATGTGACATTATTCATATGTTAAAGTTGTATAAAATACCTTTGCTAAGTCCAATATGTCAATTTATATTATTTTTAATGTGTTAAATGTATTAGTTGATATCATTGTTCACAGAAGTATGATGTAAATCATTACCATTCATGATAAAGTGGATAGAATGATTGATGGAATCAAAGGAAAAGGTAGTTGAGACCTTGATTGGCTTCAATGACTTTATTCTATTAATGAGTATTTTGTTTTCATTTATGGATGGATCCTACTTCAAGTAGATTGTAATAGAATAATATTAGTTAACCTTGAATGTCTAATGATAAGGGTGATTGACCATTCCAGAGTAGTGTTGTATTGAATTTATTTGAGTATCATTAAACAATAAATTTTTCCTTAAGGTATAAGTTTACTTTTATGGTAAGTAATGATAATGTATGTATTATGGATTACTACATTAGTCATTAATTTAGTATATTTGATATCTTGAATATGTTGAATTGTTGAGTTTTATTTATGTATTCATTGTAACGTAATAAATAACAAAGGTGATGAGAATGACAATTCATGCCAGTTCATTTTGAACTGACCATTTTTACCATCTCTCTCTCCTACAAATGGCGGAACTAATCAATCTTTGGCGGTTGACTAAAGAAAGATTATGCAAGTTTAACATGCATGTTTATGAAGATTAAGTTGATTCATTGTATTATTTGCATGACATTTTGTAAAGAGAAAGTTATACTTCGTTGTTATATTAAAGAATGTAAGGTCGATTGGTCTGATTATCATAAAAGGATTATCTTCGGATAATCTTATTTTACTTTGTAATTATTATTTTTTGTAAATAATAATGTTGATGTTTACTAGTAATATATGTATGGAATTTGTATTAACAATTTACAACAGAATATTATTATGTAAATTGAGTGGTAAATGTTACTATTATGATGATGAGGATTCATCATTAAGTTTTTATTTATGTATTCTAGCATGAAATGAAAATGAAGTAAATGTACTTATGATACAATTAAGAATGTGAAACATTAAATTAGGTTTGATATAATGTACCAACATAGAAAATAATTATACAATAAGTGATGTATGTGTGCGAATGTCGTAATGTACATAAACATGTCTAGTGCAATAACACATTAAGTTATATTAAATCATAATAAAGATAACAATGAGTTTACATTCTAATTACTCAATAATGATATCGTAAACTATTATGATATTATAATCTAAGTTCAAATAAAAGACATGATTTGATGTGATACACTTATCGCTGCCACTAAAAGAGGATCTATCGTAAATTAATTAATTTTAATTAAACAAAAAATTAGGTTACGATGTTCTTAAGAACAAGTCTTAATCGGGATAACCTTATATGGCTACAATAATTCGACGATCATTTAATGGCGTGAGTCATTAAGTGAATGTTTCCTTTCATAGGGATCTAGAGTTATCCTATTAAGATCCAATCTTTACAAATATTACATTTGGATCTAAATCTATGTCTCACTAAGGAACAAGTGTTGTCTAACTTGAACTTCAGGTACACCTTGTTACAAACTTAAGTTGGCTATGGGAAGGAAATGATTCAGCGTATTGATGCAAGTCATTACATAAACATTTTATTTCCCATAGGTAACCTAAGTTGGCACAGATGTGTCCTTTTGTACATGTTGCACAAGTCTTACAACTTGTGCATGATCTTGAAATATAATTTTTTGATTAACTAATTCAAATCTAGATAACTGAATGAAGTGATATGGTGAGCGGCAAATTTTCTAATGATGAGTGTGTCTTTAGAAAACTGAGCATGTAAGCATGTATCTTAAACTTTGGTCAAAGTAGTGTAAGTTTTTCATTAGACTATCACATTCACCAAGTTTCTAATTGAGGTGTGAGATGTGAGATGGAATTCGATTGACATAAATTTCAAGTAGACACTTAGAAATAACACTTGATTATCAATACCTGTTAAAGGTAACCAATAGTATACTTTGTATACACACTTGTAAAGAGTGAACTATGGGGGTTCAGGGTAGATCTAATTTGACCCATACAATCTGCACATGGTTTTGATGTTATCAGATGGATTGAATTTTAAAATTAATGTTGGATTTAAATGTTGTGTATTTAAATCATTGAAGTCATAAAGTTAGTATGAGAAATAAAAAATATTCCCTTAATTTGGAGCATTGATAAAGTAGGTGTTACACTAGTTCAGTGAGATGGAAAAGTATTTTTCCATCAGGAACTTTTATGAAGAGACTAAAGGTTGTTTGGGGAGTTTATCAGCTCTCCAACGAAGCTTCCTCATGGTGGATAATTGCAAGGTAGAACTGGGGGTTGATGAATTTAGCATAACTTGGGAACAATTCAAAGCTTATTTTATGCAACGTTGGTTACCACAGCTGTACTATGACCAAAAGATGTCAGAATTTTAGACTTTAGCTCAGGGCAAGATGACAGTAACTGAGAACTGGGAAAAGTTCACAAAATTACTCAAATATGTCCCTCAGTATTATACTGATCAGAAATTCTACATAAGTAAATTCATTATGGGTTTGAACCCTGTCATAGGCGAAGAAGTTGATGTTTATGGACCATCAACCATGGAGGATGTGTTTGAAAAATCAATTAGACAAGAGAAGAAGCTGTAGGCTATATCTACTCATCGCGAAGAAAAGAAAAGAAAAGAAAAAATTTATTTCACCTTTTGATCTAATTTTTCGTTCCTTTTCAATTAAATGATATAGTACTAAATAAAATTAGATAACTTAGAAAATGGAGGGTTTAATGGAGGGTTTAAGGTACCTCGGATGTGATCTGATGGATATGGGTGTAAAGTAAATGATGGATCCTTTTGCTACCAATTGATAACTTGGAAATAAGAAACAATAAAGAGAAAATGGATTAGATGATTTATTCAAGGGCTACCCAACAAAGAAGATCCAAGAAGCGCCAACTTCCTTGGTGGATTTTAACCCCTGTTTTTAAACAAAAGTGATATAAATGATGAATAAACTGATAGTATGTAGAAACTAAAGAAATATAGAATCTGAGGATAATTAAGATCTGGTCTAAAATTTGATTTGTTTAAAAGAAATGCAAATTAAATTTTACATGGTTTGGGTCGATGTCGACCCAAACTATGTAAAGTCGGGTCGACGATGACCTAGGAAGCTAGATCTGGAATGTAATCAGAATATGCAATCCCTCTAAGATCTCAATGCAGCAGAGGATTGTGTGTGTTAGAGTCAACCTGCAGAAGGGATATGAGGGAGTAGAAACCATAAAACAACAAAAGGTAAAGATTGGAATGGGCAGATTAAAAATCAAGACCATAGTCGATGGTGACCAGAGTGAAGTGGCAGCGACTGGGATGCAAATAGGTTGGTTTTGGTACAACAGAGTAACATGATGGTGGCTTGGATAGACTGAGATAGGCATAGAACATAGGTAGAAGTTGAAAAAGGCTCTAGAGATTAAAAAACACAGTGACAGAGGTCCGAGTCGATGGTGAGTGTAATAGGGTAAGGCAAGGCTAAGGGTAAAAGGACTGAAAAGCTAACGTTCAAGAAAAGAAATTGGAAGAGCAACCCGATAACAAATTCACAACTGCTGGTAAACTTGCAAGATGTTAGATTAGACAAGATAGCAATAAAAATGATATAAGATAGTAGAAAAAGTAATGTAAACCTCCCTATGTTATGTAGATGATCAAGAAGAGCTTCCAAGGGCTACAAGAGGGTTGTCGAGATGTTCTGATTCAAAGGAGGAATTGCATAATGGAAGGAATTCATGCCTGTGTTTTTTCTATATTTTTGTTATGTTCTCGTTGTGCTCTCATTGCATTTTTGCTTTGTTTTTACTACATTGGCTATGTCTTGTCTCTCTTGGGAAAGGAATTAACTCAAATTAATAGTGACAACCACGACTAGGCTGGGTCACCAACAATTATAGGGAAAGCTTCCCTAAATGGGTTACTTTTGTGATTTAAGTCGAGATTTGGTCTATTTGATGAGTAGAAAATCTGTTTTAAAGCATGCAGGGGAGATTGTGCTATTTTTGGATGAGTCATGGGTTATTAGGGGATAAGGATAGGTAGGATAAAAGCATAGAAAAGTAAGAGGATTTAGAAATATAATAAAAGTGCCTTAAATAGAGGTTTTATTACATATGTGGATTAATTAATTAATTAATTAAGATCAAATAATTAATGTGGATTAGAAGTGATAGGATAAATGGGCATTTAATTAAATTAAGGGGGGATGGATGTAATTAAAGAGGGGCCTAGATAGGACCCTAGAAAAATATGTGCACACGAGAAAACAAGGGTAGAGATATCGATTTAAGGTGTCTACACCTTCACTTGGTAGCACCCAAGAAAGTAATGTGGAAAAGTTATGGAAATAAAATCAGAAACGGAAAGAAAATTGAACTAGCGAAGCCTACTGCAATTATTTTTAAAATGGGCAGAACAATGTTGTAACTTCTAAAAACAAAACCGAAATAAAAGGACATTTTTTAAGATGTTTTATAAGTGGCTTAGATCACTATGCAAACAAATATCTACAAAGGAAAAAGGACAATAATCAGCAGCATAGAATACATGTTATAGTAGCTGACATGCAAGTTGAGAAACAAGCTACACCCATTGAGGTAGAAAGTAAGTTGTTTGGACTTCCTGTAACTATTTTATTTGATACTGGTGCAACAAAATGTTTTATTTCAAACAAATTATCATCTAAACTAAAAAACAAAGTTGGCCATATAAAAAACACATGGACCATACATTACAGGAAAAACATTGTTCATACGTTGAACCAATGTCTGTTTGATACAACATTGGAACTGCCAAGCTTCACCATTGAAATGGATCTTTACGTAGCTCCCTCAAGTTCATATGGAATACTAATAGGAGTAAACTAATTATCACATCACAAGGCGGTTGTAGACTGGTTTGAAAAACAAATTAAATACTTAGATGGTCTACAAAAAATAGTAGTAATTTAGGTAATAACAGAGAATTTAAGGTAAGGAAAATCTCATCCATGCAACTACAAAAAGGCTAAGAACAAAGGTTGTGTGCATTACACACTTAACCCATAGCAAATAAGAATTTCTAAGTTATGATATAATATTTTAGTTGTAATATTTCAACAGTATTACTTCGATATTCATATTAAAAGGTAAGCAACACATTTGCAAATAAGAAGTTGCGTAGAGAGATACTTTCAATTGATTCTTCTTTATGGAAAACTAGAATCACTTACAAAATATCATCTTCAACTACTGCCACCTTAAACAATTATTTCCAGAACAGAAAAATCAAGTATATCAAAATGTGAGCTTGGAATCCAAACAAAGATATCACGAAGTGGAGTTTAATCTCCATTATCAACAACTCACCATCCATATTGGTAAACAAAATGACATATATATATATATATATATATATCAATCTTATGATGATAGCTGACAAATTAAAGAATGCCACAAAACCACATAGTGTTAGACAAATTAAATAATGTATTAAATACTTAGTGTCCCCTGGTTGACTCATTACAAATGCATAACAAATGAGAAGTAATGGGAAATATTTACAACTTATTTTTAAAAAATGGGGGGGGGTGTTAAAATTTCATCAATAATAGAACCCTATGTGATGAAAATCAAAATGTAGTTAGTGTAATGAGATGTGTGAGAAGTGGAGTGTATATGATTAAACCGAGTGATGATTTAGTGGATATGGTGGGAAAGATAAAATCACATGGTGATAGATACAATGGACAACTATATCTATTGGGTGACTTTGGAAAGGATGAGGATGAAATCATGTCCACACATGATGAGGTATATTGAGAAATAGATGAAATAAATGATGAGAGACTAGGAAAACATGAGAATGTTGAATTATATGATAATTTGGGTTGTGAAATATTTTATTTAGATGACGAGACACCAAGTGTGAATGATGATTGTGACATACTGGGGAATGATGGATCGAATGAGGGAGACATGACACAGCTCCCCCTTTCCTGCTTTATAGAGAATAAGTGGGAATTTTATTGTGTGAGGTGATTGGATTGGTGTGAATGGGTGAATTCAGTGGAGATGGAGACTCAACAACAATATCCCCCTTGCAGAGAAGTTATTGAATGATGTTTCAGAGTTGAGGACATGATTCAATCGAGTGATCATCAGTACGATAGTAGGCACTTATTTCATGGGAGGAATGCCATTATGGTGGGGTGGTTTGGGAGGGAGAGTGATGAGATTTGTGTAAAGTAGCTTGTAGAGAATATAAGAAAGTGGCTCATTCAAGGGAGTGAATTTGCAACGGGGTTGGATGAATTTAGGAGATCTAGGAGAATGTGATGAATGTGAAGATGTGGGTGTAGAAGGTGATGAAGTGTGAGGAAATTCTATTTGGATGACATTATGAACATGGGAGTTTGATGTTGTGGTAGGTGAAGGGAAAAACCAAAACTTGTCGCAAGGCAAGAGTATGACCAAGATGGACATCCCTTAGGTATTGTTCCATGTACACGACCTCATCAAATGTGCATAGTAGATGAATTTTTAAGTGGTGTGATATGAGGGAGCAAATTTTAGAAAATAAGTCAACAATTTTGAAATTTGGAAGTGGAATGAGAGGGTGATGAATGAGAGCATGCCAATGCATAACAAATTCAATGATGGACTCGCTATGGGATTGTTGAAGCATGTGAAGGTCAATAAGTGTTTCTTTGGGTGTAATATGGATTCAGAATTGAGATAAAAAGGTGTTTGTAAGTCGTGTGAATGTGTAAATGTTACGTTTTTGGGAGGTGTGAATACCAATAAAGTGTTTAGCCAGTAAGGGAAAGCGGTAAAGTGTGAAGGAGGAGAGTTCCATCATGTTTAATGAGGTGGCATACATATCAAAATAGATGTAAGTCATGTTGTGCGTCCTTGGTGCCATAAAATTTGTCAAAATCAGTCAATTTGATATATAGTGGATAGGGTGGCATGGTACCATGGGATGAATAGGCCCATTGTAAAATGGTGTGATAAGTTGGTTCGGGTGGAAGTCCCCCCAAGTGTTGGAACTCAATCTTTCTAATGCGATCAAGAAGGTGTTAGTGGATAATATTAGGATGTGAATGAACATGGAAATGACTAGAATCCATGGAGAATGATAATGACTAGGACTTTGAAACATGAGTGAAAAAAGGTCAGTAAGATAGTAGGACCAAAAAATTGCGGTTCAGTCGTAGTTGGGACTATCTCTAGAATAACTGAGGAAGTCATAATAGATTGCAAAATGAATGATTTGGAAGAATACAGGTTAGTCGCAGTTGCAATTGACTTGGGGAATAATATGTGATTGAAGAATTACAATGTAGTCCTTGTTGTAACTAATACTGAGAAAATAAAAACTCATTATGGATGACAGAAACATATATGATAATGTGGGAGAAGGTTGTGGAGAACAAAAATAGTAGCAAGTGTGAATCAGAAATAGTGGAATTTAAAGTGGAATGTTGTGTTAAATGTGGTGATGTTGTTTTGTTTGTCCTAAGGGTGAATATGGGCCCACTTTTTATATGACTTCTTATAAAATGATATCTCTCTAAATACCAAGGGTTATCTAAATGAGCTCTCTACACTAGAAAAACTTATAGTCGTAGGCTTTCTTTTACCCTCTTGATTATCCAAGTTGGACTTTACTCTACTCAATCAATCAAACTGGAGTCATCACTAAGGATAATCTTGGTTCTAATGTCATGGATGTACTAGTCAAGTAGGTTAGGGTACCTATTGCGTTGGCCAGTTCCCTCATGATGCCAACTACTTTCGGGTTCCTATGATACTATTCAAAATGATTTTGAAGGATTATGCCTAAGAGCTTCCCACATTTATGTGGACATGTATTTACCCTTATACAAACCTGTAATAAATGTTTAGTTCTTTCCAATTCACTCCTTTAATAAAAACAAGTGTTTTTTAGGTTTTTGCAAAAATAAAGTTACAACAAAGTTCCAGTTACGACTATCCTACAACCAGATTTTTTTGTGCTAGACCGACCTGTAACCTTATTTTTTGGAAAATCTGCAAAACCATATGTTATATCCATAACAAAAACATTAGAAAAGAGTAAATAAAATTTTAAAAATCATCTGTAAGATGTCACCAAAATGTAAGCCTCAATTTGGATCACCTACAAGATGTATTATTTTGATATTAAATCTTCTAAATCAATGCTACTTAAAATAGAATGGGCTTATGTTGTCATTGTAAAGAGAGGGACAATTGTGGTTTCTTTCATTGAATACATTGGGTAAAACTCTTTCAGATCTGAACCTAAATCTGCACACAAGCACACTTGGAAAATGTTAGTTGTTTTTAGTGGTTAGGGGACCTGCCTCAGTTAAATACCTAAACCTTTTAAGGATATTAAGGACATTATATTGATTATAATGACAAAATGATAAATGAAAATGATAAATGTACCTAGCTCAAATCGTAGGACAATCACAATTGCAATTCAATGAAAATCGCATGAAGATCACAAGCCAATCACAGTTGCGATTCTAACCTATATTGAAATTATGTTATAATGGTGTTGCAACAAGTTGTATATATCCTTTATGATTTGTTTTCACTTCTTCAAGGCCTACAAAAGTCATATATGCAAGCAAGAGAATAAAAAAAAACTCAATTATAGCCTTCCCTCTACTTAATCGGTGCATAGCTTTCTATATATGCATGCATGAGAAAATGTGGATTTTTGTGGTGGCCTTTTGACTGGGGATCCAATAGGGGCACTCCACTGACCCTGCGTCAAAGCTAGTAATTTCTTACTAGGGATGAATTTGTCTGTAAAGTGGGAAAGGGGAGTGAGAAATGAGATAGGGGAACTAATGTTGCAGGTAGGAAATTAGATTCCTATACACACTAGTTAAAAACTTCAACACGTGCATTTATGAGAAGAAACAACCCTTCAAATGAACAACAAGACGAGATAAGATTATTGAACTCAAAGTTTCTAAAATATCCTCATCAAAAAGGCTAGAAACTCCTTCTTGTATTGATGCTTAAAAAAAGTTGTACATAGTGTGGGAATGGAAGAAATTTGAGAGTGGAGGAAAGTAGAAGAAAATGGCTATCTCCTTTGCTTTCTCTAAGTACAATGCACTCTTGAGTTTACAAGATCAATTTCCAACCTTTTGAAATGGGAATGGCTTTACAATTTATAGAGTGAGATATGACTCTTCATCTTCCCCCCAATGCCTTTTCATATGTCCTCACACAACTTAAAACTTTTCAACTTCCTAGGAAACTTTTAAGTCCCTTTTTATAACATAAAGGTGACTTATTACATTAGGAACATTAATACATATGAAAAAGTGCAACCCCAACACAAAATTAGAACATTGAGAAGAGAGATAAAGTTGGGGGGAAGAGAGAGAGAAGAGAAGAGAAAGAGCGAGAAGAAGAAGAGGAGATGTCATTCCTGATGAAATCCATTGATCCTTGTTGATTGAAAACTCAATGCGAGTGAGACTCTGAATCTTCAAACTCCTTGCACCCTGAGAAACTCCTTCAAATCAGCTCACAGAATGCTTGCCAAGTTGAATGAACTGTGAATGGTTGATGTCTGCAACTCCCAACCTACGTATGATATACATGTGACTGACTATGTAGTGAACTATGTAGTGAGTGTCTAAAATTCCCTATTGTCCATGGATTCAGAATGATGGTGTTGAGATGATCATCCCTCTATGTCCCATTGTGCCAAACTTTCCCTTTAAGAACAACCTGCTATTTTTAGAATATGAGCCCATGCTCTGCTATTCTGGGACATATCACCTGTCTTGCTCCAGTTTCACCTTCTACCATATTCCAACCTCCAATGTTCCCAAGATATTTCTATTTTTAGCACATTTCTATTTTTAGCAGGTTGCAATTTGGGGACCTGCTATTTTGGGAAGAAGTCATTTTCTGTCTTACTTTCCATTTTACCCCTTTTCTGATTGTCTTGAGTGATCGAACTTGCAATTCAGTGGGGCTCACCATTTATAGCATGTGAGGAAGTATAACATATGCTATTTTTAGTAAATGGTGAAAACAACCTCTTTTTGTGATGGGAACAACTATTTTGGATTCGTCTCCTCGTCACAAACTCGTGCTCCAATTTTCATCATGATTCACTTTCCAGAAAGCTCTGAAATGAAAAATGAAAATTTGTGCATGGTAATAACTTTGGGTATGGAGATACTAGGGCATAATACTGATAAAAATCATTCCTTCAAATCTTGAAAAACTGGCAACTTCATCATGCAAAAACTAGTTTGAGAGAAACTAGATTTTTTGGAGACCCTTCCCTCTGAATTTTGAAGGGTTTCACCTGTCGGATCTTTGGGAATTTGAAAATTTCTTTGAAGAGGGAAGAATGTTGATAAAAAACACAGCCCTCCATATATCTGAAAAATAGGGACTTCATGGCACAAAAACTAGTTCACGTGAAACTAGATTTTTCAACGATCATCCCCTCTAATTTTTGCGTGATTTCGCCCATTGGAACCTTGAGAATTGAAGAGGTAGCTCACTGCCTTTTTCGCAGATGTTCTTCATGTGACAGGGCAGAAATCTGATGAAAAATCTTTTTTTTCCTCCCATCCCTAAAAAATAGGGGACTTCATGACGTGAAAACTAGTTCACGCGAAACTAGATTTTTCAATGATCATTCCCTCAATTTTTGTGCTTTTTTCGCCCACTGGAACCCTGAGAAGTGGAGAGGTAGCTAAAATTTTTTCCACTACTGTGTCATGGCAGCCATTAATGGAGCTTGAAATTACAGGTCTGGTTTTGGTCTCCATTCAAGAGAGAAATCAACTCCATTACGATAGATTTTTGCCTCCTGTCTTAGTGGTGAAATTTCCTTTCAATCTAGTTACTGGTTTGACGGGAATTTGAACTTTGTTCTTCGTGGAGCCAGAAGTGAAATTTCTTCACTATGAGCATTCCTTGATGCAATTTGGAGGTTTGAATATGATTTTTTAATGGCATTCAAGAGAGAATAACTCAACAATAGATGGTTTGTCAATCCGTGCACCGGTTTGGAATGATGGTGCACCAGTTTCAAATCCGATGTTCATGGCAATGGGGATTTCTTCAAATTTCGAAGTTCATTCTTTCTCACTGTTCTTTGTTTCTTCTTCTTATTTCGATGAAATATTCTTCTGAGACCTCATGTATCACCATGGGGTAGAGGATTTCATTTTCCATGGTAAAGCTGGTTTGAGATTTGGTAATGGTGGAGTGGTGGACTGAGGTGATCTCTACAACTTTCTTCTGGGAATGGAGAAGTAGTTAGAAACAGTAAGAAGAGGCCAAGAGTTAGAAATTTTTCAAATTTTAGAGTTGGAGTTGGGTGCAAATTTTTTTCCCTGACATCCCTCACCTCAAAGGGACATGAGGGACATCAAATTCCATGATGATCCAAGACGGCGACATGTGGTGTTGATCCGACACATGGGTGAGTACTCAAAGATCAGCTTTAAAGCATTGAGGGGCTGGAAGCGGGTTACATGGGTGACCAAAAAATTCCTAGAGGGCTGGGCACCAAGGTTTGATGTCCTTGACCCTGAGTGATGTGAGGGACATCAAATTCCACAATCCTGGAGTTGGTGGCGTTGATGACGGGAATTTGAGCTCTAATTACACTCGGGGGCTGAACTGGCAACTGATGGTCGTATGGGGTTCCAGAGGTCACATGGGGGATGGAATTTTTCTAAGGTTGATGTCCCTGACCCTTAAGGGACTTGGGGACATAAAATCCCGCCAGGCTCTTGGAGCTGACATGTCCTCCCAAAATTTGGCTAACTCTCGAACTCGCTCCAAGAGGACAACTTGTGACGATGATAACTTGAGCTCCCGATGGAATTTTTTGGAAAAAAATTATATGATCCTAATTGGAAATGAAATTTTGAATCCAATGGTGGGGTCTTATGTCTTGATTCTTCCATTTGATCCCTGAAAAAAGGATTTTTGATTTGGTACTCCACTTGTGCCTGAGAAAAGCTTGCAGACCTAATGCACCAAAGTGTTGTGAAAAATATGATTTCACCATCATGTAGGGATTGGAATTATATTTCTTGAGATGTTTTATTTTTCTCCTAACTCCATCTGGAGCTCCCGGAATCACCTTTCGAAGCTCAACAAATGTTTTGGCATGTGTACTGACTAGGCCTGTGAACCCTAATTTTGGTGAAACTGCCCCAACTTCTCTGAACCCTTCCAAAATATTCTTGAATCATTTCCATGATGTCCCAAGACCTTTGAATCACCTCCACATCCACTTAGGCTCTTCTTCTCCGCTCCATGGGGTTGCTCCAGCCCTAGGAAGGCCAGTGATAGCCCTTCCCATAACTGCCTGTAGCTTGCAACTTTTAATGAACTCCTAAAATCACCTAGGGGGGAATGAATGGAATTTCCTAAATCACCTAGGGGGATGAGATAACATTAATTGGGAGGTCACTTGGACTGATTGGATAGACCCAGGGTGTCTTGGAATGATAGGACTTGAAAAATTTAAAACAGGGGTATAGTTGTCATGCTTGAAAATTATTAATTTCCTTGTTGCACATTTGTATGACAATCACTTATACACAATGAGTTCATCCTCCTAGCATTTACAGAAGCTGAGCTGCTTGTTGTTCCCTCAGATTTGGTTGATTGAAAACTAAAATATCAAGGTTGCAAACTAGAAAACTTGGCCTTTTAGATATAACTTGATTGGAGCTTAGTAACCAAGGTTCTTGGAAGTCCCCCTCCTTAACAAGATCGATAGTACAAGATAAATAATTTAAAGAGGAATCAAAATGACCACTGAGCCCGATAACAAGAAGAATTTTCCACTTCACACAACCATTTTCTGTGATTACCACTAGTGACCGCGATTACACCAATATCCAAGGATGCAAATCTAATGCTTCATTCCGCTGATTAACCACTGCCCCAACCACCGATGGATGCAACATTGCATTGATGGATTGGTACATACACTTGTGTCGTTTAAGCGGAATCACGCCCAGTGGGTTGAACCTGGTCAACATCTAGACATGAGGAGATCTGTCTAGAAACTGATTTCACCCAAACGCCATTGGAAATCACGTAAAGCTACTGTTAAGAAATTTGAACTGTGTAATTAATCTATGTTCTTATACAAGATACATCCATATCATGCATTACCACTCATCAGGGGCAAGATTAAGTTTTTGGAGAAATTTATAAGTCGCCCTACAATCCAAGTATTTAGAACTAAATTTACCTATACTATCTCCTGGCAAGAAACTACATTTCCATCCTTACAATGGATCACTATCTATGAAATGCATTTATTCAAACACTACAAATCCAAGTTTAACTACGTTGTGATAAGAGATTCTTCTATCTCACTTGAAAAACAAATATGGAAGAGATTTGCATCAAACAATAAACCATCTTGAATTTGCAATACGATATTTAGAGCTATAACGCTTGAAATAGTAGGGATCCACTATTCTGGTGTTAGGTACTTGATGCAAATATTACAACTATATCGATTTGAGATTATCCTTGTTACCACATTTGAAGACAAAATGTGTTTCCAAACAGATTTAGCATAAGCACAAGTGAGAAAATGCAAGATTGAATCTTTCAACATGGTGTCCCTCAAGATTTCACCCTGAAATCTGGGACTACCCATTTAAAAAACTTTCATTCTTTTTAAAATAACGGGTCTTTTTGTGTTTTTATTGCCAGAAGATGTCTGTATTATGTTAAGATATTCCCAGTGAATCATATGAGCCAATTTTGACAAATACCCAGATGTCCAAACTCATTTTATCCCTCCGCCAAGTTTTGTCTGTTGGAAATTTTTATTTAATTATTTATTAAATAAATAATGCCTCGTTTGAAGTAAATTGTGCTCCGGTTGAACCCTGTTGAAGTTTTGCATGCTAGTATTCACACATCTCAATAGGGTTTTCACCAGGAATGAATCCTAGAGCTTTGTCTGCAACTTCTGGCAACATTTTTCGTTTTTATTTATTTCTTTTGCGTTTTTCTCTGGTTTTCTCCACTGTTTGTTTGTTAAATTCCCTTGTGTCCGTTCTTTGTTTTGTATAGTCTGTTTAATTGCCCGAAGCATCTGGAGATCATTTACAACCTCAGCACCAGAAGGAATCAGCCTCAGAAAGCAAACTTATGACCAAAAAAGATGAAGTCATGCACAAAAAGCCTCTCCTAAGCAAGTCGCACTTTTTGGAATGAATGAGTTTATGATGGGAAATAGGTCTATTACTTGCTGCAGGGTAATGGTCAAAGACTTAAGCTGCGATGGGAAAATTAGTGGCAGGCAGGCGGGAATTTCTTACCTGCCTTGCAGGGTAAAAATTCCCGTTATAAAATAAAGAAAAATCACATAAAACACCGATGGGAATTTTTTGCCTGCCTAGGAGGCTAACTTTTCCCATCAAAGGGATTTATTCACCCATGCAAGTCGCACATTATTAAAGAAGGTTATTTTCCATGCAAGCCGCACTTTTTGGGAGATGACTTTTAATTTGCTAGTGGGAATTTTGGCAATGGCAAGCAGGCGGAATTTCTTACTTGCCTTGCAGGGTAAAAATTCCCATTATGAAAGTCAAATAACTTAAGTGAAAGAGGGGATTTTTGGAGCTGCAGTGTAGGGTAGAAATTCCCATCAAAGTTGACTTCTTATTTTTAGAAATTACCCTTGCCAAAAAGTGTGACCCACCTTGGCATTAAACAATGTATTTAATGATATTTATTTATGGCTTTTTCACCCAATTTTGGTGCCATGTATGGAAGAAAATTCAATGCAAGAAGACAAGCCAAAGAGAACGGAAGGATGCATGCTAAAATAAATAAAATAAATTTATTTAAAAGCAACTAACACGCATAATTGGTCGCCCAATTTGGGTGAATAAACATGATTGTTTATTAATTAAATTGCCAGAAATAAGGACAATTATTAAAAATAGTATGTTGAGGGTTATATAAGTATGGGCTGCAATAATGAAGAAGAAATTAATTCTTTTTGCTAAGGATTGCAGCCCAGACAGTTTTGGCGCCAAAGAAAGGAGGATTTGTGTATTAGAAGTTGTTTTTCATTGTCAGGAAGCTTCAAGGTTTGGCGCCTAGGGTTGGAATAGCTTGATTTTTGCTATGATAATTATCTGCATGTTGGTATAAGTGCCCAGGTGAATTTAAAAATATTTATGCTTGCTTTGCATGCAAGAAAAGCCTCAAATTTTAGGGCAGCAGGCTTTATATGCAAATTTTTGGTGACAGAAATCAAGTATTCATGCTCTGGACTCCATCTTTGTCTGAATTAACTACAAGTATTCATTATAGGTGTTCATACAAGTGAAATGGAGTTCAAATCAATGTCAGCTACATTGAATATATCTTCCAAATCTAAATAAATTTCTAGATATGCACAAATTGATCCAATTGTAAGGAATTCAAGTAGGATTAAAAGAAAAAGAACTCAGACAAAGATTGCTCAGAAGAAAATTTCTCCAGTCATGATGAAGCATGATGAAAGAGAAGGATCAGCATATTTATGCATAGCTTCTAGATTTACTTATATCAATGACATAGACATAGGCCCTAAACCCATCTCTGAATTAATTGACGAATCCAGGGCGGGAAGGAAATCTCTCATGCGGGCAATCAAAAGCAATGGAATTATTCAAGCATCAGCATTTCCAGTCATAGCTCAGTTTCTTGAATTTGTTATGGAGTGTGCAAGGTCATATCATCCTCTTTCCAGAACAATTTGGGATGTTGCGGGAAAGACAATAATTAGGTTGGATGCATAATTTATTAATTATTGTCTGAAGATTCCGACATGACTAGTGGTGATTGCAGTTAGCATGTTGGATGCTGGAAACAGATGGGAAAAACACAAAGCAGATTGTGTGGGCATAATGAATAGTAGATATATGAAGAAGCCCAGGTTTCCATAAAAATTCCCGAGGACTCTTCCATGATCCAATTTGGTGCAGGAAGTGGATGATATTACTAAATTGCTTTGCAAGTTAAGTGGAGAATTCAATGCTCACAAATTCCACTCATGGATGTATGTTTTTTGAGAGAACCATTGAGATCAACAGAGCTGATTCGATAATCAATTGGGCAGAGATCATCAATGACAACACCAGTGAGCAGCTCCGAAGTGTGAGGCAAACGTACAACTTCAAAATGATTTCATACCTGGTATATGCAGCAACATGCAGGGTATATTTTCCAAGTTGGATAGAAAGGGAATACTGGCGAAACATCCTATTTTTGAGTGCTTCCCACAGTTGACAGTTCCTGAATTCCACAAAGATTACAAGGTGTTCAACGATGGGTTCTTCTATGGAATCATCTACAAATTAAATAGTGATCTGAAGACCAGCATGGTAAGCAAAGAAGCTTGGGAAGCTGCATCCCAGCATGGCTATATTTTCATCTAGTTTGCGGACTTCATGTCTCTCAGGGTAACCAGATTTTTGGGAGAACTAGTTAAGTTATCGAGGTATCCAAGTGAAAAATGGGTCATCATGGAGTTGTGCAGACAACTCATGGAGATGCATGACTTACAATCAAAGTGGCACAAGTCTACGGGTTTCTTTCCAATCACAGTGGGTTATTACAGTTGTTAGAGCATCCACAAAGCTAGAGGAATCGAAGCCGAAATGTTTTCTGAATATGAGAATGAGTTCTTCCTAGTGCAATTTAAATTTGATCTATATGGGGTAGTGAAGAAGACAATCTCCCAGGAATACTCACATGTGCCTTCGTTGGAAGACTTCTAGATGAAGTGCAGAAATGACTATGAAGTTAGGAAGAAAGACTTCAGCAGGTTATCAGTGCAACAACATTCTGATTATGGTTTAGCATGGATACCTGAATGGATCTTGTGGATGACGGGCATGTGATACTTGACACATATCATTAGATGGGAGGGGATAGATCTGCTCTTCAGGAAAACATTGGTGGCTGCAAGACAATTGAGGAAAGATCTTCTGCGGTTCTAGTTAACACCTCAAACTGGTTATTGACAAAGGGGTATTGCCTAGATGAAGTTTTGATGAATCAGATCACAAGTAACTTTACCACGTGAGACTCCAGCAAAATAAAGCATTAGGGTGAAAGTAGTAAGAGGCCAAAGAAACTTAAAGTACACAAGAAGTCTCATGCACAAGAGAAGGCCAAATCTATAGCTATCGTGCTAGTTCCAGCTTCTCCAACATCAACTCATATCACTTTAGCAACCCCGGAACCCTAGAGAGATATAGTCATTCCTCTGTTGAATCTAATGTCATTCGTATTTTCTCCTCAGCCACTCAAATCTTCACCTCCCTGTGGAAAAGCTGAAAGCACAGATGACAGAGTTTGAAAAAGCATTGTCTTTGGACAATTCAGAGGGTGGCAGTCACAACATTGTGGAAAATTTGGATAGAGCAGGAATCAAAGCATGAGATGGTGGTGCACTTGGTGACTTATCATTCCCCGAGAAGAAATTTTTCATCGTGGTTGGATTTACAGACAATCCCAGAAGCCAGAGATGAGATCAACCTGGAGGAACACGACTTGTAGTTGCTCCTGAGTTTGGGCGGAAAAGATAGAAGACCTAAAGTTGCCAAAATAACTTCTAGGTTGATTATTGAAGAATCAGGATAGAAGTTCACTGAGTTATCAGTTCCAGCAGAGGGAAAGCAGAAGGGAGAACTCACGGCGGCAGATATATTAGTGACCAAAGTGCCAATAGGTCAAACTACCATAGAAGGATTAAAGCAAGATACACAGACACTAATGAATGTTTTATTCCTCAAGCTTGAGAAAGAGAAGGCAGAGAAAGCCAAACTTCAAGATCAGTTTCCCAGCTGTGTGAGATTATTGCTAAGGTTGCCAAACCTTCCTCTCAGCCAATTCTAGCACATGAGTAGGTGAGTAATCATCTGATTAAAAAGGTGGAAGATGCAGGGGACCAGGTCAAAGCTATTGCTCAATGGAAAGAGCAAATCATTCACCAAGCTTCATAACAGTTCGAAAGAATATCAACTGAATTGGAGAATATGCACAGGGCCGTATCTCAGCTAAAGGAACTAACAACACAGATGGAAGATGAGAACATAGTTGCTGAAAGTCATCTGGATACTTTAGCTAAGATACATTCGTTACCAAAGGATGTGCTAATTGTAGAGCAAATTGTACCTGATGGATTGATGGAAAGGGGGAAGCAGTTAGAAATTGCAGTTTCCTTCCATGTAGAGATCCTCAAGCTTATGCTAAAAAGGATGCAGTTGCTGGAAAATGAGATGGGAGAAGTGCCAGAGAGCATTCCAGACGAATTACTTGCTTCCCTATGAGGAATTTCTTCTGGTTGTGCAAAAAGAAGATTGATGAAGTCGTCATACATTTCACGATAAATTCAATTGGCAAACTCATAAAGCTTCAGTCAAATGTTGAGGGGTATGGGCCTAGTTTAGAGAAGGTAAAGGCTAACATTGCTGCTTTGTCCAGAGGGTTGTTGCAGTTCAGACTGAGAGAGAGGCTATTGTTAAAACAGATGGGAAAATGTTGAATTACATGTTTGACAAGTATATTCAATATCAGAACAAAAAGAAAGTGTAGGTGTTACAACTAGCAGATCTTCTTTCTTCTCTTCTTTCTTATCTTATTTCTTATGTTTTCGGATGAAAATGTAAGATTAAAGTTATTGGTTTAAAAACCATTACTATCAGTTATTTGGAAAGATTCTTTAAGATAAGTGATAGATGTGCACAATCTTGGATTTAGTTTTCAAATACATGTCACTTAGAGAGAGAATTCTAGGAGAGAAGATTTCCAGTTGTTTTCTTTAATCAGCTTCCTCATGTTCTAGTCTCAGTTGTAGTTTCCTATTTGTAATCTCCCCTTCTACACACTATAAATGAGAGGAAGAACCTATGGGTTAAAGGATCAGAATTTGTAATCAACATTCTTGTGTTCCAGACTTTGAGCTGAAACCATTGATATATTTTTGAAAGTTAAGGAATAGAGAGGAGATAGATTTCCAGAGAACTTTGTGTCAATGGTGTATTTGTTTCTTATTTATCTTTAGATCTTTGCATAAAATTTGTGTTATCTTAGATCTAGATCTAAAACTTTCCTTTGCTTTGAATTCAACATTTCTAGATCTATTTGTTTCATCTATGTGCATGCGACCAACTCTGTAAACTATTGGTTAGGTTGCACATCTTCTTTCCTTTCTGCTCACATTCAATTATTTCCCTCTGCTGCACATATACATTTCTTACAGCTGTTTACTTGCTGCAAAACTGTCTAGCTATGGTGGCATGAGCTACATGCAATTAAAGTCAAACCAACAGATAGGTATTAGGAAAATATAATTCACAAAATCTTACACAGGAGCCTCATCGATAAATGAGGGAGATTTATCTCATGACTGCCTAGGTTTTCAGCTGTGCATAGAAAATTTAGCCAACAAAAACTTACTGGAGGTGATAATCTTAGATGCTATAAGGTCCCTAGAACTATATATAAATGTTACCATTGGTTTTCATTGGGTGTCAAAACTTTCGTATTGATACAAATCCATGTATGGTACATGGTGAGTTTTTTTGAGGTGGGTGTCTAAGGTTGATAAGCTTGTAGAGGAAATACTTGCTGAGCCAACAAAGCTTGTTGGTGCATAACTATTAGGCTGCAAGAATCAAATTTGATCTTTTTTCAGGAGTTGTAGTTCAGATCCTATAATTTAGTTGTATTTAGGTCAGTTAGCATGCTCTTTGAGTTTATCATCTCCCTCTATCTGAAAAAAATGTCCATATTGAAATACTGGTAGTAAATGATTACTTAAAGCTTTTTTGGTGAACCTTGCAAGTATGCAAGATTCTTCGAAATGCACAGGATTTGGAGTATGCGACAGTCAGGTGTTTCTTCATCTTCAAAAATTGATGATAATACACTAGTTGGGCATACAATATGACATCCACAATCAATACCTATACTCATTGTGTAATATATAAAATACAGTATGTGGTCACATGCTGTTATTTATTCATATTATGAGGGCACCCCTATCGCCGTGTTGAGAATCTACAACTATAATTGGGGTGCAATTTGTCTAGTTACCTAGAACTGAACTCCACTGAGGATTTACCCTTTATAGGCAAAGGGTGTCAGATTACTTCTAAAAAAAAAAAAGAATATTGTCAGGACATATCTATTAAGGCTACAAACATTTAGTATGGCTCTTATTACAGTAAAATCATAATGAGTTTAGATGAGGCCAAATGGCAACTTTATAGATCTCATTTTGACTTTAGATTGAAACCAATGGACACGCTACATTGATCAAGCTATAAGAAAACTTTACTTTGAATACTTCCTCGCAAGGTACAAATATTTAGCAAATAATCAACTGGTTGTATGCATTGAACTTGGATCAAGCTGCTTATGTAGTAGAGCTCATTGAAGATGTAGTGAAGTTTGAGTGGCCCAAGTGAATGGGTGCCTCACCTTGCATCTTCAGAGACGACCACAGAGAATAACACACACAATTCATTCTTTATTGTATCATCGACCCTCAACAGGGCATTACAAGTCATAGTTTCACACCCTTTCTCTTGCTTCTTAAAGGATGCACTTTCGCTTCTACTCTTTCTCTAGATCTTTCTTCTACTTCAAATGCAGCTAGTGCTTCGCACTTCAACTTCTGAGCTCAAAACTTGAGCTTGCACAATGTTTGCTTCAACAAAAAATGGAAGTATTCACTAAGATCTACAGAATTCTATGTCTAAGGCCTTTACACTCTTGATAACCTGCTATAGACAATACTTCAATATGAGGGGAGTGCACTTTGAATTCTTAATAGTTTTTTCTTTTTTAAAACTCTTAATTTCATTCAATCAAGATTTCATCTTTGCATTTGGTGATGCCACTGTATATATATTATCAGCCTCTTGTACAAACAAGAGACCCTTGTGCTCTTAACCTTTGCTACAGTTGGTCTTGTCTCACTCTTTCTCTTTCTTCATTTATCTAGCACTCGGGTAGCAATGAAGTAATGTACAAAACTCTCTCTGTTATGCCACATGCATTTCTCTCAAGTTAGGATACCGTCTTATCTTCTTAGATATGGAAAAAAAAAGATCAAACTTTGGACAGGAGGGTTACCCAAAATAGTTGGATATGAATCATAAGGATTTGTGACTCTTCATGATTGACCCATCAAAATTTTCACAATTTTGAAAATTTCTGCAAGTATTTGATTTTTTTAATTTTCTTGTGATTCCCTATTTTGGGTGAATAGATTCTGCCAAGTTTGCCACATGGTGGGTGCCAAAAAATTTTGGCAAGAAAAAATTTCAGGTGGACAAATTGGTGGGTATCTGCCAACTCTTTAAGACTCTAGGTCCCTCTGCTTGAATGGTGCAAATCCATTTATTATGTGCAAATGAAATGAAAATACATGGTGGCCTTAGAGGCCGGGGATCCAATAGGAACACTCCACTGTACCTGCAGCAAAAGCTTGCAATTACTTGCAAGGGAGGAATTTGCTGAATTTGTAGGAAAGAGAGTGGGAAAAAGAGAGGAGGGATTAATATTGTAGGTAGAAAATCAGATTCCTACAACCATTAATCAGAATACTTCAACACACATAGATGGAAAGAAAACAACTTTGCTACTAGCAACAAGACAAGATAAGATTAAGAACACAAAGTTTCAATAATCTTCTAAAAAAGGCAAGAAACTCCTTTCTCTTTCATTGATGTTTTAACAAAGTTGTACATAGTAGGAATGGAAGAACATAGAAGGAGGGAATTAGAAGAAATGTTATCTCTTTTGCTTCACTCTAAGTAGTAATCTCTCATGAGCATACAAAATTGACAACCCTTAAGAATGAGGGTGTCATTACAATATATAGACTAAGAAAAGACTCTTCACCTACCCCCATGTGTCTTTTCACTTGTCTTTTCCACTTGTGACTCTTGATATTCCTAGGAAAGAACATTAAGTCCCCTTTTATAAATTAAGGGTAACTTATTTCATTTTTAGACTATAGTCACATGAATGAATAAGAGGAAAGTGAATGAGACAAAAACAAAAAGTGCATCCCCGCAATGAAGAATTAGAACGTGAAGGAAGAGGGGGGAGGGGGAGTGAAGAGAGAGATAGAAGAAAGAGAGAACTATTTTGATAAAAAGACCCCGCCGTTGATGGACTCTTGGAAAGCTCCTCAGGTGAAATGTTAAAGCCTTTGAACTACTTACTAAACCTTGGCACTACAGGTGCAACCTTCTCAGCTTGTGGAATGTGAACAAAACTTAGTGATTTTATCCAACTTTCTATGAGGAAGTTGATGTTCTTGCATTCTGAGTACCAAGATTGATGATATTTTGCGGTGTTTGAAATGACCGCTCTTATTTCCATGCCAGAGACTCCAAAGTATTTTCATTGAATGAGAGTGGATCTCGGCCTCCTCTTTGACTAGATCTTCAAAAGGATTCAATATATCATCTATTGAAGTGTCTTCATTCATGGCTAGCACTCTTAGATTTTGTATTTGAACATTGGAATCCTTATGAATCTTTTCAACATATTCCTCATATGAATCAAGCTCTACAATAGCATGGTTGATCATCTTATAGTGAGCGACCAAAGTTTGAGCCCAGACTTGAGACAAGTCATCCTTCTGATGTTGAAGAGAATACACCTCTGATTATCAGGAGGGATGATTTGATCTTGCCTCTCTCGATAACCAGTGGATACACCTGATTCCAATGATCCTTCTCTACTTCAATCCCTTCTCATGTTGTGATTATTTTCATGGCCGTGGTATCCATGTACTTGAACAATGTTAAAATTTCTGAAGTAACACCTTCCCTTTTTCTTGGATCATACTCACCCACTTGTCATTCACCTTGCCCTTGCATGGTGAACCCTTGTGTTTTCTGATAGACTCAGGGTCGAAGCTACTTATTGGAGTAACTTCTTTGGCTGGGAGAGTAGTGGACAACATTCAGGTCCAAGAGAACTTGCACATATGAAGTGAGGGTCCTGATATGGTCTTCCACTTGATCCAGCTTCTCCTTGTATTCTTGAATTCTCATGATGAGGTGAGTGGAAGACTCTTGAAACAAGTGAACATCACCCTCATGTGTTGTTGGGCCCAAGGGAATTGTTCTCATCTCGTAATCAGCCGGGGTCATTTCCTCAATGGGCTTGATGACCTTTGGCTTGACTACCTATACATACTAGTTACTTGAGGTGCCACTGAAAAATTGAGAATCCACTTGAGCTAATTTTCCTTTCTTCCCTTTGACCATCAAGGTGATAGTCAAGAAATCAGGTATTATCACCTATCGCACTATGCGAGATTCTGTTGTATCTCTTGTACCCAAGGGAAGATCTCATTTGTTTCTGGCTCGGCACTTGGCAAAAGATTGCATTTCTTGCTCCAAATGGGAAGGAACATCCTGCATAGGTGGGGCTAGTGTAGCAAGGGAGAGAAGAGAAGCTTGGAGATTGTTGTGGGACTGAGAGGTGTGCTGGGTCAATCTCCCCCCGTTCTAGGTCAACTATAGATCTTCCACTGTTCTCACTTTCTTATGTAGTCTCCTGTAGTGATGAGGGCCTTCTGGTTCCACTACTTTCCTCTTCGATATTTCTCCTGATTGAACCAAGCTGGGAGCCTTGTCTTTGTCCTTGGAAGAAGAAATGGTGAGATGCCTACCTCTGGAGGGTAGGGAAGTTTCTCAGATGAGATGAAAGCAACCCTCTTTCTCATATACCATTCCTTTGACATTTTGATAACCACCTCAGTGCATTCTTTGATATCTCCAGACTCACGAACACTCCAAACCAACTTGGGGAGAGGAGAAGCTTTCACTGCCGGGTACTCTGGATCATACATTTCAGTGTCATCCTCTTGAACACCATCTTCATACCAGTCAAGCTTAAATTTTCTCATTTTCTCAAATCATCCTCTTGTGATCACATTCTCAGACTTCATAATCATCAACACAGTTCACCCAAAAATCTTCAATTTGAGGGACATGGTACAAATCAGGTAGGTGAAAGGTGTCTGGATCATCTCTGATGTCAAAATATGCCCTTGAAGTGTATGAGTGCATATTTATGGGGACATAGGGCAGAAGCTTCCATGTTGGAAGCATCATGAGCACTCTTGCAAGAGAAAATCCCCATTGAGATAGGGAAGGAAATTAACTTCTTCTTTCTATTCCTTAGCTTCTGATTGATATGAACCAATTGTCTACATAGCTCAATTAGTATGATCCTGTCGCTCGGGTAGCGTGGCAATATCTCCGTGGAGAAAGTTCAAAACCTGACACTTGTATATATGAAAAGGTTGAAAATTGTATGAAGTACGATCCATACCTTTTGACTAGGGCAGCGGCGTGTGTAGACAATCTCGAATGTGGGTTGCCTTCCAACAATCTGACAACATACATTGTGAAAGCATCATTCACCTTTGCAAAGTGTTGATTTCTCTCTTTTAGGACCAAGTGTAGATACTTTTCATACATAGGATCCTTTTGAGAAACATTTTATGCAAGAGTGAGGCCCATGAATGGTCTTGTGTTTGCCAAGGTGTAGACTAGGTACGAGGTCATGAAGAACTTATTAGAAGATGACACTTGAAGCAATTTTTGATGCAAGTTGTCACTAATGATTTGTCCCCAGTCAATTTTTTTTTGCCCTTCCAGGATTGTGTGAATGAACAATGCCATCTAGTCATGAAAGTATCTTGTGTTTTATTCTCCCATTGCTCGGCTTAGGAGAATGATGGAATCAGAGAAGCCCTCATGGAGTTCATTCTGAGAAATATTCTTTTGCATACGGGAGGGATTCCTCCCTTGCTTCAACCATGAGCCAAGAGAGAGGCCTTGAAGGTATGATTCAGTCTTAGACCACTCTCCTGTTGCAACCTCCTTGGTGATCACTACCATGTTGCTTCCGACGGGAATTTGCATGCTTTGAGATATTGCTTTTGGGGTGAGCATTGCTAGGACTGAGTTGTCGTCAGCTCTTATTGTTTAGGTGTCTGGCTTGTAGTGATGGGAACAAAGCCAACACCTAACTCTATGCTTTGTACTGACATGGGGTGGCCACCAGCTGCATATAATCCACTCATGAAGATCTTTTCTTCCACAGGCTCTCTAGGTCTATCTTACATTCTAGCTTTGAGGTCCTCGAGGTCCATGTGGGTGACATCGATGTCACGTAAAATAGAGTACTTTGATGAAAGTTCCAAAATGGGCTCGAGCCTAGAAAATTTGAACTTCATGGTGGTAAAAAGCAACAATATGAGTCAAAACAGATATGGTAGCAACTTATTGCACACAAAACTAGAACTTTCTATTTTTAGCCAATGGGTTCTAGGAGTTGCTATTTTGGGAAAGGTTACTTTTTTGCCTCAGAATTAGTGTTGTGGGATTCTTCATCATGATTGGAACACTATTACAGAGGTTTCATTGGCCATTTTGAGCACTTTCTATTTTTAGAATGTTGTTTTTTTCTTTTTTATTTTTTTTTTTTTTGCTTTTTTGCCTGTGTGCCCTAGTTTTCCATTTTTAGTTTGCTTCTCTGAAGGGTTTTTATGTTATGAGAGATTTAATATTTATAATAAGTATGAGCATGGGGTACTTATATTTTTAATATGGTTTTTCCACACCTTGGTTTTCAAAAAATCAACTTTCTGATCTATGGGTTTTTTTATCTAGATACTATGCTCAAATTTCTTAGCTCAAACCACCTTCCGGATTGATGGGAAACTAAAGAAGAAGAGTTAGGGAAGAATTTAGGGTTTTCTACTATAAAAAATAGAGGAACCTCTGGTTTTTCTATTTTTTCATCTTCTTAGGCACTTAGGAGGAAGAGAGATGGTGAAAATTCAACAACATCCGATTACCTCATGTTGTGAGATATGAATCTTTCATGGTTTTTGGTATGGAGTTCTTCTGGTGAAAAACAAGCATGGTGGTTGTAGAAAAAGACAATATTTTAGTGTTATTGCAGCAATGGGCCTATTGAAATGGTGGAAGAATGAATAAATGGAGAAGGGGAAATGAGTTCAATAGGTTTTTATGTAAATTTCTTGGCGATAGTGAGTTCACGGCACGCACGAAGAAGTAGAAGTGAGATACAGTTAAAATTTTAAATTTTTAATTTTTTTAAAAATTCATTTTTCTTGGGTGAAATTTTGTCCCATGTGTCCCAAGGGGACATGGGACATATGGTGTAAAAAAATGTTCCTCACCCTTAGCTTGACAAGTGGCATCCCAAGATTGGTTGGTGAGGGAGAGAGAAAAAACACTTTAAAACACCTCGGGGCTAGAAATTAGGTCATATGGGTGACCTAGGGAATGAGGCTAGGATTGGTGCATTTTTGTGTTCCAACTATCCCAAGGGGATGGGACACATTTGGTGCAAGAAAATGTGCCCTTCTCTGGTGATGACAAGTGGTAGATGCTGGTTTGCGGAGGTAGAGAGGAGAGGGGGTTGAAAAAGGTCTGTGAAGCACCTTCTGGGGTCATGTGAAAGAACCAAGGGTCAAGTCTTGGGGTTGGAATTTTTGTGTCCCAACTTTCCTAAGGGTATGGGACAGTTGGTGCAAGAAAATGCGCCCTCATCTGTGAGGACAAGTGGCATTCTAGGATTTGATGATGGAAAGTGCTTAAGATTGGTGCAAGGGGGCTTAACTGGCTTGTTTGAGCTCAATCAGGGTCACATGAGGGTCCATCAGGGTCTATCTTGGGGCTGGGACATTTTTATGTCCCCTCCCAAGGGGATGGGACAATTGGGACAATAAATTGCGCTCATACCTGGGAGTGACATGTGTCCACCCAGAAAAAAATGGCTAAGTCCTAAATATTACCTTGGGGAGCAACTTGTTGGCAACATATCTTGAGCATCTGGAGGTATTTTTCAGAACTTATTTATATGATATTGACTACAAAAAACATTTGGAGAAGAATGGCATGGGTCTCGTGCCTTGATTCTACCTGAAAATTCCTAAAAAATAGGATTTTTCTCAGGATCTTAGGTTGTGCATGTTGAAATCAGTCCGTGGGAAATATTGCTTATGCCTTGTGAAGAATGTGAACCCACCATCATTTAGATCTCTGAAATATATTTCCAATGATATCTTGTTTTTTATTAATGCAAATATGGAAATAAGGATAGTTAATCTAATCTAGAACAACATGTAAATACAGTAAATAAATTTATAGAAAATGACTGAAACAACTATGAAAATGATAATGCAAAACCCTAGAGTGCTAAAAGAGTTAGAATGAACTTAGTTGATTGTAGGAGCTCGTTGGACTATGTTGAAGAAGTGACTAGAGAAACATGAAGCAAGAAAGACTGTGCAGAGGCCCCAAAAGGGATGGATCCGAGCTATCTAGCTGGACTGGAGCACTTGGCCTTAGGGCACTGGGGCACCTACGGGCACTCTGGTCTACAAAATGGGCATCCTGATCTATGTAAAATATTAGGCACTGAGTTTCACAAGTTCGGTAAATGGTCCAAAACCCTTGTTTTTTATCTCATTAGCTTCATTGCACTGCACCAAATGTTGCTGATAATCTAAGATGAATAGAAGACTTGCAAAAGACCAAAAGAAGTATCAAAACCTTAAAAAAATAAGAATGCAAATAAATGGGTTGGACTGACCTCAGTTGCCACAACAATGGGCTTACTAACTGAGCATTGCACTACATTTCAAACCCAAATGTAGTTCTGGTGTGTGTGTCCATCATGTGCCCTAGGTGTTCTTTTACTAGTCACACTTTGTGAAGTAGCGAGCAATAACTATGTGTAGAAAATGTAATAGAATGTGTGAATGTAATATAATAGAACCTGTGAAGTGTGATGCAGATGTCCTAGCCTTGTGTCTTGATGATGGAGCTATGTACATGCAAGTGATCTCCAATGCAATAGATGCATGTAACTTTAGATGAGTGATAATAGTAAGTGATGATTGGTCCCTCATTATGGTCTCATAACATTATATTTATAGGGTTCTCTTGATATAATTTCGTAATTAACCCTGATACGGATGACCACCAAAAAGATAAAGATGTAAAATAACTAGAAAGAGCCAAAATAGTGGCAGGCCTTTCTAATTTGGCTCTCTTTCGGCGTTTCAATCGCACCCACAGTTGCGATTGCTAGTACCGCATCACAGTAATATTTGTAACGCAAGACGTCGCTATGGTTGCTTTTTCCAAGGTGTCACCCGTCCACTCGCCCCTTCTCACTGCAAAATCCGGCTCACCATTAGACTAGAGATAACATTCCTTTTTTTCCGGGAAAAGGAGGGGGAGGGGAAGAGTGAAGAAAGATAGAACAGACAGAGAAAAGAAAAGGAGATTGACAAAGAAAGGAAAAGAAGAGGAGAGAGGTGTGGAAAGGCGAGGAGGAAGAGACCAAGGGGGGAAGAGGGGATAGAGGGGAGGAGGGGTGGGCGAGGGGAAGAAGTGAGGGAAGGGGGGGGAAGGGGGACGCGCAAAAGAGGGGGGAACCAAAAGGGGCGAGAACGCAAGAGAAACAAAGAGAAGAGCGATAAAGAGGGGAGCAAAGGAAAACAAGAGGACAAAAACAAGGACGAGAAACGAGACGAGGAAGGAAAAAGGTAGGAAGGAAAGGAAACACCACGAAGAGGGTGAAACGGGAGAGCAGAATGAGCGAGAAGAACGGACCAGAGGGAAAGAGAGAGAAGAACGTGATGGAATTTACGGGAAAGAAAGAGTGCGTGCATTTGAAATTATATTAAATTTTCAAAATATATTTATTCTCATTTCTAACAATACTCGTATAATATGTTGAAAGTTTATCATATTTAGAATGTTAAGTTGTTGGAGGTCGAGAAAAGGGAATAAAGGGAATGGTATCCTTAAAGGATTTTGAAAGATGCTTCGTAGAAAGGAAATGTGACAAAAGGGCTGAAAATCAATTTAATTCTTGGAGATGATGGAGAGATCATTTCGTGATGGTTGTGTGAAATTGAAGTACACATGCAAGATTATGTATGAACATCCCTTTCGACGTAATTTTCAACTCATATGCAATTGTTAGTCTTATGATACTAAGTCAATCCCAAGAATTTTGAAGGATGATATACTTGAAGGAGCACCTTTCCGATATAAATTTGTGCCTCTTGAAAGAGTTATATCTGAAGCAATGAAACTGTAATTCAATTAAGCCTCGCGTTATCCTCCACACAGCGTATTCTTGCTCCCCCCCAAAATGGAGCAACTGCTAGTTTATACAAGGTAGTTCATTTTGGTTTTTGGTAGTGCAAGTTTTTGTTCTAGTGAAAATTTGTTGAAATTTTAATGTATTTCAGCTCAAGTTTTAATTATTTCATATAATGAAAATTAAGCTTCATTTTTGTGTTCATTTTTTATTTTTTCCTTCGTTAATTTCCTTCTTCTTGTATAAGAGTCGTAGGAATATATTCCATCCCTTATCTTCAATTAGTTTATAGTTATCCCAAGCATCACATCCAATTTTGTTTATAGTCTCAAAAACCCCAAACTCCCACAATTTGAAAATAAAAACTATGAATATTATTCTATCACCATGAGAGCTTCATTCCACTCCCAAGATCTATATTGGGATTTAGTTAAAGATGGCTACCTAGAGCCTCAAAAATAACAAGCATGCAATGCTTTGTCACAGGGACATAAAGATTTGTTCAATGAAATCATAAATGACTCCATGTTGATTTTTTACATCTTGCAAGTTGTCCATCCCAATATTTTTAGGAGACAACAAATCAATGGAGTAATGACAAACTCTTTAAGTCACATATCAAGGTATGGACAATGTTAAAATAATTAAGTGGCAAACACTTGGGGGAGATATTGAAACCACGTGGATGAAAGATAATGAATATGTACATTCATTCTTGTTGACATCCTCAAAATTTCCACTAAAACATGATGTGTAACGCCCACTAAAATAGACACACAAGACAACATAACAAAGTACAGGATAATTTTGTATACTTGCTTGGAGTTTACATGGCACAACAAGAGATCAAAATGGCTACGACCAACTCATTATAGGATTCACACAACATTGAACACAAAGGTAAAAGGAAATCTACGATACTCAACATGAAACTGTTCACTTCCCATTTTGACAAAACATCACATGCAAGTCTAACCATAGAACACACGTTTAGGGGCATCCCACAATGAAATTATTTTTAAGGTTTCTTATTTACTAAAACGTCTCTTAATTATTAACTTACGTTCTTATAAGATTCTTGTAATGATTCACACAATTCTTTTCACAAGGGACAACTTCTTTCTTTTATACTATTGACTAATTAGCTTTAGACAAAGTTTTCTAAAAGAGGATCATCAATTATATGTATAGCTTATTTAATTCATTTGATTTAAGAACATTTTTCATTTCTCACAAGGTTAATTAATCTTACTCAAGCCACTGAAACTTGTTCCACACCTCTATTGCACATGTGATAAGCACAAGCTCTGATTGAGGGAAAGTACCGTTTAGGGTTCATAAAAATAATCTTCTTGTATAAGGATCAAAATTTGATGTTACTTAAGAAAGATCACCATGAATCAAGGCAAGGGTTAACGGAAATAGGACAAACAAAATTTAGCTTCAAGGTCTCATTGCTTATCACCAGTCTTTTATTGAGGCTAAGAGTTCATCAAGATTGGTTAAAAGTTCCATTTAGACTTTTCTTAATTAAGTTTGACAAAGGAAAACAATTTACATTTCAAACAATTGAGAGAGATTAAAGGGTTTCTTAATCAATTTACCTCCTACTAATCTACTTCATTATCTTCCAAAACTAATCATTGATTTTTCCATAAGATCATTTAAAAATTCACCATAAAAGGATAATGTTGATTAGTTTAGTTTGGGGAAAAACAAGGTAAGTATATTCTTATTATAAAACCTAGATTCCTCTTTGATCACCTAAGGACCCAGAAGTTATCAAGAAGCTCACATCTAAATTAATTTACTCATATATATATATTATATATATATATATATATATATATATATATATATTTATAGGAATCCTCAGTTTAACTTTTATAAGGATTATCCAACCCATTTTATTATGTTTAGAAATACATTGTTAATATGTCTTAGAAGGGTTTACAACTCAACATTTTATCTCAAGAGAAAAAATTAACATTACTAGTTTGTGAAAACAAAACAAGGTTACATAAATTATTTCCAGTACGATGCACATCCCAAAAGGACATACCAACTCTGTGGAACCATGACTAGGGAGCAAGAGAGAATAACATTGGTCACACCACACTTACACAATTATTAGAAATTTTTATAATACATTAGAATCACCCATAACCATGCGGTAATCAACTTTTATATTTTCCATGATAACACAACGAGCCAAAGTTCCAATAGTCACGACAACATTACTCCACAACACGGAATACTAAGGCACTGGTTTTCTTCTAAATTCCCACGTAACCCATTCCAGAGTTTTATAGCATAAAAGTATTTGTACAAAAGAACTTCACAACCAAGTTTGATGTAATATTCTACAAGTCTTCCCTCATCTACCAGCAAAAGCCATCTACAACAATTGATAACCTGGGTCAGTTCGCGAGAACTGAGCAAGATAAGACTGTAAAAAGAAACAATAAGCTACTATCTAACAATATCAAGAAAGGGAAATACTATTCCAGGAAATGAATTCGAAGCTCTAATTACTAACAACCCCTTAAGATAAATAAAATTTCCACCATGCCAATCTAAGAAGAAAGCCTTATACTTTATTTATGTACATTGACTCAAAGCAAAAAAAAAATTAACAATCATTTGAGAAGTGACCATTGACCTGATTAAGTTAGAAACAATAGTCCAGTGTAACGAGATTTCCATCGAATAAACAATTAGGCTATAAGACTGAGAACTGTTATTCGAACCAACATTCTAAATTCATAAAACAAAAATTCCCAAGGGTACAAGCTACGATACTAGATTTCTGAAATGAAAAAATTGAACAATTAATCTATGAAGAAACACGGGATACAAAGGTTAGCACAAAAGGTCGAGTGTATCAAAATTTTAATCATGTGATCATATAGATTATATGACGGAAACCTAATACACGACCACCACTCAACATTATTTAAAAGGGAAAGTAAATAATACTAGTTTCAACCATTGACTCCAAGGAATTTCACAATCATTCAAGAAGGGGCCACTGATCTTATAGGCTAGGAACAACAAGTGAGAGTAAAAGAGAGTTTTGAACTTACAAGTTAACATTTAAAACATCAACCAAGTTTTGCCACACTAGGGATTTCCAAAGCTTCTCTATAAGTCTAAAGTTTCGTTTTAAAATAGTTTGCATCACTACTTTCCATCACAAGTCCCTTTTGAGTTCCCCTTGTTGACAATTTCAAACCATTCAAAAGTAAAAATTGCATTTGTAAGTATCACCAAAAGCCATTAAATTAAACTCAACTTCAACTATCAATCAACAATGCATCTATAGATATAAATACCCCCAACTATCCCTAATGCTCTTACCCATGCTATCCTAAGTCAATAAGATATCAACGCACATATGTACACCATTCAAATGTCAATTAAAATCAGAGAGATGCAAAATTAAATAAAAAGGCCACCAAGAGTCATCAGGAGTAGAATTATGCCAAGGTAGTTCTGACAATAAAGGAATACTATCTATCCATAACACATACATGAAACTACAAATCTCGGTGATGAAATGCTTTGTTACGGTTTAAGATTCATAAGGGATGGTCAAAGTGCCCCTGAAGGAAGAACTTAAACATCTTGACCTACACCGATGATCACCAAGTAGTGGGGTAAATGTCCAAGATTCTAATCAATTCTAAAGGAAATCAAAGGTACAAAAAGGCTAAGGAATCAGGTACCTTAGCCACGATACCCCCTTCATACATAATAGTAGCCACATCAGTCAACTACACATAAATTTTTGTAGACCAGCGGGAATGATTGGATAATGAAGGGGCCACCTACCTAGCCCAAGAAAGGAGAACAGGGAGATCTAACCGACCTCAATAACCACACCTCACCGTGGTTGGGTAACACCAAAGGAAAATAACTAACATTATAAAATTTGTCGCCATAACTCGAAAGGACAACTAAGTGTCCATAAAACTATAGTCAACCCAAATTGGGTTCAACCTAGTGGTTGTTCACTAAAGTAAGGTTGTCATGACCCAAGTAATCTGTGCTCAACATACCCGTAAGCAAGAAGGTAAAAATATACCATATTTTGTTCCACTAATCCGATTGATTTAAGGAGTAGAAGAGAAGGGGGGAAAGGGTTATAAACCTTAAAGACCAAAACATCTCACATACCCGGAAAAGACATCCTTTGATAGAGTAACTACTTGAGTACCTAGATCTAGAGTCACTAAAATAAGAACAAATCGATTATCTAGAAGGAAAATATAATCTACAGATAATAAGCTTGTATGAAGAGCAAGGGGTGTAAATTACATCAAGCTTCTTTTCACAATAGAAAGCTCTAGAAATAAACAACATGACAAACTCATTACTTAAACCCAGAAATGTCACTAATAATGCTTATAAGGTTGATCATTCAAGCATGGATACACAATATCCATAGAAGAGGAATACATCTTTGTTGTCCACTTTAACACTTATAACTAGTATAGATAAAACAAGAAAATATTTCAAGAGGAAAGGAGATATTTCCCAGCAAGGCATACAAACCCACATCAAAAGTAGCAAAGACAAGCCAATTTTAGGGAAGGGAAGGTTCCATTTCATGATATTTTTAAATATTAGCAATTGGATCAATTGTAGAATTATCTTGCCTGATCTCTAGCTCCTACCAGTCACATGGACACCGCACAGACCAGCAACAACAATCTTCAGGTTGAATCTTTGTCCACAAACATGATGGGTGCTAAGACCTCCACATACTCCCACGTTGGCAAAGGTAGGGAGCTCCCAAAACCATGCGTGCATCTGACTGAAGGAATGAGGTTCTAAGGATTACCATGATAGCAGTGAATACATAAAAAGGGTTTAATGGAAAGGCCCCAGGAACCCATGAGCGAGAGGGGAAAAATCCAGATCCCACAACCTTACCAACGTATTCCTTACCTGCATCAAAAAGTGGCGCTAGAGCAGGGCAGGGACATCCAATGAGCACAAAAGAACATGGATATTTGTCAGCTCTAAAAGAATATTTCTCCAAAACAAAGTATGCAAAGTGTGGGAGCATCCACGAAGCATCCAAACCGATGACAAAATGCCACAAAGTGATGGGGGGGTCGCATGAAAAATCCACGAATGCAGGGAAAGCACAAAAGTGTCTACAAAAAAACTTAGGAATAGGGTAAGGGCATCCATCAAATCACAATGAAAACTATTTTCTAATCAGTTGCAGGTGTAGGAGCCAAGAGGCTATGTATGCAAAGAGAGTAAGAAAATACAAGGAAGGAGGACCGTTGGACAAAAATCCTTAAAGATATGAGGTTGCAGGAAAGCCCCGGCTATAGGATCTGCATAGGAGAATCTTAAACACAACCTTGCAACACCAAAAATAACCAACCAGGTGTCTAATCTATTCAACTTGCTTGTACCAGCATACACACAACCAATGTTATAAATGGAGCTTAGACACAGGTATGGGGGAGGCTTATTCCAACAACATTTGCCTGCAAACAATGACGCACAAACTACAGACCCCAAATAGGAATCCTTCCACCACACTCACGCATATAGGAAAGGAGCATTTAACCACCAAACTTCCTCACATATAGGAAAGGCGCATGTAATGAAATTACTTTTATAATTAAGATTAAGAGCAACAATAGAACACCAAATAACACAATATTTCAGAATAATGATCTCAATATGCAATTAGAATAGCTTCGCCACTTCGAGGGGGCAACCTCCAAACCATATAATAAGACTCAAATGCTCAAATGATAATGAAATACTACCTATAATCCCCTATATATACTATTCATATGTTATGGCCATCACCAAGGCTAACCTATTAAGCATGAGAAAGTATAAATGATATAATAAAATGATATGGTAAGCCACAGTTGGCTACTCATACCCTAATACAAGCAATAGGTTAAGGGCGTAGCATGCCCTTCCCCTTCAAACCAACGTTATCTTCAATGTTGAATAATCCTGGATGTTGCTACAGAAAACCTTCATCCTCCCAGGTTGCATCTTCTATGCTAAGATTCTTCCACTTGATCAGATATTCCTTAATGTCTCTAGTTCTCAGCCTCTTAGTACATGTTTGCAGAATCTTCTCTAGCTCCAAAATGATGCTTCCTTCCTTGTCAAGTTCTGGTAACTCTGCTTGGGCTGCAAATTTCTTTCCAATAACCTTCTTTAGGCATGAAACATGGAATACTGGGTGTATGTGTGAAGATGGAGGCAACTCTAGTTTATAAGCAACACTACCAATTTTCTGTAGAACTTGATAAGGGCCATAATATTTAAGAGCAAGTTTGTTTTCCTTTTTCTATTGCTTTAGGGACATCTATTTGTAAGGTTGGAGACGTACAAAAACCCAGTCACCAATTTCAAAATGTCTTTCACTACGGTGTTGATCTGCTTGTTGTTTCATCATGTTTTGTGCTAATGCTAAATTCTCCTTCAAACTAGCCAAAACCTATTGTTGATGTTGAATGTGTTCCTTAACATCTCTGACCTTAGTTTGCACCCTCAAGGAGGAAGTGATAGAAGGTGGATGGTAACCATATAATGCTAAAAATGGGGTCATTTGAGAAGAGGTATGAAAAGATGTGTTATACCACCATTCTGCCAGTGGTAGCCATTTAATCCACCTTTCCTGCTTATTTGATACAAAACAACGTAAATACCCCTCTAAGCATTTGTTGACCACTTTCTGTTTTTCCCATCAGTTTGAGGATGATAAGATGAATTGTGAGCTAGCTGAGTACCCAAACATGAAAATAATTCTTTCCAAAAATTACTTGTGAAAATAGGATCACGATCACTTACAATTATCTTTGGGGTTCCATGTAGCCTTTGAACTATCTCCAAAAAATTAGTTGGGACTGTACTGGCTGCAAATGGATGTGATAGGGCAAAAAAATGGGCATATTTTGTGAGCCTATCCACAATCATGAAAATAACATTCTTACCCTCTAAATAAGGCAATCCGGTGATGAAATCCATGGAGACCTCCTCCCATCTCTGGCTAGGAATTGGTAAGGGTTGCAACAGACCTGGTGTCTTAATTGTTTCCCCTTTGTTCTGTTGGCACACTAAACACTCTGATACAAACTTTTGTACATCCCCCTTGAGTCCTTCCCAAAAGAATTCTCTTTTTATTCTATGATATGTCTTCAAAAACCTAGAGTGTCCTCCAACAGGTGAGGCATGTAGCTCTGCAAGAATCTTATGCTTCAACTCAGAATATTTACTCAAGTATAACCTATCCTTGTACCATAGGGCATTACCTTTCCACTCAAATTTGTTAGATGTCATAGATCCTTGCTTGATATTTTGTATTAGAGATTGTGTATCCTTATCTTGATTCCATTCCAATCTTGCTTCATCCACCCAATCGGCCATCAACATGGACATTCCACATAGTAAGGCATCTGCGGATGTATCCCTTCTAGACAACGCATCAGCTACTACATTTTCTTTACCCTTTTTGTATATGATTTCAAAATCATAACCCAACATTTTTGTTACCCACTTTTGCTATTCCTCAGATGATAACCTTTGCTCCAAAAAGTATTTGAGACTATCATGATCAGTTTTTACCTTGAAGTGTCTACCCATGAGATAGGGCCTTCATTGCTTGACCGCATGAAGAATAGCCATCATTTCTTTCTCATAGATAGGTTTGAGCAGATATTTTCCTTTGAATTGGGGACTCGCAAATGTAATTGGTCTTCCTTCCTGCATTAGAACTGCTCCCAATCCTGATCTTGAAGCGTCACATTCAACAATGAAGGTTTGTGAGAAGTTGGGAGTAGCCAAAACTGGGGTACTACACATGGCTTCCTTTCAGCTTTCTCAAAGGATTTAGTGGCTACGTTTGTCCAATGGAATGCATCCTTCTTTAGCAATGCAGTGAGTGGGGTTGCTATTCTACCATATCCTCGCACAAATCTTCTGTAGTACCCTGTTAGTCCTAGGAACCCATGAAGATTTTTGAGATTTTTGGGCCTTGGCCATTCCACCATAGCTTTGATCTTCTGAGGATCAACTTTGACGCCTTCATGGGATACAATATGACCCAAGTACTCTACCTCTTGTACACCAAAAGAACATTTGGATGGCTTTGCATATAGAGTATGTTTCTCCAAAACTTCCAACACTTTATTTACATGTTGTAAGTGTTCTTCCCATGTCTTACTGTAAATCAATATGTCATCAAAGAAAACTAATACAAATTTCCTTAAAAACAGCCTAAAAATAGTGTTCATCAAGCTTTGAAAGGTTGAGGGTGCATTTGTAAGACCAAAAGGCATTACCAAAAACTCATAATGGCCCTCATGAGTCAAGAAAGTTGTTTTATGAACATCTTCCTCTTTTATCCTAATTTGATGGTACCCCAAACGAAGATCTAATTTTGTGAAATAAATAACACCATGCAATTCATCAAGTAAATCATCAATTACTGGAATAGGAAACTTATCTTTGATGGTGTACTTGTTGAGTTCTCGGTAATCTGGACACATCCTCCATGTTTCATCCTTCTTATGTACCATGACCACTGGTGAAGAATATGCACTCTGGCTATGCTTGATGATACCTGCCTTCAACATTTCCTCCACCATTTTCTCGATCTCACTTTTCTGGGAATATGGGTATCTGTATGGTTTGATGTTAGGTGTTTGGCTCCCTGGAATCAACTGAATGGCATGATCATGATCCCTAACTGGTGGTAGTCCCTTTGGAATTGCATCAAAAACAGATGAGTGAGCATCCACAATCTTTTGAAGCTTGGGTGACATTGAAGACTCTGTATTTTGTACTTCTATGGAAAATAGCTTTGCTATAAATCCATCCACTCCTTTTCTGAGAACCTTCTGCATTTGATGAGAGCTAATAATCTGTGGAGACTTAGCTACCATCCCATTCAATTGTATTGTCCTTCCATCTGAATGAAATCGCATGAACAATTCTTAGAAATTCATCTCTATAGTACCTAAGGTAGTGAGCCTTTGGACACCCAAAACAATATCTGCCCCTCCCATAGAAATAGCAAACATAGGTGAGTCTAACATGTAGTCTCCATGGAAAGCTTGATACTATGGCACTTTCTTGTTCACTTGACTGTCCCACCATCCGCAATCATAACTTGCATTTCTGGAGATGGGTAAATAAAACAATTGAGGCGGGCAACTAACTTACTATTTATGAAGTTATGAGTACTCCCCGAGTCATTCAACACCATCACCTTCTGTTTTTTGAGATAGCCAATAACCTTGAGTGTTTGAGGAGTACTAATACCTGACAATGCATGGCAAGAAATTATAAGTTGGTGATCATCTACTTCATCTTCTACTGGTTCCTCAACCTCTCCTATAATTTCAGCTTCCTCATCATCCTCATTACCCTCCATCCATATAGAACAACTTCTTCTCAGCACATTTATGTCCCGGTCCATATTTGCTATCACAGTTAAAACATAATCCTTTTGCTCTCTTTTCTTCCATTTGTTGAGGAGTCAGTCTAATTGGCCTAGAAAATGAAGGGGAAGAGATACTACGGTCTCTGGTGTTAATGAAAGGTGGCCTCCTACTACAACTAAATTTTTCCTCTACACGACATGCCATGATAATAGAATCAGAAAGTTTGATTGGATTAAACATACGTACCTCATGCTCGATGTGGTCCTTAAGACCCCCAAGAAACAGGTCATTCAAATTCTCTTCTGGAATATTCTCCACCCTTAAGGATAGGTTTTGGAATTGATGCACATAATCTTTGACTGATCCTATTTGTCGTAACTTTGCTAATTGACTAAAGTAGTTCTCTGAAACACTAGAACTATAGTGTAATTGCAACTCCTTGGTAAAAACTGTCCAAGTGACACCTAGACCATTCTTCTACCTCTGAGAACATAACCATCAATACCAAACTAATTGGTCGGGTTCAAGATATAGGGATGCCAATGTCACATTTTGTCTTGATGGTGTTTTATGTAACTCAAAAAAGTTCTCCATTTGATTTATCCAATTCAAGGGATCCTTACCATCAAATTTGCACATATCCACTTTCGGCATCATGTTCCGTGGTTGTGAATAAGTTTGATTCTGATTGGACTGGAAAAGTGATCCAATATGGTTAGTTTGTCCATGATTTTGAACTGAAGGTCCTCCTTGGTTGATATGGGCCAAATTTGGGCCATACTAGTTACCCTTTACATGTTGGATGATATCATCTAACCGATGATTGATTTGGGCTATGTCTCCTTTAGAGGCCATCTCAGATTGTACATTTCACAGCTCATACTCAAGTTGGCTCACTTTATGATCAATTGAGGTAAAACCTAGTGTTGAGGAATTTGTATTTACCCCTTCTGACTCCATCTCTTCAATCACTACCCCATCTTTATCTAGGGTTTTACCCGGAGTAACCAGATTCTTTTTTGCTCTTGTGGAAGGCCCTGCCATGATGTCAAACCTTAGGGTTTAGGGTTTTGATACAATATCAGCCGAACAGAACAAAACACATAGAAGATACTAATATTATTTTGTTTAGAGATTTTCGAAAATGTAAAGAACTTGAAAATTTTCCACAATTTGCACCCTAGGGAGTGATTTTATGAAAAACCCTAAATTTGTAATAACTTTTGCAAAATAAATCAAAAAAGTCTGAAATTTTCAGGGAGCCTTACTTGAAATATTTCACAACTTTGGTAAAAATATTTTCCACCAATTCACTCTGGTTCACAATATGTGGTGGAAACAAAAAATTAGGGTTTTTGCCCTAATTTTGGCCCAGATCGCAACTCTGATACCACTTGTAATGAAATTACTTGTATAATTCAGATTAAGAGCAACAATAGAACACCAAATAACACAATATTTCATAATAATGATCTCAATATGCAATTAGAATAGCTTCGCCACTTCGAGGGGGCAACCTCCAAACCATATAATAAGACTCAAATGCTCAAATGATAATGAAATACTACCTATAATCCCCTATATATACTATTCATATGTTATGGCCATCACCAAGGCCAACCTATTAAGCATGAGAAAGTATAAATGATATAATAAACTGATATGGTAAGCCACAAGTCGGCTACTCATATCCTAATACAAGCAATAGGTTAAGGGCATAGCAGTTTACAAGTCATTTTCTCTTTACAGGTTACATGTAAATTCTGTAATCATAGTGCAACAGAAAAGCAATCAACAACGACTACCAATGACACTTGTGTAACACTAGAAAAATCAGGTTTCGACCATTTGCGCAGTCATGAGCGTCTAGTAGTAGATACGAGTACCTAGGCGCCCCTGACCTAGTCCAGGTAACTGTGTCCGACCTCATCCGAAAAAATCTAGAGTTCACAGTGCACAATTGCGATGGTCTTCCCTTCCTGTTCATTAGCTTTTCCAGTTCAGATCAGTTCCAGGATTAAGCACAAATTAGCTAAGTCCTCTTCTTTCTCTCTTGCACCTAGGGTTTTATATTTATCCAGCTTATTGTTTGTGTCAAATTTGTACTTCAACATTTTTTTATCATACACGACTCTGTCAATTAGGGTTTAGCTTAAATCTATTTTTAAAAAATCAGATGGAGAAAATTTGGGTGTGAGAGGTAGGGGAGAGTCCCTCGTAGTTGTGCCCTTTAATACACACATAGATATCTCACCTGTGTTGTCTAGCAACACTTACACTGACATAACTACATTGTCCCTCCTATCTGAGATAATAAGAACATATGGTTTGGGCACACTTGAATTTACATACCCAAAAATTTTTAAAGTGGAAACTTGTGCATAGAGAATTGTAGTTTGTTGATGATGATAGTGAATGACGACATAAACCTCTTTAATGTCACTTTTTGGCATCCTTATATCTCTGGAACTCATTTATTCGTCCAAAAATAGGCAATATCTCTTGAAGCTAGAATACCTACTTCACCTCCAATCAAATGAATTCCCACACATAAACACCTACAAGTAAATTGAGGCATGTAATCTTGTTTGCAATGGTAAAGTTTAGAATGGCCCCATAATTATGTCAAAATCTACCCGCAATGTCTTGGAATTTATATCAGACCTTAATTGCATCCAATTTATTGATATTCATGATGGAAAAAATGGATGTGTGAGAGGTAGGGGAAAAACCTTCATAATTGTGTCATATACTTTGCACACATGGATATCCCACCTTGGTTGTCTACAACACTTCACCAATATCAATACATGCTACCTCCTTTCTGAAATAATTATAATATATGGTTTGGGAAATATTGATTTTACATACTGTAAATTTTGAAAAGGAATCATTTGTAGGGAATCATAGTTTGTTGATTTTGATAGATGATGATGAGGACAACGATGATGACGAGCCTCTCAATGTTACGTTTTGTATACCACTCCCACTCAAACATGGGATAGACACTCTAATGTTTGAATTTTCATTTCAATTTGGTGATGGACATGCTAACATAACATATTTTCCTCCTAATTCATGACCCGCACAACAGAAGACTAATAAAAATCAAATGGGTGTATATCACCATGAAAAATAACCTGAATTACAATATTCCAATCTCATCAACTATAAATTCCTCTTATTTTCCTTGCACTTTTCTTACCCATGTTCTTATATCTAACATTTTACTTATATTGAGCTTGACTTGAACCCTCAACTTCGATTATTACTAGATTTGCATCTCATTGTAAGATCAACATGCATTAGTCTTTGTACTAAAGATCCTCTAAGCTTGAAAATGTATAGACATCATGGATCTCATATTGAGTATTACAATTTAGAACTTACTCAAATATGGACAGCTCATTACACCATAAAATGGGATCACCTAGACTTTTCATCTTCCCTCAACTTGTAAAATTTTCTCTTTGCATATGATGGTTTAAACATTACATTGGTCTACTTCTCTAAATGACTATATCATACAGGCTACACATGTCCCCATGCATTGATTATATGGTATGACATATATTCCAACTATCCTTGAATGACATCTTATGCATTCAACCATTTTGTGCATTCAAATTTTTTGTCTCATCAACAAATTATAATCTTCAAACCGATCAATTGAATAAAAACTTCAAATTGATTAATCGAATTATAATATTGAAACTGAAATGTTCCATGTTTATAACCTTTGATGAGCTATAACATCAAAGGAGGACCCACGAGTGCATGAAAAATTTTATTTTCTCTTTTTTCAATGCCTCATACATTGATTATGTTGATCCTCATTTTCAATAGGGAAATTTGGTAGCTTTCCTTGACATGTATTGAGAAAATGAATGTTCTAGGTTTTGTGCTAGTGGTCATTTCTAGATGATGTTGTCATGATTATTGATGAGGGAAATATTGATCACTACCTTAATTAGAAAAAAACCTAATCATAAATGTGTACATGAAATCAGTGACATAAGGAGCCCTAAACATAAAGTTTTTGTTTATGAACATACATAAAGCTTAGAGTTTGATCATATGAAAGTTCCCTATTTACAGGCAGTAGTGAAGACAAACTCTGCATTGTGACTAACCAACCCGCCTCTCCATGTAGTACACCAATGGGTGCCACTTTAATAAGTATGATAATTTTCATTTATTTGTCAACCAAACTAATAAGTTAATAGCTATATGACCATATATCAGGTAACGGGTTCAAACCTCAACGATAACATGTGCTAAAAATGAAATTTGATGAAAGAGTGAGAGTTATATAACATTGTGTGATATAAATACAAATGAAAATGCTTCACATTTATTTACTATTAAGAACCTATAATGTTGATGAGGTGATGTCAGCGACAAATCCACAAGGAAAAATCTTACGTCTAATATTGTTTGTTTCATGGGATAAGCACAAAGACATTTCCAAAGATAATGGTGTATAAAGATGGCACAAAAGAAACCTTGTCAGCGATGTTTTGTGGTTATCAAATTCAACTGCTCTATGGACTCGACTCAAGTTTGCTCGATTCCACTCCACATTTATTTGTATCTAAAATGTCTTGGGGCATGCACATAGGTGAATTCTCATTAAATTGATGCGTGCCCTAAATACCTACACATTATAAGGACTAGCATTTCAAAAAACAACTATTGACACTGGAAGTAATGATAAACCATGCCTTACTTTAATATGAGATATCTATAAATTATGTTACCTCAATGACCTTTGTGCCATAACTCCTTCCTCCTTTAAACAATGGAAAAAATTTGGTGCATGGTTCATATGTTCCTGGTTGTAACAAAGAAGAGTTTGGCATTAGTTTCCCCCAACATTTCCCCACCCTTGCACTTCTCTCTCAAACCCCTTCTTTATTGCCCCTCTTCCTTCTAGAAGAAGGGAAACATTCTATTGCCGAGGTTGTTTTTTAAAATTTAACCTCTTCAATACAACCCTTTCGGCATCTCTATTGCACCGTGCGATTGCTAGAATGTTAGAAATCTTGACACCCCTAAAAAAATTCTTATACGCGATTGGCTTACAGTTACATTGTTAATTGGTGACGTGAAACGTATATATCCCAAAGGTGGGAACTAACAAATACATATACACTTCAACGTTGCTGCACATTGTTCGGTACATCGATATATCGGAATCCGGATAAGGCAACTGGAGATGTTAATTTTCATACAAAATTCAGCAGCCAAAGAGTTATTTGGAGATTTAATGCACAATTCTGGCAAGAAATTCTCTCATTAACAAGAAGACACAGAGCATTCACTTACAGGTCTAGGGTTTATGCTAAAGCCCAACTGTCATGCCATTTGCAAATCATGAATTTATCATATTGACATTGTCTGCAGTATGCGCATTGTTATTTCTTTGCCAGCTTTTTGCTCTAAAATGAGCATCAATTACTCCATTCCCCACTTTCAGAAACCGTCATTTTCCAACTTCACCAGAAAATTTAGCACTGGTTTAACAGGAGTATACCCACCGCCTCGTGGATTTTGTCGTAATCACAGTAGTTTCTTATCCAGAATTTTGGCTTCTAAAAGTCCTGCGAACCCCAGGAGGAACGTTAGAATCCAGCCCAATAAGAATTGGCTCAGAGCCAAGCATTCTGTTAAGCAAGCTGGTGAACCTTCCATAATATCTGAACCTTTCGGTTCTGTAGAAGATATAGAATTATCAGAGAGCCAGGCCATCGGAGTGGCTGTAGCTGCTCAGGCGAATTTTATGAGAGTCATTGTGAAAAAGGCAGGAGGTGGTGGGGGTTTGGATGAACTGAGAAATCCTTCATCCAAAGAAGATATTGCCCCAGGCAATTGTATTGATTCAGGTGAAAATATCCAAGTGAACGGAGGAATCGATGGGAAAGCTGTGAATGGTGCCCTGGAAACTCGTGGAGCAGTGACGGATAATGATGGAAATGGTCACAGTAGGATTTCAATGCCATTTTCTGCTATTAATGGAGATAAAGTAGATAGAACCGCAGAGGTGGATACGGATAGGAATTTGGATGCATATGATATAAGTAAAGGCAGAGCTGCAATGGATGTTACGCCAGAGGGTTATGAAATAGAGAATGATGCCAGTGTGCTGGGCGAAAATGTTCATAAAGGAACCGAGGATTCAGGGGGAAGTATTAAGGAGTTGGAGGATGAGAGAGTAGGAACAGAGCTCCTGTGTGTGGTGAGGGCGCTGCTTAAGAAGATGAGGAGGCGAGTTTTGGTCGGTGACAATGTCTTGGTTGGGGGTATTGACTGGACAGATAAGAGAGGCATGATAGAAGATGTATTTGAGAGGAAATCAGAGATAACAGATCCTCCGGTTGCAAATGTTGATCATATGCTTGTGCTATTCTCCATGGATCAGCCTAAGTTGGAGCCGTTTATAATGACTAGATTCTTGGTGGAGGCAGAGTCTGCGGAGATTCCATTCACGTTGGCTATGAACAAAACAGATCTTGTAGAGGAGGAGGTATTACATTTTTTGAATTCATTTTGTATCAATATTTTAACATGCCCATATACTTGCGTTTTAATGAATGAATGAATGAAGGATTTTACTAACGTCCACGAGACCAAACAGTCTAATGAATTAATGACATATTGAATTGCTGTAAAACATAGTCTCCAGGAAACTCGAATTCAAGATCAGGTAACCTACCTGTATCTACATCTCCTAGTTACTGTAGTTAAATGTACTTTAGGTGTACCCTTATTTACATACTCCTGTTCCTTATTTTGAAATGATATCTCCGTTCCCAAACCTGTTTCCTTTACCTCCTGATGACTATACTGAAAATCCATCATTTGAATGCCCGTCAAAACATCAGTTTTTTATTTCTATTGTTGTGTTAGAAATAACACTACATGTTTCTTTTTGATTGAAAATGCCGTTAATATTACTAAAAAGAGAATACAAGAATCAGAAGTTTAAATAAGTACAAGATGCCAAGGACCCCCCAATAGAAAACATGTAAGCTGAAAACCAGTCACAAATGATACAAAACAGCCCTCATAAAAGAAAACAGGCTGGAACAGCAGCAAGGGCATAAAACTAAACTATGCATCAATATATCTAATCAAGTATTTAACCATTGATATGCTCCTTGAAGGATTGGATGATCAATTGAATGTATGTAAAGTGCTGTATTATGTGGCAACAAGTTTAGGCTAATTTGTGTGTTGCTATAGATTTAAGTGTGCAGATTATACTCATAATTTAAAAAAAATGTAAATTCATCTTATATACACCAAAAGCATTATTCTTAAAACAGCCGATCATCATAAGTACATGGAAAATATGTCTTATGTAAGCTAGAAAAGTGAGTAATTGAGATTTTGTCACAAGGGAAAAGGAATCTACATCCTTCCGAAAACCTTTGATTCTGGCTAACATGCATAGGAATATCCAGTTTAAAAGCATTAAACTCTCCAAAGTAGAGCAGAGAAATGATTTTCATGAAAACTTAGTTTAATATGTCCAAGCTAAGGTTATATAGTTTTAAAAACAATGCATATATCTATTATTCTTCATGGACGTATACTTTGGTTTATGGATATCGAGTTCCATGTTCTTTAAATAAAAATCAGATTCTGTAATAAGCATCATAGATTACATTTTCAAATACCAAAGTGCTAAAAGTAGATGAAGGCGTTTATGCAACAGATTAATTTCTAAAATATTTGACAGTATGAGGTAAACGAAGCTCAATGCTCTTGGGGCTATGTCTAGTTTTAAGTATTACCTATTACAGAAGTTCAGTTTGAGTGGCCTCATACAAATAAACATATGAGAAAGCAATTGCTATCGGAGAGCATCAAATTGATTTGTAGAACACACATGAGAAAGCAATTTGCAGGTGGAGGGACAACATTATCTTTGAGGATCAGTACTCAAGATTGATCTATGCTGAGACTCTATGCGGAAGTGAATGGCATATCATCTCTATTTAATGGCATGGCTCTCCACTTTATCTACATTTGACAAATTATTGAAGTACTTTACAAAACATCGGCAGACTTTACAGATTATCGACAGATTTTACAAATTACATGACCAGAAGATTCTAGGGTTTCAATATAATTGATATTTTTTTTAAAATTCTTGAAAACATGGAAAACAATAAGTTATATATTTTTTCCGATTGTTGTTGTTACAGGTGGTACCAGGATGTGATGTGTATGGAGTGGTTGAAGAAGTGGGCGAGGGTGTTGCCAAGTTCAAGAAAGGCGATGTAATTTACAGCAAAATTTCAGAAGGGCACGGGGTCAAACAAAGTTTCACTGCCCGCAAACCTAACAATTTGTCTAGCGAGGAAGAAGTAAGTTTTTCCCTTGCTCTGTTGACTGCACAACAAGCGTTTGATATTGTCGATTTCCAGACAGGGAAGAGCGTGTTCATCATTGGAGGAGCACTGACCATTCAGTTAGAGAAGCACGGCTCTTGTGCTTCTAGAATTGTTTCCATCGTTAGCAAGGGGAAATTTTCAGTAAGTTGGTTATAAAAATGAACAACTTACATCATTACACTCTTTCCTGCAAGTGTAAGCTGCCTCCTCACATAATGAGGGAACTTAATTAACTAGCAATTACACATGAGTTGCAATCTATGTGGGAGAGTATAACAATGTTTAGTTTGTTGGAGTTGTAATTTATGGTGAAATGTATGTTCTCTTAAACTATTTTAAGTTTGTGTGATGGGGAGGAGAGGATAATAATATAGTAACTTCTGACAAAAAACATTGCCTATTATGCCTTGATGGATGTCTGTACGTTGTTATAAACCTCTTATTTTCTATGCGCCACACGTATGTTTGTAAAGGTGAGTTGATCATAGTGAATATACATTTGTTGCATTTGATAGAATAGTCACAATGACTCTTGATGATGACTATATCTTCTGCAAGATGCAATTATGATATTCTTTGAAAAGATAACATGTTCTATCATTTTGGTTGAACATTTGGCGTTTATCTACAAAATCTCCTATTTTGGCATTTAAATGTTCCCAAAGTGTAGACAACAATCCCATTTTTTCAATATCCTTCAATCACTGCATTCCATGAGATGACATATCTCTAGGGCATTTTATCAAACAATTCACATGCCTTGTGTATGTTTCCACATTTGACATACACATTATATAGGGCCCTTGCAATACAACATCCCGGAAAAAACACTTCCTATTATTCCTCGATGGATGTTGTTCCTTGCATTTGGTGAAACCATTTCAATGGTTCATACCAAGGATTAAGTTGAACAATTTGCATCACTGCAATAGGGTCACCTACGACCTCCGACAACAGTGGCCAGGGTTGGACGCCACTACTATACATTCTAAATGTTTAATCATATAGCACCTATCCATTGTACTAAGCAAAAATACAATAAGAGGCGGTTCTCGGGATGACATATTTTGGTATCACTTGTGAGGAAAAGTTTTGAACTTCAATAAGGTATTGGCGATCTTTACTTGTCCGTAACAAATTCTTGTTCTTGTCTCTGCAATAATGTTGGCATCTTATGTTTGTGTAAGAGGGAAAGGAATTAGAGCCCATAATAATACACCTGGAAATAATAATGCAAGGATAGTCCCTTTGGTAAATATTGTTATCAATTGTATTGAAGGAGGGTGTTAGGATAGATAAGACACTTCTATCTCATCTCCTCATTAGAGTAGTGTCTCGACCTCTCTAGATATAGGGTGTCCCATTCTGATCCCATCAATAGTTTTAATTAGAGTAGTGTCTTGAGTTGAATAGAGTAGTTTCTGTTCCAATCTCAGTCATCGGTACGATCATCAGTTGTATCAAGTATATAATAGATAGACGATCCCCATATCTAGATAGATAGGGTGCCCATGACCCATATTGTTCAGGGGGAATGGACAGGCTAAGTTCTATAGTTCAGGGCCCCAAAACTCTAGGGAGGGCTCCCCGGGCCACTTCCCACCTCCAATCATAAGATACTTGTTTGAGTTGTTTGGGGGAGTATAAGTATAGGGAAGTTTTGCATTTGTTATTGAAGTATAGTCATTATTTTGCCATACAAGGTGTATTGATGCATGGTATGAGGTTGAATAAGTTGTGTTTTGTTTGGAGAACGAAGTCTAGGGTAAATACTGTCATCATTAGTGACACACGTTCCTACGCCTCACTTTGAGCTCATTCCTCTTGTCAAAAAGACGATTCATTTGGACTTAAACCATCTTGGGATGGATTTATTAGAGGTGGCGCTTTCCCTCGAATTTTGACTGACCTAATCGTGTATTCCAATCCCTATGAAGTGCCCACCTATGTGGGTTGTGTCATTTTTAATTTGATCACGTTCGACCCCAAAATTATATTACCATAAAAGGAAAACATGCAATATACTCAAAATGATAACAGGTATTGGTAAAAGACCGAAATGTGGGTTATTCGGAAATTATGCACAGAAACGATTAGAAAGCATATACCCTATTTGGGTATTTCGGACTTACAATATTTTTATCCATACACTCAGTTGTTTTTTAGAAATGAAACTCATAAAAACTTGAAAAAAATTTATTTTTTTTAATTTTGAAAGTTTCTATGTCTAACCTAACCCTAAACTACCCCCCCAAACATTTATATAAACACCCAATCCCTCTACTTTTTTCTCACACTCAATATTTGATATTTTGCTTGAGCTTGAAGGAGAGAGAGAAAGAGAGGTTGAAGGAGAAAGAAAGAGCTTGAAGAGAAAAAGAGCTTGGAGGAGAGAGTGATTGAGCTTGAAGGAGAAAGAGAGAAGGAGAAGCAAGTCTACAAACATCAAGGAGGATTTTTCTAGGTATTTTACATGTATTCAGGCATTTTTGTTTTTTTCAATCTTTTGAGCAATGTTTTGTATATGAATATGATCATATGATCAATGATCATGAATGATGTGTTTCAAACACATCATTCATGATTATTGATCATGATCTAAATTTATTTTTAATATTTAATAATTTATTTTTTACGGTTATTAAAATATAATATATTAATTAATTTTTCCGTATTTTAAGTTTAATAGTGAAGTTTTATTTAATTAAACATCTACCCTCTGTGTATGCTCTCACCTCGCACCATTTATGGCGAACTTGGTGATCAGAATCAGAGATTGACGTGTAGGACTAATTGTTTAATTTTTTTAGTTAGTTATGTGTTTGTTTTTTTTATTTTAAAGTTTTAAATTGAATTTGTTAAAAATTTAAACGTCTACCCTCTGTGTATGCTCTCACCTCGCACCATTTATGGCGAACTTGGTGATCAGAATCAGAGATTGATGTGTATGGGTTAACAAATTAATTTTCTAATTTGTATTTGTTGTTTTTAATTAAATTATTTTAATATTTAGCAATGTTTTAAAAATATCTCTTATTGTAGGTTATTGAATTAATCCTACAATCATGGCATCCAGTTCAGTTTCAGTTGGGGCAAGAGGGGGAAAATGTTTCGGGTGGTATGGCAGTGAAAATGGATCCAAATTATCCTTTATGGAGACATGTGGAAGTGGTAGAGCTTGTTGCCGGTGGTGGTGTCCGTGTTTGGACGTGTCCCCATTGTGCCGCCACATTTAAATCCTCATATACCCGTTTGAGAGCTCATTTGACTGGGGTATCGGGGACGGGTATTAGACCGTGTAGGAAGATGGAAAAGAAAACCATAGCCATGTACCTAAAAGAGCAAGAGGATGCAAACATTGAAGCAGCAAGAGCTCGCTCTAGAACTGTTTCTTTACAAGAGGACCATGGGAAAACCACCAACATCAACACCATATTTTCATCCTTTCATTGAGACTCATTCTGAAACTATTCCAGATGATGACCCTTTTGATGCAGATGCCTCAGGGCCATCAAGCAAGAGAACAAAAGGTCCATTAGAAAAAGCATTTAACATCGAGAAGAGGGATATTGCAGATGAATTGGTGTTTCGGTGTATATTTGCATGTGGACTACCATTCAATGTCTTGAGATCACCTTATTGGCAGCAGATGGTGAGAGGCATTAATGAGGCACCACAAGGGGTATACAAGCCCTAGCTATAATAAGGTTCGCACTTCTCTTTTGGCAAAAGAAGTGCAACACATTCAGACATCTCTACAACCAATTAGAGATTCTTGGACTGATTCAGGAGTCTCTATTATATCAGATGGATGGAAAGACTCCAGAAACAGACCTCTCATCAACATTATTGCAGTATGCCCTAAAGGGCCAATGTTTCTGAAGGCTGTTGATTGTGAGGGGGAAGTAAAAGATGCCCAATTCATTGCAAATATTCTCATTGAGGCTATTGAGTCAGTGGGTCCACAGAGGGTTGTCCAAGTCATCACGAACAACGCCAAAAATTGCAAGGCAACAAGATTGATAGTAGAGGGTAGGTATGAGCACATATTTTGGACACCATGTGCAATACACTCCCTGAATCTAATGATGCAGAAGATTGGGAAAATTGCATGGATTGAGCAAATATACACGGAGGCAAATGAGATTCAGATGTTTGTCACCAACCATCACATGTCTCAAGCCATATTCAGAAGATTTTCAAAGTTGGAGCTGTTGAAGGTAAAGGAACAATTCATTTTAAATTTAATATTTGATTTTAAATTTTTAAATCAATTTCAAATTGTGTTGTTATTGAATTGTTTCCATTCTTTTTTAATAGGTTGCTGAGACTAGGTTTGCCTCTCACACACTCGTCTTGAGACGACTTGTGAAGGTGAGACGTGCTTTGAGCATGATGGTGATTGATAATGTTTGGACCATCTGGAGGCAATCTAACACAGAAAGAGCCCAAAAAATAAAATCATGGATCCTTGATGAGCATTGGTGGGGAAAAGTTGAATATTTGTTGAGTTTCACAGAGCCTATTTTGAGTATGATACGATTTGTTGACAAAGATAATGCTTGCATTAGAGAAATATATGATGGCATTGACTCCATGCTTGAAAAAATCCATGATATCATACAGGCCAAAGAGCAGGACCCTGAGGAATTTTTTTACAGTGAAGTTAAAAATGTGATCGTGAAAAGGTGGAACAAAATGACCACCCCATTGCATCTCCTTGCTTATGCTTTAAATCCCAAATATTACAACAGTGAAATAGTTGGGAGAGCTGGTAGACAACGACCATATGATGACCATGAGGTTGCAAATGGGACGAGGTCAACATTCAGGAGGTTGTTTCCTGATCCAGCTACATCACTTGCAGTCCGCCAGGAGATGTCGATGTTTGTAAATGGACAAGGTAGCATGGGAGAGATAGAGGCTATTTGTGACAAACCCACCATGGATCCAATCACGTGGTGGACTTGTCATGGCCATGATGTCAAGTTCTTACGACCAGTTGCGATCAAATTGCTCTCACAGGTATAAAGTTTGTAATTTGTTATTTGATATTTTAATTACCAATTACGAATTAAAATTCAAAATGATATCATTCTTTTTTTAAAATAATTTTATAATATTAATACTTTTTTTTTGTGAAAGGTGGCTAGTAATTCTTCTGCAGAGCGCAATTGGAGTACTTATGGCTTCATCCACTTAGCCAAATTGCACCATGTTGGCATCGAAGAAGGCTGAAGATCTAGTATACGTTCATTCCAACTTGCGCCTCTTAACCCACAGGACGCAAGAGTATACTAGTGGTCCTAACATGGGCTTTGGGACCTCCAACCTGAAAACACAAACTTTGAAGCTTCTGCTGCTTGTTTGGCCAATGTTTCACTTCTTGGCATTGATGAGGAACTTCCAGGGAGCCCTTCACAAGGGTTCGAAAGTGGAGCTAGTGGGAGTGGAGCTGCAAGTGGCATCCATGAAGATGATTTTTACGATCATCTAGATGATATGCTCTAGAAGTTGAGAACTTGAATGTATTATGTTATTTACTATCATGTTTTGAACATTATGTCATTATGAATCAATACAAACTCAAGTCTCAATTCTCAAAGTATTGGAAATTTCAATTTGTTTTCATGTTCTATGAATGATTTTAAGTTGTATAACTCTATGAGTATTAAATTTCAATAAGTATGCAATGTATGAGAATTAAATTTCAATAAGTATGCAAATGCTTCTTTATATATATATATATATATATATATATATATATATATATATATAAAACGTACCCAAAAGTGTACCGTACCCGAGATTTTTAAAAATTTGTTGTTTCAGCTTACCGAAACCATACTCGTATCCGTACCTAGATACAAGGCAGTCTAGATAAATAAAATAAATTTATGTTTAATGGCAGCATGCAAAATATGGACCCAATTTGGGTGCTATAAACTTGTTTGTTTATTAACTAATTGCCAGGAATATGCATGGACTTATTAGCAATAGAATGTTTTTGCAATTTATAAATAAGGCTGCCATTGAAGAAACAATTAATTCTGTTTTGCAATGCTAACTGGGGATTGCAGGCTCAATCAGCCACAATAAGGCAATCCAAAGAAAGTAAAAGGATTTTTGCATCTCGAGGTGTTTTTCATTGGGGAAGCATTCAAGGTTTGACACAGCTTACAAATTTGGAATAGCTTGATTCCAATGCATGATAAAATCTGCAGGTTGCAAATAAGTGCCCAAGTGAATTTATAAAATATTTATCCTTGCTTTGCATGCAAGCAAAACCTCAAATTTTAGGGCAGCAGGCTTCATATGCAAAGACCTTGGCTAACAGATCAAGTATTCATGCTCTGGACTTCAAATTTGTTTAATAATAATTGCATGGTTTTCATTACAGGTGTTCATACAGGTGAAAGGGAGTTAAATCAATGTTGAAATACATTGAATATATCTTCAGCGAATCTGAAGAAATTGTTAAATCTGCATGAATTGATCTGGAAATTATAAAGTAATACCTGTAGGATTAAAAGAAAAAGAACTAGACAAAGATTGCTCAGACAAAGATTGCTCGAGCCATGATGGAAGTGGATCTGATGACAGAGAAGAAGGGTCAGCAGAATCATGCATAGCTTCCAGATTCCCCATGATATCAATGCTACAGACATAGGCCCAAGCTGCAACATATCTCCAGTAAATAATTGACATGATGACATTTAAAAAAGACATTTCTTATGCGGGCAAGGAAAACACTACGAATTATTCAGCATCAACATTCTTTAGTCACAATCAGTTGCCTGAATTTGTCATGGAGTGTGCAAGATCATATCATAACTCTTTCCAGAACAATGAAATCTGGGAAAGACAATTATTAGGTTGGATGCACAGTTTATCAATTATTGATTGAAGATTTCGACACTAAGGTGGTGATTGCAATTAGCATGCTGGATGCATTAACATATGGGAGAAACTCATCAAGCAGATTGCGTGAGGGGTTTATAATGAACAACAAAGATATGAAGATAGCCTAGGTCTCCAAAAAGACATTCCTGATAACTCTTCTGAAATCCAACTTGGTAGGTGGATGATATCGTAAATTGTTTTAAAAGATAAGTCAGAAGCCAATACTCACAACTTGGTTGGCTCATGGATGTATGCTTTCGTGAGGACTATCGAGATACAACAGAATTGATTCGATAATCAATTGACGCAGAGATCACACAGCTGACAACATCCGGTGAGAAACTTCAAGTATTGAGGCGGACTTACAGCTTACTAAAATGAATTCATACCTGGTATATGCGAGCAGCCTCGCAGGGCATATTTTCCAGCTGGATAGACGGGGTGTACTGGCGAAAGATCAAATCTTTGATTGCTATCCACAGTTTCCTCAGTTCTGAGTGCCATAAAGATTACAAAGCGGTCAACGATGGGTTCTTCTATGAATTCATCTGCGCCTAAATCCATGATCTGAAGACCAACAGGGTAAGCAAAAAAGCTTGGGAAGTTGTATCTCAGCATGGCTGCATAATTCATCCAGGTTTGCAAGACTTCACCTATCTCAGGGTGATAATGGCTTTTCGGGAGATTCAGTAAAGTTGCCGAGGTATCCAAACGACAATGGGTCATCATGGAGTTGTCAGACAACTCGTGGAGATGCAATGACTTACAATCAAAGCGGCACAAGTCTATGGACTTCTTCCTAAGTCATGAAGTGGATTACTACAGTATGCTAAGCATCCACAAAGCTAGAGGAGTCGAAGCTGAAATGTTTTCTGAGTATGAGCCTGAGTTCTTCAGCACGCTAAACTTTGACCCATATGGAGTAGCGAAGAAGACAATCTCCCAGGAATATTCACATGTGCCTTCGAAAGGAGGACTTCTGGATGAAGTGCAGGAACGAGTATGAAGTCAGAAAGAAAGGAAGCAGGTTATCGGCGCAACAAGTGTCTAATTATGGTTTGGCACGAATACCTGCAGACCTTGCAGATGATGGACATGTGATACTTGACTCGTATCATCAGATGGGAGGAGATAGAGCTGCTCTTCAGGAAAACATTAGTGGCTGCAAGACGATTGAAGAAAGATCTTCCACACAGTTTTAGTTAACACTTCAAACTGGTTGCTGACAAAGGGGTATTGCCTGGATGTTCCCCACTTTGATGAATCAAATCACAAAAACTTTACCACAGGAGTGTTCCAGCAAAAGAAAGCACAAAGGTGAAAGCAGCAGAAGGCCGGAAAAGCTTAAAGTTCACAAGAAGTCTCACATAGAAGGCCAAATCTACAGCTATCGTGCCAGTTCCAGCTTCTCCAACATCAACTCATAGCACTTCAGCAGCCTTGGAACCTCAGAGGATCTTGTTGTTCCTCCTTTGAATCATGCGTCATTTGTATTTTCTCCTAGAGACCACTCAGGTCTTCACCTATCCATGCAGAGAAGTTGAAAGCACAGATGGCGAAGTTGAAAAAATTAGTCTTCCATTAATTCAAAGGGTAAGCAGTCATAACACGGTGGCAAATTCTGATAGAGCGGAATCAGAGCATGAGATGGTGGTGCACTCACGGCTTCTCATTCCCCAAGAAGCAACTTTTCATCATGGTTAGCTTTGCAAGATAATCCCAGAAGCCAGAGAGGAGATCAACCTGGAAGAGTCACGACTTTCAACTGCTATGAGTTTGGGAGGAAGAGATAGAAGACCTAAAGTTGCCAAAGGTTTTCTAGGTTGATTATTGAGGAATCGGGACAAGAAGTTCGCTGAGTTATCTGTTCCAGCAAAGGAAAGCACAAGGGAGAGCTCACAGACAGCTGATATAGCAGTGACCAAAGTGCCAATAGGTCAAACTACCACAAAAGGATTAAAGCAGGATACGCAGACGCTAATGAGTGCTTTATTCCTTAAGCTTGACAAAGAGAAGGCTGAGAGATCCAACTTCAGAAACAGGTGATTCCAACTGTGCGAATCATTGCTAAGGTTGCCAAACCTTCCTCTTAGCCCATTTTAGCACATGAGCAGGTGAGTGATCATCTGATGCAGGAGGTGGAAGATGCAAGCGACCAGGTCAGATTTATTGCCCAACTGGAAGGAGCAAATTATTCACCAAAGATAGAGCAATTCAAACCAATACCGGCTGAATTGGAGAACATGCACAGGGCAGTATCTCAGCTAAAGGATTTCATGACACAGATAAAAGATGAGAACATAGTTTTGAAAGTCATCCTGGACACTTTGGCTAAGATACACTCGTTGCCAAAGGATGTGTTGATTGCAGAGCAGATTGACTTGGCGGATTGGTGGAAAAGGGGAAGTAGTTAAAATTTCAGTTTCCTTCCGCGTAGAGATCCTCAAGCTCATGTTAAAGAGGATGCAATTGCTGGAGAGTAAGATGAGAGAAGTGCCGGAGAGCATCCCAGATGAATTACCTGCTTCCCATGAGGAATTTATGCTGGTTGTACGGAAAGAGGTTGATGAAGCCACCATACCTTTCACGATGGATTCGATTGGTAGACTCATAAAGCTTCAGGCAGATGTTGAGGGATATGGGCCTAGTTTAGAGAAAGTGAAGGCTAACGCTGTTGCTTTGTCCAGAGGGTTGTTACAGTTCAGAACCGAGAGAGATGCTATTGTTAAAACAGATGGGAAGATGTTGAATTACATGTTTGACAAGTATATTCAATATCAAAACAAAAAGAAAGTATAGGTGTTACAGCTGGCAGATCTTCTTTCTTCTTTTCTTCCTTCTCTTATTTCTTACGTTCTCGGATGAAAATGTAAAATTAAAGTTATTGGTTGAAAAACCATTACTTTAAGTTATTTGGAAAGATTCTTTAAGATAGGTGACAGATGTGCACAATTTTTGCTTAAACTCCTGATGCATGTCACTAAGAGAGGAATTCTAGGAAGATGATTGCCAAATGTTCCTTTACTACTTCTTCATGTTCTAGTTCACTTTCAGTTTACCATTTGTAATTTCCCCTCTACACACTATAAGTAGAGGAAGAACCTACGGGTTAAAGGATCGAAATTGGTAATCAGCATTCTTGTGTTCCAGACTTTGAGCTGAAACCCTTGATAGCTTTCTGCAAGCAAAGGAATAGAGAAGAGATTTCCGGAGAACTTTGTGTCAACGGTGCATTCGTCTCGTATTTATTTTTAGATCTATTCATAAACTTTGTGTTATTCTAGATCTAGATCTGAAAGTTTCCTTTGCTTTGAATTCTGTATTTCATGATCTATTTGTTTTAATCTATGTGCATGCGATCAACTCTGTGAACTATTGATTGGGTTGCACATCTTCTCTCCTTTCTTCTCCGTTTCCTATTATTTTCCTCTTCTGCAGATTTTTCCTTTCTTTTACAGTTGCTTACTTGCTGCAAAACTGTCTAGCTATGGTTCATGAGCTACATAGTTAAAGTAATACCAACAAATAGATATTAGAAATATAACTGACAAAATCTTACACGGGAGCCTCACCGGTAAATGAGGGAGATTTATCTCATGATTGCCTAGGTTTTCAGCTGTGCAGAAAATCTAGCCAACAAAGAGTTCATTATTTCTAAAACCCACTAGAAGTCATTGCATGGAACAATTCCTATACATGATTGCTATAAATTCAACCACCCAAGCCTTCGAATTCACTTTATGTCCTATAGAACATGAAGATAAACAATTATCATATGACAATTAAAGTTGGTAGAAACAGGGACAATGAGCAAGACATGTTAAAGTTCCAAGAACTGCAAAAAAAATTAATTTGGAGTTGACCCTATCAAGGCAGCCCAAGACAAAAGAGATCAGCTGGTTGAAAGAGTAAGGGTACATGTATTTTGAGATGATCATAAATACCATTTTGATTAATGAATAATGAGAAACAGAGATAGTCACAAATGATGAAATCATTCTGCTAAATGTGATGAGATGACCATGAAACATACAAGTATACATAAAACTGGTGTGTTTTAATAATCATGAAAGAATGGATGTTTATTTTCTTCAAACCATATGAAGCAATCACACCATTGAAGGTATGCTCATGCTGCTATTAAAACTATATGAGAGTTGCGATGAAGGTATAAAGATTGGAAAAGTGAACACATAATAAACTGTCAAGAACTCATTGTCACAAAGGATGCAACCGATTTGGCTAAAATTGGTTGCTTCAAATTCAAGGTTGTATGACAACTTACAAAGGTGAATTCAATAAAGATACTAAAATGTAATGCCCTCAGGCCATAATTTGATGGATGGTTGATGGATGAGGGTGTGCAAGGGTGAATAGTCTTCATTAAGTGACGTGTATCATCAATCCCGTCCACAATGTCGACAACAATTTGAAGAATTCAAGTTGTGGCTATGTTTTGGTCTGTTCTTAACCTGTGTTAGTGTTTTAAGAACCGGGACCAGAACCGACCGGTTCGACTAGTGTTTATTTATTTTTTGGCACAAACTTGCATTAAAATCCAGAACCGGTGGACCGGTTCCGACCTACCAAAACCGGCCGGTCCAGTTCTGCTTTGAACTTTGCAAAAAGCATATGGTATAGCTTTTAAAAAAATCATATTTTTTTAATTAAAACTACATGCTTTTAATGAAACCTAAACCCTAATTTATTTGCTATATAGAACCTCCCTTCCCTCCCCTCCCCCCTCTATTCACCTCACACCTCTCTCATTGAGCATTTTGAGCATCTGTGAGCAAAAGCATTTGGAGTATAAAATTAAAGAGTTTAGTTTTAGAGTGAGCTTGGAAGTTGGAGCTTGTTTGCCATTGCTTGTGGGCTCTTTGTGGTGATATTGGCATCCATATAGAGACTTCCTCACTTCTATTTGTGAGCACCTCTCTCATTTGTAAGGATTTGGAGGCTTGGAGCAGCATTGAAGAGTGTTGATTTGGAGTGAGTCTTGGGGTTTGTTTGGCATTCTTGTGGGCTCTTTATGGTGGTTTTGACATCTGACATACATTTGGAGGGTGCAACCCATATACAAGCTTGGAGTGTTTCTTGACCTCATTTGTGTGCACATTGAAAGGTATGTTAAGTTTTAAATTGCCCCTATTTTTAATCTTATTAAATAGGAAATCTGAAATATATTTTCGTTCTTGTAGTTTCTATATTTGCATTTTCAAATTTGCATTTGCAATGTCTCCCCTGAGTTAAATACCCTACATGGAACCATGCTGACATAGTTGATAATGAAATATTTTGTAAATATTGTAAGAAACACATCAAGGGGGGGGCATTCATAGGTTGAAACAACAATTGGCTGGTCACAGAGGCCAAGTTTTCCCATGTGATGCCCTGGATATTGATGCCATTAGATTGGAAATGATAAACTTGCTTGAGAAACATAAAGAAGAGAAGGCTAGGCAAAAAGAGATAGATGTTGAAATAGGGAGGAGGCAACATGCCATGGCCCAAACAAATGTTGAAGGCTCTTGCTTTGACCCCTCTATCCATGCTAGAGACCCTTTTCGGTATATGCCTCCCACATCCACTCATAGTCATGAAAACTGGCCTCATGGATGTTGAAAAAGAAAGAACATCCAAAGCTTTTTTCCATCTTCCTACACACCTTGCTAGTGCCTCCATGCCAACAGAAAATCACCCACCTTAGATAACCATTGAAATAAGCAATATAAAGAATTTTCTTTCGAATACATTGCTAGATGGTGGTATGATGCAGATATCTCTTTCAATGTTGCTCGCTCACCTTATTACCAAACGATGTTTGATTCTATTGTTGCTGCTAGTAAGGGCTTCAAAGGCCCTAGTATGCATGACTTGAGAGGATCTCTTTTGCAAAAAGAAGTTGGGTCCATAGATGAATATTTGAAGAGTTGTAAATTATCATGGGCCAAAAAAGGATGTACTATTATGTCAGATGGGTGGAGTGATGGAAAGAACCACACCATAATAAATTTTTTTGCCTCTTGTCCACAAGGAACTATGTTTTTGAAATCAGTTGATGCATCTGATAGGGTGAAAGATGCAAATTTGTTGTTTGAGATTTTGGATGAGGTTGTTGTAGAGGTGGGGGTGGAAAATGTTGTACAAATCATCACAGATAATGCCTCTAACTATGTTCTTGCTGGTAAGATGTTAGAGACTAAACATAAAACAATATTTTGGACTCCATGTGTTGCACATTGCATAGACCTCATGCTTGAGGATATAGGAAAACAAGATTGGATCAAGAACATTGTAGAGCATGCCAAAAGCATCACAAAATACATCTACAATCACTCATGGGTATTGAACCTAATGAGGAAAAACACTGAAGGCAGAGAACTTGTTAAGCCAGCCATCACGAGATTTGCAACAAACTTCCTCACGTTGCAATCTCTTCTTTCCCAAGCACAAAACTTGAAAAAAGATGTTTTCAAGTGATGAATGGAATGAGTCAAAGTGGATCCACAAACAAGATGGGAAAGACACAGAGAAAGTTTTTGACAATTTATTTTGGAAAAAAACAACAGAGGTTGTGAAAATTGTTGAGCCTCTTGTTAAGGTGTTGTGGTTGGTGGATGGGGAAAAATTAGCCATGGGCTACATTTATGAGGCTATGGATCAGGCAAAGGAGCAGATAAGGGCAACATACAAAGATAGGGTAGCTAAGTATGGGCCTATATGGGAGATTATAGATAATAGATGGAACAATCAACTCCATCGCCCTATACATGTAGCTGGATATTTCTTGAACCCAAGATATCACTATAGAGCTCAACTTGGAGAAGATCAAACAGGAGAAATCCAAGATAGTTTATACGAGTGCCTAGAATGCATGATCCCTGATTAGAGGCAACACCTGGAAGTTCACCTGACATATCAGTTTCTTTCAGCAGAGCCACAAGTACCTTTGGGAAAAACCTTACAAAGATTGCAAGAGATGTGGACCAACCAGGTAAGCAATTCTAAGTTTTTTGAAGTTCGTTTGATTAAACTTTATAATGAATAATTATGAATTTTTAGCATAAGATACAATCTAATTTGTTGAATTACACTTTAAGTTATAAGTTTTACTTTTAATTTTTAACTTTGTTTTTTATTGTCATTGTTTAATAATTAAACATTTACATTTTTTATTGCAACACATTGATGGGATTCATTTGGTAGTCAGTGTCCTCAATTGCAAAAGTTTGCAATTGGATCTTGAGCCAAACTTGTAGTGCTTCTGGGTGCGAGCGCAACTGGTCCATCTTTGAGCGGATTCACACGAAGAAGAGAAACCGTTTGGAACAACATTCTTGGTTAAATGATCTTGTCTTTTTACAATACAACCTTTGGTTAAGTCGCAACCAGTTTTTGAACCGAAAACCTGATACAGATCCCATTGTCTTGGATGATATAGATCCAACCTCAGATTGGGTAGAGGAGAGTCACCCAACAGAGTTTGATCCCGATGACTTGGGGTGGATGGCTTTGGATCAGGATGATGAGCCACTAGTAGCACCGTCACGAGACATGGCAGGCACTAGTCGCACTCGTGCTACTGCTAGTGCCAATACAGGTGTTGCAGATGTCCCTGAGGATTTGGATGGGTCCAAGTCAGAGGAACGCGATGATATTGATGAGGATGAGCTTGAGGATCCCATTCTCAGCAGTGGTGCCAAGTTTGATGATTGATAATTGATGTCATCTAGTATCTTCTACAGTTTTGTAACTTGTAGTACAATGATCATGGCATGTTGTTTTTTTGGAGTCTTGGACTATAGAGGCCATTTAGAGCCTCATTATTTATGTATTTTGTTTCGGAATCTCATATGTGATATATGTATTGTGTATTGGACTTGGAGTTCAGGTGCCATTTTTGCTATAAATACCTTTCTTACATGTTATATAGTATATACATGAGTAACCTTTGCATATTTTGTGTGTAATTGTTGGAATCATGGACCTGCCATGGTTTGTACTTCTCATATGGGCCAGCTTATAGCTTAAAATTAGATGCAGTGTTCAAATCAACTTCAGTTCAAACCCTGGAACTTGCATCTGTTTGTTATACTGTGTCCAAATGTGCATTATAGATAGTTACCATGTTCGGGAGAACAAAATTGCATGAAATTCGTCAAAGACCGGTTTTACAGTGGAAAATGGAATTAAATTCGGTTAGGTTCGGCCAACTTTTTCCTCGAACCGGCATGAAGATCAGCATTTCTTTCCTTTTTTGGATTTTTGGTGAAAAAAACACAAGGACAAAATAAAATTTGCCATTTTTGGAAAGGGTCCGGGAAGATGTAGCAGCAAAAACTTGCATGTGCCATAACTTTCATTCTGTGGCTCCGTTTCAGGTGTCGTTTTCTCTAAAAGTGCATATTTTCTCGAGCTCTACGCATTGATGGCAATATTTTTCTTATTTTCATAAAATCCATTTTTGCACCTTTTTGGACCAAGCAACTTCTTGCAATCTTTTGAAAGAATCATAAGCTTTGATTCATTTAGATAGTCAGATTCCTTAATTAAAATTGTAATTGGATATGTCTTTCCAAAACTCTGGCGAGTAGCAACAACTGGTCAATATAAGGTATATATTGCTTTGAGCTAGATTCACACGAAGAAGAGAAACGAGAAATTGTTTGGAACAACGGTAAATGATTCTTGTCTTTGTGCAGATACAACCTTCGACTTCAACCTGGTTACTGAACCCTACCTGATACAAATCATGTAATACCATACAGGTTAAACCGGATGCATATAGATCCAACCTCAGATTGGGGTAGAGGAGAGTCTAAGCCAATAGAGTTTGATCAGACAATGACCTGGGGTGGATGGCTTTTAAATGAGCCATTTGTAGCACCGTCATGTCACATGGCTGCACTAGACTAGCTCGTGCTATATCTTCATCATAATCAATGCCAATACAGTTGACATTTTATGAATGTCAAAAAGGATTTAAAAGTCCGATGCAAAGAAAAGCGTGCCAATTTTGATATTGATGAGGAGAACAACCGAGCACTAAGATCACATTCTCATGTGTGGCTGACATAGAGTTTGATGATTGATCATTGATGTCATCCTAGCAATCTTCCAGTATTTTTTAACTTGTAGTATTAATGATCAGAGCATGTTTCATTGGAGTGATTCAATGTCATATAAAGACGAGTATAAAGGGCATTGAGAGCCTATCATTATTTATGTAATTTTGTTTGGGATTAATCTCATATATATGATATATGTATTGTATAATGGACTTGGAGTATGTGCCACTTTTGCTATCAAAACACCTTTCTTACGTGTTACTATATACATGAGCAAGACTGAAAGCATATTTTGTGTGTAATTGTTGGAATCATGGTTTCTAATCTTTCAAACATATTTCTTTCATTAAAAATGTAATTTTTTATGTGTTTTTTAGTAAACCAGGAACATGTTTTGATCTAGAAGATGAACACGTGTCATGAGGCTCTTCAGGAGTTGGGGATCCATCCTGCCAAAGTGGTTAGCCAGAGGTTGATTTTTAAAACATTGGTCCTTATGGCATTTCCAGATCTATCATTAAGTGCTCGTTTGAGGTAAAGGTTCAAAGAGAATTCAATGTGCAATGGAGACATTAGATGGGAAATTAAGTTCTTCCACTCGCAATGAAGAAGATAACCATACTAATGACCATAAAGAGTAATTAGTGCTGCATAAAACTTTCTTTAGTCTAGAGGTCCAACTGTGTTCAAGTGTTAAGAAGTTATTTAGCAGCATAAATTCAAGTACTGTTTAGATTTATAGCTATATTGTAATGAGTGAATCCGTGCGTGAGAGCAATTTAGAACAGGAAATTTACTAAAGAGCATGGATGTATTCACCCTATGAAAATATAAGGAGATTCTGTATCTCTGAACTTAAATGGATTACGAGCCCCAAAAAGAGAAAATAATATGCACTGACAATGTCTTTATAAGTTTTGGTCAATATGATTTTGATTCTTTCATCAATAATGCTCGTAGGACCGATTATGTAAATGTGGATCTTGTCAAGTATGAGCTCCTTGGATAAAACATATGTTTCGCTAAGAAATCTGAAAATAATGCTTTTGTTAGAATAAATTGTAAGGGCTGGTATTTGCTTAGGTTTGGATATCATGTAAGTCTGTAATGGTTGACTGCTATCTCGAGTCTTTACAGTCAAGGGTTTATCAAATTATGAGACTGGTACAGCTGTTTGAAACTGATATTCTATAATCATGCAAAATTCAAATTGTCATCTTTGTTTTGAAAATAAAAAATTAAAAAATCAATTACAAATCAAAATCAATAAACTTAAACATGAAATCAAAAAAATTATGAAAAAAAATTTAACAATCACTAAAAAATTAATGGAAGATAAGCATCTATTTATATTTAAATTTAATGGATATTAAAATAATTCTATTAATTTTATTTTATTTACATTTCAAAGTTTCCATTTGATGTGTTAGTATTTGTCACGAATCTCAGGAAATTTATAGAATGTATATTGTACCCATTTAATATTTAATTTATTGCTGCAAACTATGTTATATCATGTGGCAGTTAAATTGATTTGAACTATACATGTCATGATTGCTTTTGAAGTTTAAATTTTATATTTACATGTCAATCATGATATATTATTAAAAGTGGTTCTATTTTGACATCTAAAATTACTAAAATTTGTCTAAACGCCTTGAAAAATCCTACACTCTTCAAAGTCCATACGAATGACCAAGATATATATTTATATTTCACTTGCAGGATCTCACGCATGAAAACTTTTGGTCGGTTTTAACAGGTCTTGGGGATTCGGGAAACAAAGGGAATTTGAGGAGCATTTCCCTAGTTCCCATAAAACATTTTGATGTTTCTTATATGTTATTTGTAACATGAGGTTGGACTTAAAAGAGTGCAATGGTAGGAAATCTTTCAAAAAATTAATGCTATTGGCAAGAATAAAACTAGATTTTGTGGAATTGTGTTAAGATGGACCAATTTGAGAGCGGTAAAATTGACTTCTTGACCATGAAGTAAGCTTATACCTAAAATGACTTCTTAGGTCACTTTTACATGATGGGATGAAAAGAAAAGTTTTTGAGTGAGTTTGTTCGATGACAACTATGAGCATCTTGTTCCCATGATGTTCTAGAGGAATCCATATGATCCCAATCTCTACCTGCTTTTTTTCTTTTATAGAAACCAAGGAGACATTGTCATTATTCATCTATGTTAAGGATCTAGTCATCACCGGCAAAAAGTGAAGATGATTGATGCAACGTAAATATCTCAATCGATCGTATGACACGTTTGATCTTGGTATTAAGTCAACTGCCATTGTCTTGGACTGAAGTATGACAAAAGGAGCACTACATTTTTATGTCTCAAATGAAATATACCAAGAATTCTCGAAGGTTTTGAATGATGGACAATAAACCAATTAACGCCCATGAAGCCATAGATTCAAATGTCTTGCAATGATCCATCACCACAAAAAACACCACTCTCTATCAGAAGTTGATTAAGAGTTTCATTTACTTAGACTTATACTAGAGTCAAACATAGCTATGATGCTAGTTATCTCTCATGGTTCATGCAGGGAGCTAAAAATTAGTCACTAGAAAGTAAGAAAGTGCCGATTTAGAGTTACATCAAAGGAACCATGAATTTTGGCCTAGAATACAAGAGGAATGATCGATTCTTCTTTAACAAGTAACTTGGACTCATAATTGTATTGATGAAAGAGAAATCCACTGATCCAACTATGTGTTATCTTTGGGATTTGGTCCATTATCTTAAGGGAGCAAGAAACAAAACTTTGTTTCTCAGTATGCCAATGAAAAGATGAGGAGTTATTTACGAAGCAATTTGGTTACGTTAACTTAATCAATTGGCGAACTTGAACTGTACTTTAGACTTGGAACATGAAGCAATTCCAACCATTTTGTATGTTAACAATTAAGGTGTTATCAAACGTGGCTCACAACCTAGTGTTTCTATGAATGGACGAAGCACATTGATGGGTACAGAGTGCATTTCATATGCGAGTCCATGGTTTTGCAATACAACATCCAGGTCCATATTTCCTGACATAAGAGCAATGTGCATATGTCCTCACATAGTCACTTGCATAGGACAAATTCAAGGCTTTATCAAAGATCATGATATCTCTTGTTCTCTTGAGACCATGATGAATTAAGGGGGGATGTCAATGAATAATTAATTCCATTTTCTTGCAACTTAAGGTTGTTTTGTCATCTTTACTTTCTATTGTCATGGGTTGTCTAGGATTAGTATGAAATTGTTAGTTGTATAATCGCACTTCCTTAATTCACAGGGTGTGTTGTGTAAGCTGGTTGATAAATAAACTCCATCTAATCCTTTTGTTAAGTTGAATGACTAATATTATTTTGATTCATGTCTTTCATTTAGAATGGCCTTGGTAATGCAGTTCACAAATTGAGACCCTAAAAGTATGACCACAAGAGATAACAACTAAGAGATGTAAAGCAATAGGTAAAAGTTAGATGATTATGGAAGAGTAGGATTTCAAACTAAAGAGCATCAGTGAACCAAGAGGTGTGCAATAAAGTGAGAGTAAAGGTGTGTAGAAGTCATTAGGCATAGAAACAAGCAATATAAAGATACTGATGTCCAAAGCTATGGATAACATGAAATGAGAGCAACCTCGGTACCACTAATGTCTTTAGTTGTTTCAAACAAGTGCCTCATATATATACAATAATCTAGTATTACATCCTTGCCAAGGGTATGTTTACCACAACCTCTTAGTGTCCCAACCATTAACAAGTCCAATTAATTATGCTTGTCTGATCGCATCTTCAAATAATGGATCATGCCTATTTGTGCAAAGAGGTATAATGAAGAACAATGATGCATGGTTCTTCAACATATATAGAATATAATGATAATTCCCTTGAGTATGATTATATCACCGGTTAATTTATTTATCTAACCACTTGTGTTTGCAATTGAACCATCTCTATTTCATGTACATAGTTTCCTTTTATCTCACTCTCTTTTGATTGATGTTCCTTTGTTTATATTGCTTTCCTTTACTACGCATGTATTTGGCATGCAATTTTTGTAAATTGTGCTCTTCTTTCAGTACTCTTTGTTGCTATTTGATTTCCCACTTGGGATCTAACTTCCTTTCGTGATTTCCATATTTCAATTATGTGTTTGTGTTATGATATTATGATTGATAATTCCTTCTTCTATTGATTCTTTATTGTTCTAGCCTCGTTGTTTTTGTTTGTTTTTAGTATTTATTTGATGTTCAAGGATTTGGTATTTCTTTTCTTTCTTGATATATCCCTGGACCAACAGACCCCCACACCTAAACTTGGGTTGTGTTGTTTTCTCATCTTTTTTTCTAGCCTTTGCCCCTGATTAAGCTTGTTTTGTCCCATCCCAAAAGGCTACACAAACTTCTACATGATGATAGCACAATTACAGTGTCATTATGCCTCCAAGTGCACAGATTTCTTATGGAAGTGGTAGGTAAGTAGGGATCCCCCTAGCTTTTGTCTTTCAATTGGTTTTTACCTTCTTCCACCTAGTTACATAGTTTTATTAATGGTTCCACATCTTCTGATATTCTTTTGCCTATATCTTCTTCATTTATGGTTTTTACACAACATGGCATTCTCCTGGTTATGTCATAATACACCATTTATATTTTGCATTTGCATATCAATGCTTAGTAGTGTTTACCCCATATTTGCATCATTTCTTCAACATGTTTACGTTGGTGTGGCTATGATATGTTTGCTACGTGTTTGGTCACATGTGACTTGTTTGTTATGTGTTTGATGTGTATTAACTATTCTATGTACTTTGATATGACTAGCGTGTATTCATTGTCTGATGTGCTTACTTCATTATTGGTGTCCTTGTGATTGTTGTCTTTGTGCTCGATTATATAAGGCACATATTCCTATTGTGCTTAGATTAATCAAATGTTCGGTGTCTTATGGTGCCATGATCTATATCATAGTAGACTCTTTCCTACTTGCCTACATTGCTTGGATTCATATCATGCATCTAATGGGGAAAGGACCTATATTTGTGCCCTACATTGATAAATCTTCTAATGAGTTGCCACATTACTCTCCTTTTGCTCAACATTGACATATCATTCCCTAAACTATAATGTTTACATACTACCCACATAGGGGCATAACATTATATGTTATCTTTCTTATACCTTGCTCATAGGGTAACTTATTCATATTACATTGATCACATCTAGCCCATAAGGGGCATGTCACCCATGTACTTACATTGATTATAACTCATCCATAAGGGGCATCTAATTCATATGATTACATTGATTATATTTACCTACTTGGTGCATATCACCTTTGTGTTGTCATTACTTACACTTTGCCCATATGGTGCATAAAATGTCTATGCTTTTATCAATTACATTTTGCACATGAGGAATATACTACCCTTGTGTTTATTTACATTGCATCATAGGCTCGTGTTGGAAAATTTGCTTATTACATACATACTTCCTAGATTATATCTTACTATCAGACATCAACAATTATATTTTATACTATGCAAATAATGTGTGTAATCTCTTTCTTTTGAGATACATGCTTCACAAGTTCATACCACATCTCAAAAGGGGGGCATATATTCTACCCATTTTATCTCTAGACTCCAAGGCATAGGTCATTATATACTATTTTCTCTCATAGATGAGGGCAATCACATGGTGTTTTTTGAGATGTAACCTACACATGACACGTGTTTCTTTATATGACATTGTATTTATTTATGGCTAGATTTTCTGCATAGCTGAAAACCTAGGCAGTCATGAGATAAATCTCCCTCATTTACCGGTGAGGCTCCCGTGTAAGATTTGTCAATTAAATATGCTAGTATCTATTTGTGGGTATTACTTTAACCATGTAGCTCATGAACCATAGCTATAGTTTTGCAGCAAGTAAGCAGCTGTAAAAGAAAGGAAATATCTGAAGAAGGGGAAAATAATAGAAAACAGGAAGAAAGAGGGAAGATGTGCAACCCAATCAATAGATTACAGAGTTGATTGCATGCACATAGATAAAACAATAGATATTAACATACAAAATTATAAGCAAAGGAAACTTTCAGATCTAGATCTAGAATAACACAAAGTTTATGAATAGATCTAAGAAAGAAAGTTAGAAACAAAATGCACCGTTGACACAAAGTTCTCCAGAAATATGCTCCTTTCTATTCCTCTGCTTTCAAATAGCTATCAGGGGTTTCAACACAAAGTCTGGAACACAAGAATGTTGCTTACAAATTCTGATCTTTAACCCGTAGGTTCTTCCTCTATTTATAGTGTATGGAAGGGCAATTACAAATAGGAAGCTTTAAATGAACTGACACATGTGGAAGTTGTAAAAGGGAAACAACTGGCAATCTCCCTCCTGGAATTCCTCTTTGCATGACATGCATGATTTATAACTGAAAATAGAACCTTCTATTTTGCATGTCTGCCACCTATCTCCAAGTAATTGACTTCTTCAAGTAATGGCTTTTAAACCAATCACTTAAGTTTTATAATTTAATTGATTGCTCAATTACTTTGTCGGAGAAAATAAGAGAAAGAAGAAGAAAGAGGAAAATAAATTAGAAGAAAGCTGCAACACTTCCAGTCTTGTTCTTCTTTCATATTCTGCATGCGGTTGACTCTTTTGCCTTTGATTCTCACCAAACTGGATCTGGAAGCAGAATGACTGTGATTTGCTTGCGGGTATTGCCTTTGACTTGTTTTCCCTTCCTTATCCTTGAAGCTTTTGCAATTCTTCTTCAGTACATGCAAAGTAAATTCAATGAAGGCTTCAACTGGAAGATTGGGAGCACATGCACAAGATCCTGGAAGGAATTTTCCATGCACTGACTTCTACACGGGCTGTGTCAGAAACAAGAGGATGAATTTTTGTTGGAAGCCTTTGCAATTATGACATCTGGATCTGTCAATTAAATCGGTGATAGGTTTAGGGCCAATGTCTGTATCATTGACTTCAGCAAATCTGGAAGCTATGCATGATTCTGTTGATCCTTTTCTTTCATCATGCTTCATCATGGCTGGAACAATCTTTGTCTGAGCTCTTTTTCTTTTAATTCTGCCGGAATCCCTTGCAATTGGATCAATTTGTGCAGATCTGGCAACTTCTTCAGATTCGGAAGATATATTCAATGTACCTGACATTGATTTGAGCTTCCTTTCACTTATATAAGCACCTGTAATGAATACCTGCAATTAATTCAGACAAAGACGGAATCCAGAGCATGAACACTTGATTTTTATCACAAAAATCTGCATATAAAGCTTGCTGCCCTAAAATTTGAGGCTTTGCTTGCATGCAAAGCAAGCATAAATATTTTCAACTTCACCTGGGCACTTATACCAACATGCAGATAATTAACAAGGCTTAAATCAAGCTCCTCCAACCCTAGGCGCCAAACTTTGAAGCTTTCCGGCAATGAAAAACACTTTTTGATGCAAAAATCCTCCTTCCTTGGGCGCCAAAACTGTCCGGGCTGCAATCCTTTGCAAAAAGAATTAATTACATCTTCACTATGGCAGCCCATGCTTATATAACCCTCAACATTCTATTTCTAATAATTGTCCACCCTATTCCTGGCAATTAATTAATAAACAATGATGTTTATTCACCCAAATTGGGCGCCTATTTTTGCATGTTGCTGGCTGCCATTAAATAAATTTAATTTATTTATTTTTAGCATGCTACCTTCAGTTCACTTTGGCTTATCCTCATGCATTGACTTTCTATTCATCCTGGGTGCCAAAATTAGGCAAAGCAACTATTAATAAATACCATTAATATCATTGTTTAATCACCAAATGGGTCGCACTTTTTGACATGGGTGAATTCTAAATTTAAGAAGTCAACTTCTGATGGGAATTTTCACCCTGCACCGCAGCTCTAAAAATCCCTTCTTCCACTTAAGTGATTTGACTTTCATCATGGGAATTTTTACCCTGCAAGGCAGGTAAGAAATTCCCGCCTGCTTGCCATTTTTCCAATTTTCCCACTGCAGCTTAAGTGACTTTCTAAAAAGTGCGACTTGTATTAAAAATAGCTTCTTTTGGAAAAGTGTGACTTGTATGGGTGAATAAAACCTTTTTGATGGGAAAAGTTAGCCTGCTAGGCAGGCAAAAATTCCCATCAGTGCTTTAAGTGATTTTTTTTTTATTTTATAATGGGAATTTTTACCCTGCAAGGCAGGTAAGAAATTCCCGCCTGCCTGCTGCCTCTAATTTTCCCATCGCAGCTTAAGTGACTTTGACTTCATGGGAATTTTCACCCTGCAAGGCAGGTAATAAATTCCCACCTGCCTGCTGCTACCAAAAATCCCACTGCAGCTTAAACCTATTCATTCCCAAAAATGCGACTTGTCTGGGAGAGGCTTTTTGTGCATGACTTCATCATTTTTGGTTAGAAGCTTGCATTTTGAGGCTGATTCCTTCTGGTGATGTGTTGGTAGATGATCTCCAGATGCTTCGGGCAATTAAACAGACTATACTGGCGAAAGAATTGACCTAGGGGAATTTCACAGAGAAACTGAGGAGAAAACCGGAGAAAAACGCAAAAGAAATAAATAAAAGCGAAAAACATTGCCAGAAGTTGCAGACAATGCCCTGAATTCATTCCTGGTGAAAACCCTAATGAGATGAGTGAATACTGGCATGCAAAACTTCAACAGGATTCAACCGGAGCACAATTTACTTCAAACGGGGCATTATTTATTCAATAAATAATTAAATAAAAATTTCCCGCAGACAAAACTTGGCGGAGGGATAAAATGAGTTTGGGCATCTGGGTATTTGTCGAAATTGGCTCATATGATACACTGGGAATATCCTAACATAATACAGACATCTTCTGGCAATAAAAACACAAAAAGACCCGTTATTTTAAAAAGAACAATTTTTTTTCAAATGGGTAGTCCCAGATTTCAGGGTGAAATCTGATTTTTCCATGCAAGAACGAACAAGGCTATTTTTAGGTGAAGTTGGCTATTTTTGGCAAAAAGTCTATTTTTAGCATTTGTTTTGCTATTTTTAGCATTCGCTAAAAATAAAGTGTGCTAAATGGAAATTGGGTGAGTGGAGAAAGTTGGCTATTTTTAGCACGTTCGCTAAAAATAGCAAGTGTCCAAAAATAGAGTGCAAAAATGCAGAAAGAGCTAATAGAGTTAGCATGAAAATAGCAGCTAAAAAGTTGAGATTGGCGCCAAAGAGGTTAGATGAAAAGGAGCTGCTAAAAATAGCAAAAGGGCCAAACTTGTTAGCATGTTTTGACTGCTAAGTTTTAATAAATTCATTGCATGAAAATAACCAAAGAAACTGGTTAAAGTTTTGTACGCTAAAATTTGCAGCAATTTGCGTAAAAGTTGAAGATTTTAGCCAAAAAACAAAAGCAGTCAGTTAGCAAAAATTGGTGGCAAAGCTCTTGAGAAAAAGTGCAAAAAGACAAAAAGAAAAATAGACAAAGCCAAAAAGCTAAAAAAAACCCAAATGCATCTAGCAAAAGGGAAAACAAATATAATTGACGCAGCAAATTTTGCAAGTTTTAACAATGCACGTGGCATACCTAGTTTTCAACGCAGCAGGTAAAAGTTTTTACTTGCTTTATTGCAGCAACACTTCAGCATGCTAGTTTTCAACGCAGCAGCCTTGGGAATATTTTTTTATTATTTCATGGACACTTGCATGCTTCCAGGGCAGTCAAAGGGGGTGAATAAAATAATATTTTTATTTTTGCATGCACAGCAGGGGTCTGAAATAGATGGCAGCAGTCTTTAAAGACTGATTTTTGTAAAAGAAATCATATATACACTCTTTCAACTGTTCTACTATGGTAGTCCTAGCTTGTACTTGCATCTTTGAATAGAAAAGCTCCATTTTTGCCTTCTCATATCGCTGGTTTTCTGAGTATTCATCGTGTTTATCAGGGTATTGTATTGCTTTGTTGTGGAATTTCTTCCCTATACTGTTGTCCCTTACCTAAACCTTTGAATTAATTTTGCAGATTAGCCTAGAGTTGTGCATGTGTGTGGATCTCTATATTTTCTGTATGCAGTAGTACATGTGTGTGTCAAATCATTGGTGTATCACCTCAATTTTACATTTCTTGCATTCCTTCTCCCTTTTCCTTGTCAATTTTATTAGTTTTAGGTGATTCACAGGGGAACCAACCCACTCTGGAGGTTCACCTCAGTCATAGGTTACCCACAACCTTGAGGTGTTCCAATTTTGTCAACAGGAGAGAGAGTACACACCATTCTCTATCAGGGTGCACTTCTGGGTGACAACAATTTTTGGCATGCCCGGTGGGAGAGTACAAAATTTGCTAAAGAAGTTGATGCTAGTCTTTGCAAATACCAGTGTTTCAGACACAAATATTCAGCATCTGGTGACTCCATTGGATCAAGGATCCAATTTTCTCAATCAGCAGACCATTTTCCTTCATATTTTCATATTTTTATGAGGTCGTGCAATCATGACTTCAATTCCTCATTGGAATTCCCAGTTTCAAGAGAATTATTACTCCCCTCCACCTCCTTTTCCTCAAAATATTCCTCCAGATCAGTACTATAAGCCATATCATAATGAGTATGCCCATGATCCAAACAATTTGTATGATTATCCTAATCATGGTGTTTTTCAGGAGCAGGTATATGCAGATTATGGAAGCAATTCCATACCTAATGATGATTTGCAGATGCAGGTACTACACTTGGAGTTGAAGATGGTACAGATGAGAGCAACAAGCACTATCAAAGCAACAAAGCTTGGATTCAGGGTACCCTACCCTTGGGCCGGTCCTATACCAAATTGGTATAGCCCTCAAGAGAAGATAGACTTTGTGTCTGAGTTGATACCACAAATATCAAAGTGGGATGAAGAATTGGAAGCTTACCAATCTAGTGTTGAGAGACCCTGTCAATGGGGTAATTTTTCACTATCATCATGCAACCCTCCCATTCCTATTTCCCAACCACTTCAATCTGGAGTCCCAAATTCCTAGCTTTCTTAAAGCTTCTCCTCCACAAGATCTTACCCCTCTCCAATCATCTCAACCATTGCAAAATCAGTTAGCAACCCAACCCACCCCTTCCCTCATATTCCCAAGTCCATTATGGAATGAACCAAATCTAACAAAATGGAGCTTACAGTTTGAGGGCATAAAGATTCCACAGTTGGTTAAGCCTACCATAGAGGAGTGCATGAAAGTGGTTGAAGTTACAGAGAAATAGGAGGAATATGACCAACATGCAAAGGTTAGACAAAGTTTTCTCAGATCTCTTGAGCTACAACGTAAAGATAATGTTTTGAAGGAGCATGTGAGTGTTTCTAAGGATCAGATCAACAATCTTGAGCCTATATCAATATCAGATCAACTTGTAGAGGATGAGGTTTTATTAGACTTAGAAGGATTCTGATGATGAAGAAGAGCCAATTGAAATTGTAAGTATTACACCTCCATCATCTATCTTCTTCCATGAAGAGTCTCTTGTTATTAAATCTTCCTTTGAGCTTGAAAAGGAATCAAATATGAAGTTGTTTGCAAAAGATGAGGTAGCAAATGTTGCAGATCAGTCTACAAGCATCCAATATGAGCAGGAAAGGGCCTTAAGCACTCCAAATGATGAAATTACACAGAAAGAAGAGGGGCAGATCAGAAAAATCAGTTTGTCAGTCATGAGAAGACCATGTCCAATCAGATATTTGGCTAGTTTAGAGCCACAAACAGAGTTGCCATCAGTTGTGCTCATTTCAGAGCATAAGAAAGAGCTTCAAGTTGTCAAAAATCAGCCTCAACATCTACAAAGACAGAATTCAGATCCTACAGAGGTGTTTATTCATTTATGGGCTGATATTTTGGGCAAATCAATAGTGCACGCCATGTCTGCACTCATACCATGTGATCTAGTTGCAAAACTGATCTCATGGCCCCACTTTCTAAGGAAAGGGAGTTATTTCTCTCAACCAGTCTGTGGTTTTGTTTAGCTTTCCTTTTCTGTTCTGGTTAGAGTAGGGTAGTTTAGGATTTCAATTCAATAAGTGCTTGCATGCACATTGTTTTTCCAGTTTTCTTAGTTAGTTTTCTTTCTAAGAAGTGCTTGCATGCACATGTTTTCCTTTTGTTTGAAGAAGGTAATTCGGTTCTTTTGTTCAGAGGATGCAAGTTATTGACAGAGTATGTGACTCCATAGCCCAATGGATGCAGAAGGCTACTAATCTCTTGTTTAGCAGGCAAACAATCCCGTGATGTCGCCAAAATGTTACCATATTTTTCCATGCAAGAACAAGGCTAAAACAAAGTTGGCTATTTTTGGCAAAAGTTGTCTATTTTTAGCGTTTTTGCTATTTTTAGCATTCGCTAAAAATAAGTGTGCTAAATGGAAATTGGGTGAGTGGAGAAGAGTGGCTATTTTTAGCGTTCGCTAAAAATAGCGAGTGCTAAAAATAAAGGTGTAAAAAAGCATGCATGGGCAGGCTAAGATAGTAGTTGCATGCACAGAGAATTGGTGCCAAAATAGTGAGAGCAAAACATGTTGCTTTCAGCTGCTAAATAATAAAGTGAAAAGTAAATGCCAAATTAAGCAGCATGGCAAGCTCTAAAAATAACATAAAGGTGGCGCCAAAATAAGGAATAGAAATAGTAAAAGAGCATGCTAAATTTGCAACTGAGTTATGCTAAAAATAAAATTAAAAGCCAAAATAGCAAAAGAAGCCAAAATGGAAAAAGTAGAAAAGACAAAAAAACAGAAAAAGACAAAAGCCAAAAAATGCATGAAAAAAGCAGTCTACGCCAAGGAGCAAATTTAATTAAATAAAGGAAAACACCTTTTGCAGCAGCCATGTAGCCTAAGTTTTAACGCAGCACCTCAAGGAAGAAGTTTTACTTGTTTTCAAACACTTTTGCATGCCTAGTTTTCAATGCAGCAGGTCTAGAATTCAACGCAGCAGCCTTGGGAGGATTTTTTATTATTTCAGGACACTTGCATGCTTGCCTAGGGCAGTCAAAGGGTGAATAAAATAATATTTTTATTCTTGCATGCACAACAGGGGTCTGAAATAGATGGCAGCAGTCTTTATAAGACTGATTTTTGTAAAAGAAATCACATACACACTCTTCCAGCTGTTTTACTCTGGTAATCCTAGCTTGTACTTGCATCTCTGAATAGAAAAGCTCCATTTTTGCCTTCTCATATCGCTGGTTTTCTGAGTATTCATTGTGTTTATTAGGGTATTGTATTGCTTTGTTGTGGAATTTCTTCCCTATACTGTTGTCCCTTGCCTAAACCTTTGAATTAATTTTGCAGATTAGCCTAGAGTTGTGCATGTGTGTGGATCTCTATATTTTCTGTATGCAGTAGTACATGTGTGTGTCAAATCATTGGTGTATCACCTCAATTTTATATTTCCCGCATTCCTTCTCCCTTTTCCTTGTCAATTTTATTAGTTTTTAGGTGATTCACAAGGGAACCAACCCACTCTGGAGGTTCACCTCAGTCTTAGGTTACCCACAACCTTGAGGTGTTCCAATTTTGTCAACAGGAGAGAGAGTACACACCATTCTCTATCAGGGTGCACTTCTGGGTGACAACAGCATAGGAGCAGGTGTCGCTTGGGCAGGAGAAGGGGAGACATGTGCAAATTGCCTCACATACTTGCATTTTGGGGGAGTGCTTGTAGGGGCCTCACTCATCCTTGCTTCAAGAGTGTTGAGTTTGCCTTGTAGGAATGATACCTGAGAATCCAAAAACCCTATGATGTAAAAGCACAAGATTTTCCTTTGTCTTTCCTAGCTGGATAGGAAACTTGTATTGCTTGTGCAAGAGCCTCAGTCTGCAAAAAATCAACATCTAAATCTAGCGGCGAAGTCTTCATCAGTGGGGAATATCGTTGCTAGGTGGAAAATGAGAAGGAACCAATGCTGTAACAATACATTGAAAGACACAAAAGGTTGGATACATATTTGGAAGATTCGAGCTGGTCTCTGTGGATAATGGAATGAAAACGAGGGGTTCCTCAGTCATGCCATTTTTTCCAAAGATAAACCATATGACATCTTCTGCAAAAGCATCGGTAGCAAAGATTTCCCATAATAGAGCCTTTGTAACCGGAGTGTTAGACATGCTTTTGGATATGGATGGAAGCAAGGAGGCCATGGATACGAGAGTTGCAGGAGCAAAGAAAGTTCAGAAAAGATTGAAGGGTGGGGGAGATAAAATAAAGGAGGTAAACAGAGTATACAAGGAGGCACAATGAATGAAATGGTCTGCCACCAAATTGAGGTAAGATGGCACGGGGAATTAGAATGATGGGACTGTGATTGGAGAGCAGGCAGTAGAGAATGATTAATGATGGCAAGGAAAAGGAATGCATGGAAAGGAGTGAAAGATTAATGTTTGCTTGAGGGGATGGAGATGTCATGATGATGGATATATTGAGATAATCCAGCGAAACCTTTGTCTAGTTCACTTTTAGTTGAACTAAATATGTCCAACTGAGATCCTAAGTTGGTGAGATGATCGGCTGCCTTGTTTTCTTAGCGATTGCAGTGGAAGATCTTTGTTTGGGAGATAGATTGTAAAAGGTAGAGGGCTGGGTGCAGGAAAACATTTAGCTTCCAACATTTTTGTATTTCCCTTATGGAATGCATTGATTGCAACCTGAGAGTCACCTTCAATGTCGAGGTAGAATATATTTTTATCCGCAACAAGCTTGTCCCCGTGAGAAAGGATTGGAATTCTACTTTGTTGCCTGTGGCCTTTGATAGATGTGCTGCTGTGGTAAGTGGTGAGAGTGCTCGAGTCGGTTCGGAGGATGCACCCCAAACTCGCTTGGCCTGGATTGCCTTTCGATGCTCCATCAATGTTGAGTTTGTCCCAGCCTCTCTGTGGAGGGTGCCAATTTGTCTTTTCCCTTCGGTTCTATTTTATTCATACCCCATTAACGAGGAACCTAACCTGTCTCTATTACTTATTTGGTTTTCCTAGAATTGATTATGACTTGTTCAATGACCATGGTTTCAAATAGAGGCAAGGGGTACAAACAACATCCATTAATGAGTGATTTTTGAATGTGATCTACTCTGCACATCCATTAAATTATCTGCAATGGAATAAACAACATTCTGTCTAGCATCTAGAAAAAATAAAATAATAGATTTCACTACCATGTACAAGAAAAGGAAATGCATGGTTGATCCGTCCATGAACATTATGTGGAATAGCCAGCAATTAATTGCACTGGTGGAAGACATCCAAATGTTGAGTTTGCATAGTAAAAGGGAAATCCCGGAGACAAAAATATGGACCATACCATTAACGTGCATATATGTTTATAGCTACAATTTATCTTAATAATTGCAATCTTTCTTTTTTTTTATTTGTTTGGGGTCATACATAGAATTTAGGAAACATATAATATGACATCTTAGGGAATGCATAGTGAAGAGATTAGAAAAGCGCTGCCTACATTCTGACACTAAGATTTCATTATGAGACTCCATGTGTGATCTATACACTGCTGATGTATATTAGCAGTTTTTCTTAGGGTGATGGCTCATACTACTCAATGTCATCACATGATTATTACAGATGAAGGGGTAAATGAATATGGACATGTCCCTTTGATAAATCAATATATTCAGTTATTTATAATATTTATATAAATTACTATTAATTTTTTTCATAAGTAATTGATGGCGTCCACAGGCAATTTAATTGTGGGATTGTAGTTCGTACCCATGTGTGTTTAAGCCAGGGAACCTACTTTAAAGGGCGTGTGTGTTAAGTGAGCCTCCTTGCCTTGTAATTATTTCCAAAAATACATGAGGAAAAATGAGATGAGAATAATGAATACTCATGGAGGTCATCTTGAGATGACTTAAACTGCATAGGTAAAATCCCACAATGTTTTTTAGTAATATTTGATATATTTGATTTATAATAGATGATGTATAATGGATGAGAATATAAGATTTATTTATAAGGTGCCTAACTACAAGTTGGTTATAACCGGTTGTAACTACATCAACCGTTTTGTAACTTCTTCGTTTATAATAAATAGACGGACACACAATCTCAAATGAGTGCAATCCGACTTCTCTTTATTTCTTCCTTGTATACATCTTCTAACATTGGTATCAGAGCGCGGTGCAATCGAGAAAGAGAAGGGTAGCGAAATCCGCCACGTTAGCCTTGGCACGAAATCTGAAGCATATGTAGAGAAACACGAATCACGAAGGACATTTTTTTTTCTCAAAGAAACTTCACATTTTTAAGAGGAAACAGATTCAACATAGTCGCAAATTTTCCCTAGGATCATTCATTTTTAGAGGGCACAAATACAGTCACCATTAATATACAGACTGCAAATCGCAATTTCAAGGAAGTTGTGAAAGGTCCATAATGAAAATACTACAGACTTAGAGGAGAATTTCGAAGGGTTTGAAATGTTTTGCCACAAGATCCTAAAAATACAGTTCAGTCACGAAAATAAAAATACATTTTGCATCACAGTCATTCGTGAATCAATATGAAGCTCCATTTTCTGCCATTCAATAATAGTTCAGACGCTAGCAGAAGGTCATTCCTAACAAGAAAGTGCATCCTATTCTAGAACCATAAAATATCATAGAAGATCAGATAAAGATAAGTTGGAGATTGAATGTCATTATTGTAAGAAAAGAGGTCACACAACATGGGATTGTCGTGTTCGAGCCAATGATGTGCTCAAGGGTAAAGTCATATCAAATACAACCAATATAGCCATGGTTGAAGACCCACCAGATGCAGAAGGTAGTGAGGACAGTGACGAATACGCAATATAAAGATGCTCTAAACTTTGAAGGCAAGAAAGGATATAGGGTAGATGAAGCTCGGTATGGATGGTTGCTCAGATAGTTCGGGAGACTGTGGATCTTGGGAATTATACCCTCACGAGGGTCATGAGACAACTTGATGGAGCTTGTGGATGGCTCAGTATGGATGGTTGTCCAATAATTCGGGAGATTTGTGATTTGGGAGTTTGGGGAGGTGGAATCCGGGAACTCGGGAATTCAGCTCGGGAGCTACACCTTTACGAAGGTCACGAAGCAGCTTGATGGAGCCCTACCTTATCATAGCATTGCTTTCAAAGTGAAAGTGTTTGAAGATTGTGTAGTTCTGTTTTGTTAGATTGTTTGTTTTTTTTTTGCTTTATGTAGAATAAGTCTTAAGAGGGGGTATGAGAATATAAGACTTATTTATAAGGTGCACTATTACTATTTAACTTGGTTGTAACCAGTTGTAACTACATCAACCGTTTTGTAACTTCTTCGTTGCATAATAAATAGACAGACACACAATCTCAAATGTGTGCATTCCGACTTCTCTTCATTTCTTCTTTGTCCACATACATCTTCTAACATAATGCACCAGAATATTAGACATTCTTTGTTCTCACTTTCGAAAGTAGAACACACAATATGGGAGGAGAATGCCCTTGTACCCAATTTATTGAATAACTTCTCAATAATCCCTTTAAAATAGGATTCATATTATAAAAATTCTTACCGATACAATACCAATGAAAGGCATAAGACATGATGCTCTTGATGTGATACAAGAATACCATATATAGGGCCTTAAACTAATAGCACCAGGGCAGGGTAAATTCATAACCACACACCGTAAACCTAGCTAAGCATGAATGCATTCCTCATTTGGCTGCTCGGATAACTCGGGCATAACTTCAACATACATTATGCCCTCATGGATATATGTGCATATCACGAAATCATGTAAAGGACATTTGGTGAGAAGAATTGTAGAAAATTCTTATTAAATTCCAAAACATTTTTGTCAGATTATTTTCCAAAGCCATTTTTATTTGGCATCAGTATGTTAGACAAAATGACATGCCATGAAGTCTTTAAATTTGCGATTTCAAAAGGAATGATCTTGATGCCATTGAATTGCACTAGGGCAAAGAGGAGTTTGGTTTATTGAATTTTAGAGTTGGTATCTGCATAAGTTCAGAACTTACATTTATACTAAATTACTAATATAAACTCCCAACTGATGCTTGTGCTTTAAAGACATATAATCCACATAGATAAGGCTGTTGCTGCATTTATGATTTTCAACAACATTGGCATGAGTGGATGTCACGAGATATTGAAGTGGAGATGGTTGCAATATGGTGAATAAATAGTTAAACGGCATGTGAGCTTTCTGAATGGTTCACGAAATACCTTATAGAAACATATCTAGATCCAGTATTCATTAAGTCGTTTGCTAATAAATGATATAAATGATTTGGCTTTACCGCTTGCATGCTTCAACTCTATAAATCCTAAGGATCAACGGTTAACCGGTGCAGATATGATTAATTACTACATCATGGTAAATTTGTTATCTTGAGCATACTTTGTGAAATTCTATTCAGAAAATCCTTGATGGAGCATCTCTTATTATCCTTATGATATGTGTCTATATTTAAATGCTTGTCATATGCAATACTGTTAATAATATAGTCATTTAACAGATGTCATGTTTCTAAAAGCAAGTTTTGGAGGCACTAAAAGTGCAAAAGGATTATAGAAATAGTAAGTTCTAGCTTATGTGTTGGGATTTATAATGATTTATTACGTGAGAGTCCTGTAATGGATTGATTAGTTGTTGACAAAATACAAGCAGTTTCCATAATTGCTGCATCTTGACATGGTAAGAAGTCCAACTAATGCATGGAAGCCTCATGCTAAGTAGCAGTTGGATGAGCTATCAAATTGTTGTAAGCAGTATAGCAATAACCTTTGGTGATTAGTAATTGTCCTCCTGAACTGTTTTCAAGTTAGTCCTGTGCATACTGTTGTCAGCTGCCCCTATGAATGGAAATAGTTAACTGATGGTCAGACCCGATAAACTAGGGCTGAAATCTTGCATATATACAAGATCATTGTACATAGAAAGCAATAAATACGGGGACCAGGTGTGGATTCGTATGCAAGGCATTTAGGACTATTTATTGGCCAGGTGCATAATTGATACATTTGGCACTCGACATTGAAGGGATTTGTTGGAGGTTTGGCATATAGTACTTGTTCCAAGGTGACCAATGTTGGACAAAAAATGTGACACTGTGCAGATACCTTTTGTCCTTCTAACACTGCAACACTAGCTGAACATATATGTGATTCCAGTATTTTGTGCTTTAGGTATGTTGGGGTGCTTGGAGACTGGGAATAATCATCAACAATGTACCATATATAATGCTTTGGTTGGAATTGCCATACAGTGACATAGAACCTCTAAGTCCATGGAATATGCTATTTTGTAAAAATGCTTAGAAAAGATAATGTTCTGTTACTACTTGGTTATCTAAAAACATGCAGATTCTTTATGGTATTCTGCAGATAGTTAATCTCATGAAAATCAGTGTTATGCGGGGATGCGCACCCCCCATTTCCAAGTCGTCTCAGATGTCCGGGATGTCCCGGGTGCTTGGGGACGGCGACAAATCTCCCCATAAGCACCCTATTCAAATGAAAAAGTTGGGAAGGGACATCCCGGGGACGTCCCAAAAATTTAGGGAATGCTCATGGGACAGTCCTGGGTGCTTTGAGACGTTGGGGACCAAACGGGGACAACTAAATGATGTCATGGTTTAGAAGACGGCATTAGGGGATGTTATTCGATGTCCCCTCCAAGTCCCCATAGTCCCAAAAAAAAAAAATGTTAATGGGATGTCATAAAAGATTATGATTGAAAAGTTTGGAAAATGAAAACTAATCCTTTTCCCATGCAAAGTTACCTTCCCAAGAAATGGAATTTTGCTGTTTTATGTAGGTTCAAAAGAAGATATTCTAATGAGAGGTTTACAACTATTTTACATTTTAAAGCCTTTCTTATACATAGCGATAGGATCAATAAATTCACATGCATATTTTTAAGGATTTCTTTAGTTTCAAAATTTTGTTGTGCAAGTCTTTCTGCCTCTTTTTGTATGATATTGGAGGCTTTACCAATATATTAGGATGTTCTAGAGGCCAACTTTGTATTTAATTTTTTAGTGTTTTTCAGTTACCTTAGCCAGTTTTTGTCTATGGATGGCTATTCATGTAGTTTGCATGGCCTCTACTATTCCAAAAAGCTAAATTTTTTAATTCATAGGATATAATAGTATAGCTAAGTGACATGATAAAGAGATGTTGGCATGTTACATGGCCCTTTGGTAACATTACTGGCTATGGTGCTGAAATTATAATTTCATGTTTTTTTTCAGGGTTAGGGGACCCATTGTATATTTTTAATATTTATATATTATTTTAATAGCCGTCCCCCAACCGTGCCCTCGCTGTCCCGAAATCTGGGAATTTTTTTTTCGCCGTCCTGGAAACTCCCTGTGCCGTATCGTCCCCCTAAAACCGGAGTCTTAGGTAACTTACGCTGAAAATAGCCTCAAAGTTTGAACCGATAATAGTGTGATTACATCCAATGAATATTATAGCTTCCATAATGCTTTTTTATTTAATTACGTGGACTGAATAGTATCAGGCATTTAATCATTAGCATCATAGACTATATATGCATTTTAGGCCTACTATATCTACTTAGTAAAATAGCATTCCGAGAGTAGACATCAGTCTTATTAAAATTTGTAATTGTATACTGCCATAATCCATAGCAAAAGGTTATTGAAGACTTGCTTAGATATTATATATAATATTTTGCCACTATATAAATTTGCAGGGTAATGCATAATAGTATTATAGCATGTTACGATGAGTATTCCCTTAATGGTGAAAATTCATTCATGATAGCCCGATTTTAATTGGGATTTATCATGCCACTATATTATCCAAAATCATGATATTATTAATAATGTCCATAGTAGATATTTGAGGCAATATATCCTATAGTTAATATCTAATGCCCATATAACATTTATTTATAATGGTCGTATAATGTTGTAGCATGGATAAGTACATAGGTACTCTTTAAAAAACGGAAGAAAAGGCACCAGGGCCAGATGGTTTTCTAAGGTGAATATATTTGTTATAGTTAATCTAATATATGTGTTATAAAGTTCACTATTATACGTCAGTTGTGTAATACTTCTAATACTCATTATCTAGATATAGGGTTTAATTACAGACCGATTCTGACGTTATTAGTGATTTATAAACATTCATTTATTTAGCTGGTGATAACTGTATAAGTCCTAGTCTACAGGAATCCACTTGTCTATATCATATGCATAATCTTGTTGGAAGTAATAGACTTAAGTTCCTATTGTGTGTAATTAGGCTCAAAATTTTATATATGGTTTTTGTAGCAGGTTGTATCCAACGCCATATCCGGGGTCAGAATAAAAAATTTGCCGTATCACGCATATCGGATTTTACTTGCTTGTACCCATACCCGAGAGCTCCAGAAACGTTTATCGGCTACTGTAGATTATTCCTATTGTAGGCTTACTTTTAAAAAGTTAAAAGTAATTTTGAGAAAATCACGGTTGGTCACATTACTGTGTGCAATTGCAAACCCGTGTAACAATCCTCATCTCAGTGTAAATTAGATGGCAGTCTGATCTGCTAACTCGGTCTGCATTACCCATGCATTGTTTTTGGGCATATCAGTCTTCAGCTGGCGATCCATGCATATTTTTGCATTTATTTTGGTCCATATTTCTGCCAGCAGATCTGATCTTCATTTCTCATACGATGACGCTTTCTATCTTGTTGGCAAATGATAACTGTCTCAATGTCATGCTGAGCTGGCTCGTCCAAGACTACATTTCCTTGCATTGAAATTGAATTCCATTCACCGCCGTCTGTAGCCATGCTATTACCTTAGCGTGTGTTAGCTTTTGTAGGCTCTGATAGCTTTCTAATCTATAGGTGTCTTCACACCTGCACAGACAATAACTGCAAGATATCAGCATTGTGATTGAACAGTGTGATTGACTTGATACATATCAGTGTGACTGACTCACTACATGTCAGTGTAGCTTCTACTATTCCACAACTTTAATGCATGAATGCTAGATCAAATGTCTTGAATATACCATGGTGGATCAATTTTCATATACAAGGCCATGTGTATTTATTGCGAACAGTCCTTGTAAATAACCTGCAAGTATGTTGCCTACACAGTAATACATGTGCCCTCTACATGCCAATGCATAGTCATTCCTTCAATTATGGCCAGTCAATAGCTAATGCGGCCGAAATAATTTATCAATCTATTGGTTTATGTAGAGTTTGTTAATTGCTATAATCATAGGTTTTTAATGGGTCTTTTCTTATTAAAAGTGTAGGTATGTCAATTAGCTTTAAGTTTAAATCAAAATATAATATTCGAGTCCATAGAAGCGGTTTTAAAGATATAAAATTTTATTATTGATAATTTACAGTCTACAGAGTCATTGATCATTTAGTGGTTGATAAGTTTTCAAGTCGTTTTTGCACTATAAGGTGGTTTTACGAGTCTTGTGTCATTAGAATATTAATCGTCTTCTTACAGTGTGTCTAAATAAATCATCGTGTCGTAAATGTCAATTTCGAAAATATCTCTTAGTAAGGACGTATTATTGGGCGTACCCAATGTCCATTTCATGGAGGGAAACAATTGAGCTTCAAAATCCATCTAGCTAGTTGAGCCGCATATTGTAGGATGCAGGCATGAGGTTGATTAGTGACCTCATTTTTGCCGCTAACTACAAGGTTTCGTAATGCAATAGTGGCAACAAATGTCTGCGCCAAATTGACTAAAGCCAAGATTGGTGTCCAGTGGTAGTGGTTACCAGTTACATTGTTCATGTTCGGGTGGTAATGAGTAGGAACGAAGGCTGCAAACGAGAAGACATCGAGGACTCAATCCTCAAATCTTATTTTCAGTTTATTTGGTACGGTGTGTGAAAAATAAAATAATGTGATCAGTGTCTTCCCCTGTTTTAAAAATAATGTGGAGATCCAAACCACTTGTACTGTAGTAGGATGTGTTCTTGACAATTGATGTAAGAGGGTCATCCCACTAGTTTTGACTGGTTCGGTTGATGTGTCCCAGTTTACGTTACATTTATTTACACGAATAGGTTGATGGGCCCTTGTTCGTGATTGACGTGGTTCCCACAGTCAATGTGTGTGTCAAGACCATGTGCAAGCTCCAGAGTGGCACACTGCTTAATTATAGAGTGGTGTTTTCTCCCCATGTTTGTACTAAGGGGGAAGGGAATGTTGGATATTCTATATTGGTTAGTACTCACATAAGTGGGTGAGCATATTTGTTATGCCGATAGGCATTCTACAATGGCAACAAAGGGTGGCACCTAATGGTGTGACCATGTAAACTTTATTTTCTACATTAAATTTGACGTCCATTTGACTATCACTTATTTTATTTTTTTTTAACTTTGAGAAATCAATCAAAAAATAGTAATATTGTGACTAAATGGTAGAGTTTGGAGCCTTTTTTTTGGTAAGATTTTTTTTTTCATCAGTAAGAGGAAAGTATGAAGAGAATGAAATACAAGTATTAATCAATGTGATATGTGTAAAATCCAAGATAAAAACCTTGGGATAGATATATATCGGCATTTTTCAAATAGATGCATTTAAGATATTTGTAATATCTTGACCATATGGTAGAGTTTGGGGCCATTTCTTTATGCTAGTGGGAATTCAACAATGGCAGCAAGGGGTGGGATGTAATGGTGTGACTATGTACATTGTTCTTTTAAACATTAAATTTGACATGTCCTTTTAACCGTCACTTAAAAGTTTTTTTGGAACTAATGGTGCGACCGTGACATTTTAATTTTTGTACATCCTTTTGCCCATCATGGTATAATTTTTGTTGCCTGTTACTTTCCCAAAAGATTTATTTCATTACCAGACAAATAGAAAATATGTTGACCATATAGTAGAGGTTGGGACCTTTTTTTGTCAATGTGGTATGCATGTAAAATCCAAAATAAGCACCTTGAGATTGATATCTATTGGCATTATTCAAATAAATGTATTTAAGATATTTGTATTAGTTATAGTTAATCTAATATATGTGTGAGAATATAATGTATGTGAGTTATGTTAACTACTCACATTAGAATAGGATGTGAGAGAGATATTCTAGGCATGAGTGATTTTAGGGATATTAAGTTGGTTGTTGATAAGTGATTTTAGGAATTCACATACATACATACACAAACATGTACATATGCGTACATGTATATGTGTGTAGTACTCGTATCCCTATAGTAATCTTGTATGTATAGTACATATACAGAAGTACATGTGTGTGTAATCTACACTACACACACACATCTACACACACACACAAGTACTCCATAAATTCTTCCGTGGTGCATTAGTTACTGAAAGTTGTTCACCAATGTTTGATTCTAGGATTTTGCTACCATGCAGATCCATTGAAGACATCGTAAACTGTGTAATGTCCTCTTTCCTACGCCATAGGCCTAGGGGCCAAGACCTCGAGTCGAGGCATTTGCTGACTTCATACCCAAGGAGCTATGTGACGTTGGGAGCTATTGGGTATGAATACACATAGTCCATTTTATTATTATTCTTACATTGAACATGGTGCCTTCATCAAGTGCAAGAATTTTAGGAGGGGCTAGATCATCATCCATGAACTGCTGCACTCCCTCAGAGAGAACCTTACAGAAGGCACAGAATCAACAGTGTAGGTATTAAATTTGCAGATAGGCACAGGATTAGAGAGGTCTTTTGAGGTTGGAAGTTTCTAAGTATTCCTATGTTTGCAACCATATAGGCAGTCCTCACTGAAGCAGATTGGTGTGCATGGATATGAAATTGCAAACCACGGTTTTATGGTCTCGGTACCGGGTAGTCAAATCGACAAGTTGGGGCAGTTGCATATCGAGCTAGAGTTCTACCGGAGCGACATTTGTTAATATGATACTATAATGTCTTACCATGTGTCGTGCCTACTAACTGAAGGCCCTTGGACAACATATTGTACCATCTAGCAGAGTTGCCGCCACTGGATGAGGAAAGATTAAAGCTGCTATTAGTAACCAGGAATATGGGCCATCTATTGAGGAGAGACAGAGAGGCTCTTAGGCAAAGCAGAAGTGATCACAGACTATTGGGTGAGGTGGAAGGAGATTGCCACTTGGTTAGGACTCTGTAGACTTTGGTCAAGGGATTAATGCAGATAAATGTAGCATCCAAATTTGCATTTGCTTAATGTTGGAGCAAGAAAACAACAAAGATTTGCTAAAAGCCTTGGCTTTTTTTGTAATGTCCCCTTTCCTTTGCCGAGAGCCTAAGGGCCAAATTTTAGTCCAGGCCTTGGTCATACCCAAGGGGCTATGGACGCTGGGAGCTATTGGGTATGAATATCTAGTCCATTTTATTATTATTCTTCATTGACATGTGCATAAGTGGTTTTGGAGGGGCTAGATGTTATGTTTTGTCGTTAGGGAGGGGCCACATGGTACTTATGTTCTAATTTTGCGTTGGGGGTCACTTTTGGACCATGGCGACTTAAAAGGTGAAAAGTAACTTAAGTTACTTTATGTTATTGGCCCATCCTAAGGAAAAATGCGACTAGGACCTTTTAGGGTTCTTTTGCCTTGGAAAAGGTTATATAAGGAGTTGAGGGGAGAAAGGAGAGGATACTTTATGCATACTCAACTATTTCTTTTCATGTGCAACTGCTGTTTGCAAATCTTCAGCTTGTGGAGTGAGATCCCACAGGAACCCTAGCTTCGGTGGTGAGAGATCCATCCCTAGCTAGCAGGGCATTCTTCGGTAGTGAGAGATCAACCCTAGCTTGTCATTTTGGAGCTGTTTTCAAGGCTGATTCACAGAGATATTTTCAGGGGTTTCAGAGATAGGGTTTTGAGGGTTTTTGAGAGGTTTGGTGAAGATAATCAGTGAAGATCAGACTTACGGCAGCAATAAAGGAAGGGTTTGGCATCATTTCAAAGGATTTCAAAGTTATTTACCAAAAAGGGCGCAGCAATAAAAGAAGGGTACCATCGTAAATGTCATTTTTAGAGGGATTTTGCAAGCCTTTGTTTGGAGGGTTTACGGCAGCAATAAAGGAAGGGTTTGGCATCATTTCCCATGACCATCTACCAAAAAGGGCGACTTGTTTTGGAGATTGCAGCCCTTATTTGGAGGGTTTCCAGTTGGCCATTTTCAGATCTGAAGGTTGGAATACCATCTTCTATATTTGTAAATGTTATTTCCAAAGTTTCATAGTTTTTGCACTTGTATTCGGGAAGATATGAATTTTAGAAGTTTTCCAGCTGTTTAGGGCACGCTGTAATTTTCTGGCAGTGTTCTATTATCTGAAAAATTCCAAAAATAATTTCCTAGTGTTAGTTTTATTGTTATCAAGCTCTCTATAAATTTTCAAGTGATTCGGGCAAGTATTTTGTGAGTTATAGATTTATTTCTATTCGCTGCCCTAGTTTTATTTTCTGCAAAAATCAGAATTCTGTTTGGCTGCAAATTGTCAGTATTTTGTGCTTTTCTAAGTGGTATCCCACAAGGGATATTTCACTTTGATCTTAAAGAAAGCCCTCAACTAGATAGCTCAAAACTGAAAGCCAATCAAAACTGTTGAACTTTAAATGCTAGAATCTACAATCACATACAGTAGAGAAACACTAACTGAAAAATACTTTGTTGTGCTCCTAAATCACATCATTATTTTATTAATCAGAAAGCACAAGCTACAATGCTGTGGAACATGCTCTAGAAAAAACATCCACTGAATGAATAAAAACACCTACCCTAGGCCTTCTTCTAAAGAAGAGACCCTAAAAATAGCCCAGATCCTAAAATTGGATCCATCCCAAAATTAAATCAACCCTTGACCTAATTTTATCCTAGGGATTTGCGCCCTTAAATAGACAAAGTCAAACTTTACAAAAGCAAACTGCTAAATAAAGAACTGCTAGTCTAAAACTGGAAAACAAACTACATAAAAGCAATATGCTAAATGTAGGACAGCCAAGAATAGGACTGTTGTTCTCTATGATTGTACTTACTGAAGTGCACTCAAGTTCCACACGTGCCCTGTTGGAGGACACATTCTGAAGTACCATAATCTAACACTCCCTCTTACCGAGGAATGTGTTCTCCACCAATCCCAGTCTCTCCTGGAACATCTCGAACTTCCCCTTAGCTAGAGGCTTCATCAAAATGTCTGCAACCTGCTGATCTGTCGGAACATAGTCTAGAGCAACTGCTCCCTTCTGAACTTTGTCTCTGAGAAAGTGATGTTTGATGTCAATGTGCTTGGAGCAGTCATGAAATACTAGATTCTCAGAGAGTTTGATACAACTCTGATTGTCACAGTAAATGATTGTAGGCTCCATTTTCTCACCTGTCAGCTCTGCAATCAACTTGCGAAGCCAGATGGCTTCACAACTAGCAGTGTTGGCTGCCATGTACTCTACCTCTAGTGAACTCAATGCCACTGAAGTTTGCTTCCTACTGAACCAGGATATGACTCTTGAACCCAAACTGAAGCAACATCCTGAAGTACTCTTCCTGTCACCTGCATCTCCTGCCCAGTCAGAATCAATGAATCCATGCAACATCAACTCATCATCCCCTGCATATCTCAGACCAAAATGTATTGTGCCCTTCAAGTATCGGAGCACATGCTTTGCAACAACCCAGTGAATCTGCCTTGGCTCAACCATGAACTGGCTCAAAGTGTTCACTGCAAAACATATATCTGGTTTGGTATTAACCATATACATCAAGGACCCAATCAACTGCCTGTACACTGAAGGATCTACCAAATCTGAATCCAAGTCAGCATGTAACTTCAGATTCGGTATCATAGGAGTGGTGATGGGTTTGCAATCCATCATCTAGAACCTCTTCAGAATATCAATTGTGTATTTTCCTTGCCCAAGGAAAACCTCACTTGTCCTCTGCCACACCTCTAGACCCAAGAAATAGTGCATCAGTCCAATGTCCTTCATGTCAAATTCTTTGGCCAACTCTTCCTTGCACCTTGCAATGAGCTTCTTTGAACTCCCTGTAAGTATCAAGTCATCTACATACAAGACCAAAACCAACAAATCAGATCCATCAAATAAATAATACAGATTGGGATCTGCAACTGTTTTGGTGAAGCCCAAACCTATAGGTACTCATCAATCCTTGGATTACCAAGCATAGGGTGCTTGCTTCAGCCCATAAAGAGCTTTCTTCAACCTGCACACATGGGTCTCTTGCCCATGCACCTCAAATAAGGCCATTCAACAAAGCTTCTCTCAGCTGATTAATGTACACTTCTTCCTCAATCAAGGCATTTAACAAAGATGTCTTAACATCCATTTGATGTAACTGCCAACCAAAAATAGTTGCTAAAGACATAATGGTCCTGATAGAAGTATACCTGGCAACTGGAGCAAAGGTCTCCTCATAGTCAACTCCCTCTCTCTAAGAGAATCCTCTAGCTACAAACTGAGCCTTGTACTTCTCTATGTTGCCATCAACTGCATGCTTCACCTTGTACAACCACCTGGAATCCACCACTGATTTCCCCTTGGTCTCGACACTATCTCCCACACATCATTCTTCATGATGGAGTTGTACTCCACCATGGCATCCTGCCATACCTGCTGACCTGCTGCCTCCTCATAACTGGAAGGCTTTGCATCAATGATGGAAGACATCAGTGCAACATAACTGGGAAACTTCTTAGGAGGATGACATACCCGAAAAGAAGTCTTTGGAGCACCAACTTGCTCCTTTGCCTCCTACAATGTTTGTTGAAGCCATTTAGGCTTTCCTAGCTATGTTGGTGGGTAAAGTTGTCTTTATACATGTACTAGAACTTGCCTGATCTCAACTTTACTCCCCGAAACTTGTGGATCAACACTTGGGGCAGCAAGTGTTGTCTTATCCTCAACTGTTGTTGGAAGCTCCTGGGATTAGAAGACCATGCATCCTCATCCACCTTCACATCCCAACTCACTACTATCTTCCTCTGAGATGGAACATAGATCTTGTAAGCCTTAGAGGTCTCATTGTAGCCAACTAGAATACCCTTCAAACTGGAGGGTTCAAGCTTCATCCTCTTCTCCTCTGGAACATGAATGAAAATTGGACTCCCAAACACTCTGAAATGAGAAACATTGGTTTCTCTCCTATAAAAACTTCTTCTGGAGTCTTGTCCTTCAACATTTTATGAGGGCACCTGTTTAGTATGTAGACTGCAAGCACTACAAGCTTCTGCCCAAAGAAACATATGCAGATCTAAGTCATGAACCATAGACTTAGCAGTCTCTACTATGGACTTGTTCTTTCTCTCTACAACCCCATTCTATTGTGGGTTGTATGGTACTGTAAACTCCCTCTTGATCCTTGCTTCTCTGCAAAAGGAATCAAAGTCATTGGAGGCATACTCCCCTCCATTGTCTGATCTCAATACCTTGATCTTCCTTGCTTGTCTGGTTCTCAATAAGGGCTTTGAACTCCTTGAACCTGCTGAAGACCTCATCCTTGGTCTTCATAAAATAAATCCAGGTCTTTTTGGAAGAATCATCAATGAAAGTAACATAGTACAAATTACCTGTCAATGAGGTTGATGACATAGGTCCACAAATGTCTGAATGAATCAAATCTAGAACCCCCCCTTGACCTATGCTCATTGCTTGGAAAAGAGGCCTTGGCATGCTTGCCAAGTGCACATCCCTTGCACGCCCCTCTCTTCTCCACCTTGAAGTTAGGGAATCCAACCACCATGTCCTTCAGAAGAGGCAACAATCCATAGTTCAGGTGCCCAAATCTTTTGTGCCAAAATTGCACAAATTGTCACTGCTGGTCAACAAAGCTCTCTGCTTCACCGGATCTGCCAGCAACCTGTAAAGGCCACCCTCTTGAACTCCCTTGGCCAAGACTCGACCAAGCTCGGGGCTATGTTTCCTGATGATTACTTGTTGATCATCAAACTCAGCCCTACACTTCAAATATGTTAGACAAGAAACTGAAAGGAGATTCTTAGTCATACCAGGAACATATACCACCTCATGCAGCTCCAGAACTTCTCCTACTGGCATGCGGAATGAGATAGACCCTATCCCAGTCACTGAGTACTTGGCATCATCACCAAGCTCCACCTGCATGCTGGTATGTTGTTCCTTCAATCTAAAGAAGGCTGCCTTGTTTAAAGTCATATGTCTTGAGGCTCCACTATCAACATACCACCCAACACCTAAGACTGTGTTGGTGGAAAGGCACGACACCATGGCAAAGGTTGTGTCAAGCCTGGCAATCAACTTGTCTACTCCTAAAGCTTCCACACTTCCTGCAAACTGTTATGTTGTTGTTGTTTGCCCTTCCCTTTCTTCTTCTTTGGACACTGAGAAGCATAGTGGCCATGCTTATTGCAATTGAAGCACTTGATATGACTCAAATCCTTCTTCTGGTGATTAGAAGACCCTGAGTCTTCTTTCTTCTTCTAACCATTCCCAAATCCTTTCTTTCCTCCCTTCCTCACCTTCCTGATGAGGGCCTAGTCTGGAACATCATCCTTAAAATTGTTTGAGACTTGTTGTAGTCTCATCTCTTCTCCAATGAAAGCATCCCACAACTGCTCGAAGTCAGGTAACTTCTCCCAACCACAGATAACCTGAACAAAGTTGTGCCACAATGGACTGAAGCCATTCAAAGCAATCTGGACTAGCTCATTATCTTTGACTTCATCACCAACTGCACCAATCTGATCTCTAAGCTCTGCTAGCTTCATCAGATAGCTTGCCATTGTATCTGTCTTGCTCATGTGGGTAGTGTTGAGCTTGTTCCTCAAAAGCATCACCCTAGATACATTCACACTCTGGTACAAGGTTCCCAAGGCATCGTACATCTCCTTGGCAGTCTTCTTGGTGGCGATATGAGGGATCAGACGGTCCTTCACCAAATCCAATGGGATTCGCTTTGCCTTCACTACCTTCTTGTTGTACTCTACCAGATCTTTGGGATATGTGGGAGGCATAGCCTTCTTCTCCACAAGGTACCATAATTTTGTTTCTTCCAGGATATTCTGCAATCTTAACTTCCATGGCACATAGTTAAGGATCCCTCCAACAAGTGACTCTCGCATACTGGAGTTGCCATTGCTGCAACTATTTGAACAAGCTTCAATCTATGATCACTGGATCAACTAGGGTTTCACACCCCACAACCCTTCACAGGTCCATGTGTTGATTACTGACACAATTTTGCTTTGATCACTGAAGCTTGGACATACTACCCACTGAATTCCTCCAACAACCCTCTACTCTAGACAACTAGCCTCTCCATACACGGAATCTGGAAGATTTCAGAAACTGTGCTCTGATACCATGTTGAAAATTCCTCTACACCATGGTAAGCAAACTCTGATCTTAAAGAACCCTCAACTAGATAGCTCAAAACTGAAAGCCAATCAAAACTGCTGAACTTTAAATGCTAGAATCTACAATCACATACAATAGAGAAACACTAACTAAAAAATACTCAGATCTGCTCCAAATCACATCACTGTTTTATTAATCAGAAAACAAAAGCTACAATGCTTTGGAACACACTCTAGAAAAACACACATTGAATGAATAAAACACCTACCCTAGGCCTTCTTTTATAGCCAAAGAAGAGACCCTAAAAATAGCTTTGATCCCAAAATTGGATCCATCCCAAAATTGAATCAAAATCCTTGACCTAATTTTATTTCTTTATGACTGTACGCTCTGCTGAAGTGTACCCAAGGTTCCACATGTGCGCCCTGTTGGAGGATGCATTCTGAAGTACCATAATCCATAATAATGTTTTGACTTTTGGACACTACTGTAGTGGTTATAACTTATAAGTTATGATAATGTTGTAAAATGATATATTACAGTAATTTGCTTTGGCACAAGGTGGCATTTTTCTGTGACTGGCTGATTTTTTAATGCTGGTTTAGTTAGGGACGAGGGACCCATTGTCAACCATCATTGTACCCATAAAAAAGAAAATAACTTTTCGTAATAGGTTGCTTTTCAAATTTTTCAGTGTCTACTGAACAGTTGCTTAGGATTTATATGTTTTGCTTGATTTATTAGATTGAGTACCCTGAACCTATTTGTTTGAAGACAGTGTCAACCCATATGAGGCTAAGGCACAAGAAAAAGGAGTTCATATGGTAAGATCAATATATTTTGTGTTCTTGTTGATATGGATGTACTTATTATCATATATCCCCTCTTCATTTGCTACAGTTGTGTCATTCTATTTTAAATGCAATTCACCTATATAAGTTGTAACTATTACAGAGATATGAGGATTACCGTTGCACAAATTCCTGCTTCTTTTCTAACTGAGCTTTCGTAGTTTAAAGTGCAACTATAGTTGACACTTTGAATTTAATGGTTGCATGAACAAATATTCAGACGGGGAAAGGTAGTAAGTGGTTCGAAGAACTACGTATTGGTGATATTTCTATGAGAAGTGGTCGCGGAAAGCACACCACACGAAATGTAACATTGCTCCCACTTCCATCTGGAGGTTATCTTACAGACACACCTGGATTCAACCAGCCCAGTCTCCTAAAAGTTACAAAGAGTTCACTAGGGTGGATGTTCCCTGAGGTATGCCCTCCTTTTTATCCTTGTGCCCTAATTTATTTTCCTTGTATGTTATGACATGTCGGTGGGAATATTCTTGCTTATGATTGTTGCCAGTGTGTACAATTATCTCTCATTCATTCATTTACAACTCACTTTTGCTTTTTATGATGATTCCTACATGCTAGTCATGGTCATGTATGCTTGCAATATCGTAATACTAGTATTTTTTGTATTTCAATGCAAATCAGATCAGGCAGATGCTAAATTCGAGTGATTCTAGTAGATGTCGCTTCAACAATTGTCTGCATGTTGGTGAGAAAGACTGTGCAGTAAAGGCTGATTGGGAAAGGTATTCTTACTATCTTCAGTTGCTTGATGAAATCAAAATACGGGAAGAGATACAGTTAAGGTTGATTGGTACAAAACGAGAAAGTGATGTCAGGTATGGGTTCAATGCTACTGTCAGCTAAGTTTTACTATGCATGCTGAATGTATTTGTAGGTTATGCACTGTTAGATTTTCAATATTATTTAAAGAGGAGCATCTGCCAAAAGTTGTTTAAACGTGTTTTTTCTATGGTAGTCTGCAAGGAATATCTATGTTGATTTTAGAACTATGGGGGGTGGGACACTGAGTTGTATTGTAGCATCTGGAAAGTGGAAACCATGTGAGACTCAACCAACATGCATGAGCTTTGAAGAACCCAGGTCGTTTGTAAAGATAAATCTAAGCATTTTCAACGTTACCCCAGCTGGTTGGCTGATGTTTTCATAGATAGCTGGTGCTTTGAAGAGTGTTTGGATGTGCTTATTGCTCATGAAACCATACTTTAATCCATTGATTGTTATTATGGATCATAGTAGTAATTCCATTTACAGGGCATGGCAAAATTGTAAATGGATTTCAATTACTTGGGTTTAAAACAGGAAAACTTGGCAAAAATTCAAGAAACTAAATAGCAATGTAATATTTGTAAAAATAGAGGGAAAAAATGATTTTGTTATTTTATTTCAAATATAGCATTTGTGTGTGTGTGTGTATCAGTGGGACGCAGGGACATGTCCCCTAGATTTTGGTGACATCTTGGATGTCCCGAACATTTTGGGGACTTGGAGGGGACGTCCCCTATTGTTTTAAAATCTTTCAAAAGTTTTCTAATGTCTTTTATTTTTAAAAAGCTGTTATTTTTACTAGAAACATTAAATTATAATCTTGGAAGTACCTTATTAAATACAGTTTAAATCCCTAAATTTCATTGAAAAAAGTTAAAATATTCAAATATTAATTTTTATATATTATTTTAATAGCCATCCCCAAAACTTGGAAAATTAATTACCCTCTCGGAAACCCTGTCCCACTGTGCCCCAGTCCCCCCCTCAAGACTTAGGTAACTATATATATATATATATAGCGTGTAGAGATATAATCAAACATAAAACATACAACACCAAAATTACAAAAAAAAAGTGCGGGGTTAAAATTATTATTTATCTTTTACCTTAGAAGGTTTATGATATTACGTAAACAACAAAGGGCTGTCTGTAAAATAGTAGGCTGTATGATCATGGAGCACAGCCCACTATTTTAGGGGCAGCTGTTTTTTTTGACCTAAACCCTCATTGGGGTATAAATTATAAATAAACCCCTCGTCAGGCTATAAAATTTAACTTGTAAAATAAATCCATGCAAATTAAATTTTACAAAAAAAGGGTGCAATGCCCAACCCTAACACCAAACTAAAACTTTTCAGTCTGCCTGTGTTCAGTAATTTTATGCCTCCTGTAAAAATGAGCCACAAAAGACTGGTATATATAGAAAAAAAAAATGATAACATCTTTCTGAAAAACTTGGAAAATGGCATGGAAAATGTGTAGGGTCATTAACCACAAGTTTTTTGAGAGTAGTGCTACTATGGTACTATGGATTACTTAATCACTAACCAGTATGGTTGGAAATACCCTTTTTAAATCAGTAAAAAACATCTATACTACTGATGTGAAGTAAATACAAAATAATCAGTATATCCTGCTAAATACTTGGAATTATTCTGGTTTCCCATTAGGAATGTCTAGTCGCCCTGATTGGTAGTGATGATAGTTGTGTATAAAGTTTAAAATTGTATTTAAAAGAAATATTTGTATGTACATTTCCCTCATAGTATTACGATCAAAATAGTTACTTTAACGTAGCAACCCATGCTGATCAACTATTAAGAGTTTCACCCCGTCTTTCTTTTTAGGCGTTCATCACCCAACCTCGATGTCTTAAGTGTTTTTGCATTCATTTTACACACAATTTTGATAGTTATTTGATACAATAAATTTGAGCTGCAAGATAAGATAAGATAAATTAAAATATATTAATGTCCAACGAATGACCACAAAAGTAGGTCAATGGGACTGCAGCCCAACCCAAATAATATACAAAGTGTGAGCGGGGAAAACTCAAAATGAGTTCCCAAAAAACAGAAGAAAGGAAAAGAACCATAACAAACAAAAACTCCGAAGTGAAACCCCCACAGGCGGGGGCAATGTAACAAATGGGGGAGAAAGAAGGGAGAAGCAGAGAAGGGAATGAAGGAGGGGGCAAATTATATCAAACATTGAAAGGAAACCGTGCAAATGTCTTGATGATGACTTTTTATAGATTGTCGTCTACCTACATCATCCTAACATGACTTGTGAAACTCTTTTATCCAGTTTATGGGAGGTCCATTTGTGCTTTAAAGAAATATGTACAGAGGGATTAAACTCAGATATATCTTTCTAAAGAAGGATCTGAACAGTGAAACATCACCTAAACCCCACAATTTTCCCTTAAGTGAATGATTTGGAAGGTTTTCCAATCACTTGCATGCCAAGGTGTTTAAGATGCGATTCAAGTGCAAATGATAGCTTCAAGCAGTTTTGATGCTTGTAATTTACTCCCAGCTTCCACAATCACTTTATTCAACTGAAATTAAAGTGTTTAAACCATGCAGCAATGTTATAAAACTACATGATCACAAAATCCTGTTTAAGCTTTCTCTTTCCTTTAATCAACGTTGATATAGGTGAAATTATGGCAATACTTGTTACCAGTGCAGCGTATGGTATCATTTTATCTGTTACTTCATATAGTCACTTGGAAAGGGCGAAGAGGGCCCCTTCCTGTATCCACATCTTCTGGTGACTTTATTTAGCCGTGGAAAAGAATCCTTATTCATTTACCCCCGCAGCCTGATTTTAAATGGCATCCTTGTCTTTGGACTCATACCCCACATCTCCAAGTTACTATGAACTTGTTAGATGGAGTCCCTAAAATGGATGACAATACTTGCTTGCATCAATTTTCCATAGTGCTTAGGTATCATTCATTCTTCACTGTTGAGGGTTTTTGTAGTTATTTAATTTTTATCACGCCTTAGCAAAGTGATAAATTGGGAGGCAGAGCAAGTCTTGTGAAACCTGGTGATCTTTTGGAGTTGTACCTTCTATATAAATCTGAAATTAATGTGCAGTGGGGATAGATGAATTGGTCACATCCTCCTAGTCAATATATGGCGAAATATTCAATCAAAATATTTGACACGAATGCTGCCTGGTATGCAGGGGAACATTGTGAAATTGTTCACATGTAACTGGTAGCCCAAAAACTAACTTTTCATACCATAAATTATCTCCTGCACATGTTTCACTTCAGTCTATCTAAGCTGTCAGAGGAACTGTCTCAGGGCATTTGGGCTTCTCTTGCACTGAATGTTGCGACATACTTCAGAAATGCATTTTATTTTAGTTTTTTCAATCTTAGAAATCAACTTTGAAACCGTCTATTACTGACAATGGGAATACTTTTTTTTATCTGATGACCAAACTAGAATAATAAAAGTATAATTTTTTTATTTCTTGGATATTTTTTTTATTTCTTTGACTTGAAATTATATTTATATATTACATCATCTATTATTTTTGTCTGTAATCTGTTCTTTTTTTTCTCCTGCTTTGTATCTTGTTTAGCTCTTATCGAATTATATCTTCCTGACATTCCTTATGAATTTGCAGATACAAGGTTGGTGAAATGGGTGTTAAACAATCAGAACCGAGACTGGAGCCGAAAAAACACCGCCGGCAGTCTCGAAGAAGGGTCAAGCAATCAATTTTAGAAGAATTGGGTAGGGCATTAGAAGACGGTGAGTATTGACAAGGTGGAAGTTCAACAGGAGCAGATGAAGAGTAAGTATAAGGATATAAAATCATACAATTGTAGAGCCACAAGCTTGGCCCCTAGCTAAGAAGAGAACCAAACTTTTTTGCCATTTCATACATTGCTAGGGGTGTATGCCTATGTGTGGAGGCAGCTCTATTTGTACATGCATACATTAACAAGCATCGTGGCTTATACTTGTGTACATGAGCAATGAAGTGTTTTTGGCGCATATGAAAAAAATGTCAGACTGCATGTGGCTCGAGACGTGCTGTTGGAATACAAGGAAGCCTCCAACTAGGGTGAGTGATGTGCCATTTTACTTTTTGATTTGTTTTGGTGTCTTGGTTCCATGTTTCTTCTCATGTTATGTTACATTGTGGCACTTGCCTTGGTTCTATGTGGAGAGTTCTAGTGTGGTTTGTTGTCATACTTTTGGGGTGCCCATGCATTCAGCGTTTGTTCTGGTGAAAGTCCCAGGTTGTCGGTGTTCATGACCTAAATATTGCATTTATGTGGCAAGTAGTTTGATCTTAAGTCTGTGCTATCTGCCTGTTTTGCTTGTCCAGTTTGAGTTGGTTATAGGCCAGGTCCCTTTTCGATCTCTTTGTATTTTACTTTGCTAAATTAATACAAATAATGTATATTAGAGCAGAAATTTGAAGTCTGAAGGGAGATGAACCCAATCTTTGTGCACCTAAGTTTAAGGGTGCACATAGCCACCATAACATCATATAATCGAAAACAAAAATACCCTTTAATTGGTTATGTTCTCCCTATTATATATATTTCGTTTTAGATATTAAAACAATGTGTAAGGGACATTTTAAAAAATTTGTAAATTTGGTTATTTTGAATACAAAGAAATTCAAGGTGAACCATTACTTGAGAATTAAGTCACATATTTTTTTCTACTTATTTGTCATCATTTGATTGGCTAATTATCCTTGTGAAATGACTTATTCTATTGGGCACTTTTTTTTTTCAAAATGTAAGAGGGAAAGTGACATGTACTACCTCCCTAATTTTCATGTACCCTCACTAGTATTGGTCCATGCTCAAGAATTGCCTCCTCTCCCTCATATGGTGATGTAAGTACCTCGTAAAAGAAAGGTAATTGCCTTTTGTCCACAAGAAAGAATAATTGGGTAAGAATATTACAAATTAATTATACCAATCATAATATACAAGTGATGTCTACGATGCTGAATATATATTCATTATTTTGCAATAATTTTCTCCCTCCTTGTTCATATTTTTCCTTGTGTAATTTCCAATTTCAAAAGAAGGTTGAAATCATAAGCTTGAGTCCAATGCGTTGAAGAGCATAACAAGTAATTTGGTGGAGTGATAAGTGTGAAATGAATTTCCTTTAATCCCAAGTCTTGGCCTAACTTGACCCATCCCATGCGCTGGTTCTCGAGCTAATTAAAAATCTCTAAAATTGTAGCAAGAAATGAAGAGATACCAACTCTCTTTCAAATATAGTACATTTCACATGATATACCTAATAAATTTATTAAAGATATGGTAAGACATAATTACTTGAAGGGGGTTTGCAAATTCATTTATATATCAAACAAATAACATTTTCATGTCATAGAAGAAGTTAAGAGAAGATGATCATGAAGATGTTGAGCACTTGATGTTTATTTTGTGAGGTTCCATATAGTATCCATGGAAACAAACAAGCTTGATGCAAAATTACGTCGAGAGGTATTCTTACAATGGCAACTAGGTAGTGTAGTGGTGTGAGTTGTTCACTTTTATTCTCGACATTAAATTTGACATTGATTTGAACATCAAATGATGATTTATCCTTAATTTTGACATCCATTTGACTGTTATTTAATTTAATTTTTTTTTTCCTTTTTTCTTAGAGAATTCAATTGAAAAATAGTAATATCTTGGATGTATGGTAATGCTTAAGCCTTTTTTTTTTTTTTTCCTTGAATAGACTTTTCAAGACACAAGAATGTAGTTAAATTGATGTTATTTGCCACAAATAAGTGGGAATTAGCAGAGAATGTAATGAAGTACTAATTGATGTGGTATGTGAAAAATCTAAGATAAGAACCTTGAAATGGATATTTATCAATGTATTTCATAAGAAAAATTCAACCTTAAATTTGACGTCCACTTGGTCGTCATTTAGAATTTTTTCTTTTCACTTGGAGAAGTCCACCAATAAATCATAATGTTGGCCATATGGTAGAGTTTGGAGCCCATTATTTAATTCCCAAAATGATTTCTCAAGCTTGACACAATGGTGTCACTAGATGGATTCCATTTTAGAAGGTATTGGAGTTATTAAAATGTGGTATGTGAGAAATCCAAGATAAGAACCTTGAGATTGATATTTATTGGTGGATTTCAGGTAGATGTGTTCAAGATAGTTGTACTAGTTATATCTAAATATTTTAAAGAGAAATTTGTGGATATATCTAATTACTTAACCTAATAAGTTGGATATAACTACTTTTGATTCATCTGATTTGTGCACAACCTTACATCATGTCTTGTAGTAGCTCGCAACCACACAAGCCTCCTAACTCTTGCAAAACTTGGGCTCTACACCTTTGTGGTATCTCTCGACAAGGATGTACGTTGATGATAGTGAGCAGTGGTGACCTAGTTCTTTACGGTATCCCATGCGACTTTGACTTTGTAATGTGCCTTACCTTTGAGGCATTTCACGACAAGTATACAATCTCACAACATTGAGTGCAACCCTTTCCATCATTTCGTGCAACTTGCTACTCTTTCGCATCTTATCCAACATGTAATATCATTCATCGACTCTTGTGACATTTTTGTGCTTTGGCCCATGTAATCCCTTGTGTTCAATAGTCTTGTGTTAGTACTACATAACCTTTGTGGCTTCCACAATCTTGTTGCAAACCATCTTGCGTTGCATTTACAACTTTTGTAATGTTGTTCAAGCCTCCATGACATCTGTAACCTACCTCAACATTTTCTGGTACGTTGTGGCTTCCATGTATCATTTGTCTTGCTTTTGTGCATGCCATTTGTCATCACATATCTGCACTGGACTATTTTATTTCAACGTTGACTCATCAACACCTTGTTGCCAAGTTTGCATGCCAGATGACACATCCCGCACAATCCATGTTCGCAACATGCAACATATTGGATCCTAATTGCCATAGAGATGGGAAGATTGGAGATAAAATTGGTCTCTTAGTAATTGTCGTTCAAGTCATCACTACCATTGTCACTTATGTCTATTGTAACCATGATACATGAAACATGTTTTGTACACACCTAGAGATCGTGATTGTTGATGGTTCTCCCAGATTGACACCTGCACATAGATACTTTTGTCTTGGTTTTGCAAACCTCCAACATTCAACTCATCTAGTTACTAAATCTAACATAGTAGTCTAGCACAATCATTAAGGAGACATTTTCCCCCTTTGATATAGTAAAGTAGCATAGATTTCTTAGTCTTGCTAACTATTTTGTACACATGTATTTCCTTATTCACCATTAATGAATAGAAGTTACATTTCATGCAAATAAGTCTTCTCGATGCTACATTGATTGTGTGTTTGGTTCATTGCATTCAACAATCAACGCACACTCCTATAATTCTTGTTGCTCTGCTACAGAAGATTATTCCCCGCACATGGTACTGCAGCTCTGTAAGATGTGGATCATTTGAATCAAAGCACTAATGCATTTAACCTTTTCTATGCCTATAAACACATGAGCACAATGAGAAAGAAGGACATGAAGTTAGTTCAGTTTCCACCTACCCAGAAGAACCACGTAACAAGATTAAGATGACTGGCGCCCAGAGACAACCTGAAGCCCTAGATGTCCAAAAGCTTCATTAAGGATGTCTTGGAATCACAACACAATGAACTCTTTGGCATTTAATTCCACAAGTTGATGGTTCTAACTCAGCCCTAACAGGAGCACCCTCTTTCTCCATTTGCCATCTCACATGCAATGGTTTCAGCATCATACCCTTTTCAAGGTCCAAGTGAACCTCAATATTCCACTGTTAGAAGGCATGATTAATGTTGTGACATTGGATAAGTGGTTATGCCAGCTTAAGGCTTACTTCTTAGTTAATAACTTCATTGATGAAGAGAAGATCACCTTTGTGGTGTTTAAGATGTTCATTTCAGTGTCCCATTGGTGGGAGACATTCAACACACAATGGTTTAGAGAATTTCAAGTCCATTCCAGAATTGGAATGATAATTTGTAAAATCTCTACGATGTAGGAATACTACCCCCTCCAGACATTACAAGGATAAATACATGAAGTTCTAGCAATTGCAACAACCCAAGGCAGCAATCGGTTGAAGACTACACCAACGAGTTCCATGACTATGTTTCGTGCTTGCGCGAGGACCTCTCAGAGCAACATAGGTGGTTGAAGTACATCAGTGCGCTTTCATCTTATCTACGTGCGTCAAGATGGAGTTCTTGACTTTTGTATTCTTTGGGTGAAGCACAACACATATGAACGCAAAAACATTGAAGCCAAGGCCAAGATGAAGCAACACTTTGCATCTTCATCTAATGGCATGTGCAAGAGTCTGCCCACACAGAACGCACCATCTCAAACCCCCTTGTATAAAACAAGCAAAACGCTTTGCATAGAAGCGAGCAACCTAAGAAGTTACATAACAAAACTGGATTGTTTCTACACCTTCCAACTCAAACAAAGGCAAGAAGAAGATGGGTCGTAAGTATTGTCTATGACATCGCTCACAACACCTATGACAATTATGAATGTTGCTTACACAATCTACATCAAGGCACACAAACATATGACATTGACCTAGATAGTTTTTGTCTAAGCAACAACAACAATAACATCGATGAGTATGAGGAATGCAAGTGCCTTCCCACATGAAGTTTTGGGTCAAAGGACAACTTGTCCATGTCATCATTATTAGTGGGAGTCAAAAGATCATCTCTCAAGATCCATCTTGTTGCCTTTCACTTCCTACTTTCGGGCATCTTCACCCATACTCGCTTGGATGTCTTTGTTTGGGAAAAGATATCTAGAGCTGACGACAATGTACTTTTAGTATAAAACCAAGCCAATGGAGGACAACTTCACTTGTAATATTGTGCCCTCTTAAGGTATGTGGCATACTAATGGGAAGACCTTACTTGTATGACCGTTATGCTAGATATTATTAGGTGAAGCTGCAGAGATGCGCTCTTTGGGCCAAAGATTGACTTTTCAATCTCTGAGTCTTCCCCTTTGACATTTGCTAAAAATAGTTGTTAGTGTAGAATCACAGCACCCTCAAATGGCCCGGGTGTGAAGTGGGGCATTCGGTGTGATTGCACAACATGGGACCATCTCTCAAGCTGTGGGACTTGCAAAACTTGAGATGGACCTCTGGAGAAAGCCGATACTTGCTTCCTAATCTATCTGCCACAAGCTACTCCAGTGCAGGTAGAACCTATTCTATCCTAATCTAACCATTCCAAGGGGATAGAGAGAGAGAGGGTGAAAAAGCCTACACTAAGCGGTGATAACACAAGAAAAGGAAGAGGTCAAAGCACATAGACCCGACTGCTTGAAGTGCAGACACATGAGCAGAGGAGAGGGTGGACAGAATGCAGGTTCAGACCAGAGATACTATTGTGTCACATAGACAAAAGGATAAAAAGTGCCATTAACACACAGCTCCTAGGACCTGCAATGAACATCAAAATCGGGTGCATAATGTCTACCCTGCATCGATTAGAGGGAATGATCCAAGGGTCCTAATAAGAATATCAAGCCAAGGATCTACACTATGCATCCTTACACCATACTATGCATATTTGAGGAAAATATATTCATCCTTGACCTACCATTATGCTTAGGCTTCATCTAGTATTCAATGTGGAATAAGTCATACTTACAACATTCTCTCAAGCCAGAGGTAGCTCAATATACTTCAGACTTGGATCGCATACATCTATAAACATAGACAATGATCAGATTGCTGAAATTACAGAAGTGTGCACTTTCCACGGCACACTTTACTTGTTTAGAGTGGTCAACGCATGACAATACGCTGATCAGGCTAAGTGGTACAACCTTCAGTAGCTTCAGGTTCACTTTCCACAGCTGACCAAAGGCGTGATTAGATGATTGTGGCTTAGAAGATGAAGGGGATGGATTAGGCCTAGGGGCCGAAATGGATGGTTTGGGCTTGGAGGTTGAACTAGATTTTTTGGATGTTGGATTGGTTATATTATGTGGTGTTAAGGTAGAGGATTTTGGCTTATGATTAGATTGTTTGGAATTAGTAGATGTGGATGAAGGGTATGTGGTACATCTATATGGAGGGATGGGCATGATATGGGGGTCATATTATATTTGGTGATGTTGGGGATGAAGGAGAATTGGGAGATGAGTGTGGTGTAAGAACCACATTAGATTTGGTTGATTTAGGGGATGAAGTAGATGAAGGTGGCATAGGAGCCTCGTTAGATTGGGAAGGATATGGGGTGGGGAGAGGACTAGGATTGGATTTGTTAGGTTTCTGAGTTGGTGTTTTAGGAGTCACATTGGATGTTTTAGGATTGGGGAATGGTGGAGATGAAATAGGATTGGAGGATAGGATAGTGTTAGGTTTAGGTGATGAAGGAGGTAAGATAGGATGAGGTGTGGATGAAGAGGATGAGGGTAACCTAAGAGCCACACTGGATGGTTTATGATTAGGGGTAGAAGAGGAGGAGGGTAACTTAGGATTCATGGTGGATGAGATAGTTTTTGATATGATTGGGTGTAGGCGATGGAGGGGATGAAATAGGATTAGGGGCTAAATTTGATGGTGGATTAGGGATTATGGGACAATCTAGGAGAAATTCTGTAGGATTGGATTGGAATGATGATGATAACAAGGATGGAGGACTAATATGGGATGTGGGGGATAATAATTTTGGGGTAAGTGATTGGGATTGTTGTGGGTATGTGAATGGAACTCAATGATAGGTTTGACGATGATTAGGTTTAGGAGTTGAGATTTTGGATGGTGGTGTATGAGTTTGATGGGAGAAAGGTGTGAGTCATGATGATTGATAGGGGATTTGGAGGTTGGGGTTTGGGATGGTTATGCGGGTTTGGGATTTGTGGCTAAATTAGCAAGGACATAAAGGAAATCCTCTTGGTCCAGGTCAAAGTTAGTGAGATGGTCAAAGTCGATGTAATTAGCTTATGGGGATAGTGGTTTATGTTGTTTTTGGTCGAGGTGTGGACTGATATGATTTGGGTTCCTCAAGGACGGTGTCAATGGGATGAGGGACAAGGATTGTAGAAAGGGGAAATTGTGGATGGGGTTGTTTGGGATATGATGACTTAGAAGATGATTTATCAATGCGTGATTTAAGATTGGATATCTATTGATTAAGATGTTGGATGATTTTTAGGATACTATGATCAACATGGGGCGGTTGATTTGGATGAGGAGAGGATTGGTTAAGGTAGTATGTGAGATTTGATATTTATTTATTAAGGTGTTGGATGTGTGGGGACTCCGTGGTCAAAGTGAGATGGTTGAATTTGATGTGTGGGGGATGATGAGTTAGCTTGGTTGATGGATTTATAGAAGAGGTAGGGGTTTAGATGTTTGTTTGGAGAGGATGGGGATTGATGATCAAAGAGCATGGTTAGATAGGTTGTGTGGGGGATTAAATTTGAATTAGGATTGTTGATTAAGGATGGTGATGGGATTAGGATTAGGATCATGTGATTAGGGATAGTTAATTATGATGATGTTTGATTGATTAAAATTTTAATGTGATAAGATGGTTAAGGGTGTTCACAAGCACACAAAAAAATATGCAACACACACCCTAGCTAGTTAAGTGGTTTTGTAATCAATCTATAGCCAACTTTCAATACCACATGCCGACGATGGTGCCACAATTGGCTCTCCACCTATGTGTCAATGTGGGGTAGGCTAGCGAGTAATCTTCGAGAGTGCGGCTTCCTTGCATTATAGCTCAATATGTGGCCAAGAGGTTTCTTAGTCTAGGATGCATGAGCTCACTAGGCATGTCCCTAATATACCTTGTTTTACGTGGGGCCCAAGTATGTGTTGCAAATATGTTATCTAGGCATGTGTATTGGGATGTGAAAGGCGCCTCACTTGTACCATTTCCTACAAATATCACGTTGAATCGTCCATGATATAAATGTTGTCATCCTCACACTTCTCAAGTGATGAAAACAAATTTCCATTCTTCCCCACATTTGGAAGAATAAGCATGCAAATCCTTGGAAGTACAAGCAACAAGTGCATGATCATTACTACTACCTTTTGCTATGTAACTTGGGATATGGTATTATAATGTATATGGGTTGATGGAGATGCCGACATGTGGCACACATCCCCTTAGTTATATGTATGGGTTCACATGGGATATAATATTATAATGTATATGTGTTGATGGAGATGCTGACTATGTGGCACACATCCCCTTAGTTAGTTATATGGGCTCACATAGGGATTAGTTATATTAGGTAATGAGTCGGCCTACATTGGGATTAGGTGTTACCCATCCTATTTAAAGGATGTGAGTATCATTATGAGCAGGTCAGGTATATATGAGTTGAGTCTTATACTTGGTAGACGTATATTGGAGGTGTTCCCCTCGAAGTGGATTCCCATCTTGGGAGATTGTGGAGTTACTCCTTCCTTCAGGAGCATTGTATGGTGTTGTCCTACCTTAAGGGTATTATTCTTAATATTTTTCATAGTAGGGCATCTTGGCCCCCCATATCTCTTGTGTTTTATTATCTTCTGCAATTTATTGATTTATTATATGCAAGGTTCATATCAAGTGGTATCAGAGCAGTGATCCGGGCAATTTGTGGGATGAAACCCTAATGTTGGTGATTCGTCTATATCTGGAGATCGACTTGGAATTTTTCAGATATTTTTTTGTGGGGAGTGGATACATAGTTCAAGTGATCTTCCCTCCAAATTTCAGATTTTTTGGAGCTGTTTTGCAAAAGTTGTGTCTATTTTAGGGTTGAAACCCTGATTCTACAGTTTCGTCTATATCTTTTGAATAATGACGAATTAGGAAATAATTTTTTTTGGGTTGATGGTAATATATTCAAAGGTGATACCACTGAAATTTCAGAATTTTTTGATCTATTTTGTCAGAGTTATTTCATTTTTATTATTTTTTTTCACTATTTTACTCCACTGGCCGCAATTTAAGGATTTTTCCTAAATTTCTTACATTTTCGGAAATCTCTCAAAATTTTAGCAGGGGTTACTTCTTTGTGGTTTCAGATTTGAGGCCGAATGATTGACCAAATCATCAGGTAAAATATTGGTCAAAGGAATAATTTTGTGAAACCCTAATTTTTATGCATCATGGATATACCAATTTACCATGGTAATGGGGAAATTGATGCAAAAAAATGGTGGATACAATTTAAACAAATTTATTTTGAAGAATGTTTAGTATGGGTTAGTTTTTATCTTCATCTTGGTGGGAAAGCGCGACATTGGTATTCTTATTTGGATATAGATATATTAGATTGGGATTGGGAGGAAATGGAGGATATTTTCTTAGCTAGATGGGAAACAAAAAAAGAAACACACTTTTTTTTTTTGAAGAAGAAGAAGCATCATCATCAGAAGAAGAACAAGAAGAAGAAAATGTTGATGATGAAGCTACTACACATGATAGTGCATCTCCAAGGAAGGAAGCTTCAATATTTCAGTTTGAAGGGTGCATTCAAAGAAAAAAGGTAATTGTTTCCATAAACCCTAGCAGCAAAGGCCAACAAGGGTTCTTCGGTCCCATGCAACTCCTCAAATCTCATTCTACCTAGTTAGGTCATCTCCTTCCTCTTGAACCCGACATGAGATATCTGTAAAAAGGGTTTCCTTTTCTCTTGAGGCTTGCTGTGACATATGAAATTCCTAATTCCGTTAGCAATTACTCCCACTCTGAGACCCTGTATGTTATCATAAATGATAAGCTCTCTAAAATCATTTATGGGAGAGCCTTGATAATGACTGCTCAGTCCGATGAAAGATAATAATGCTATTAATAACACGCAAGTAACCTAAAGGTACCCAACGAAAAAATGATTGCCCCTTTAATTTAATTGATGTCATTTTTTGTTTATTTAATGGGATTTTGCTTTGTTTGTGTTTTATCATCATTTTTAATACCCAGGTTGTGTGTTCAATTTGATTTTGTCAACTATTTTTCTGATGTCAAATGGGTTGGTTTATGTCCTGCTACTTTAATTTTTGTGTTCATTCAAGATCATTTAGGATTACAGAGAATAATGTCCCTCCTTCAATGCTTCGTCAATATAAATAATCTGGGACATGACTACCATGGGTTCAAAATATTTTTCCAAGGTGGCCTAGTGGTGGCCATTTCCATTTGTAGGTTCGAACTGGAGTGCAAAATTGGTGCTTATGATTTATCAGGGTGGATCTCTTGCGGCCAGATGGGAAAACCCCTCAATGCACACAATACTTGGGCCCTGTTGAGATTAGACATTCTAACATGGGTTTTGGAGAGTGTGGATGCTTTATTAACAAAGATGTCAAAACATCCACACTCTTAGATGTTAGGAAGCCAGTCACCATAGCCAAAACTATTTTGCCACACTTTTGTTGAGAATATGTTGATGCTCAAATGGAAAGATATTGTAATCGAGATCTAGTGGGTCACCAATGGCCTTGGTATCGCAATGCAAAATTCCCTGCCTATGCAGGTAATCTTATTTCAGAGGAATTCATGAAGTGGAGGCCCTACTCATTGACTCATCCAATTGTCCTCAAAATTTTTTAGAAGGATTGCAAAACTACCAACAAGCATGCACTCCATCAAAAAATTACATGTATCCATCTCAATGTTGAACTTTGTGCTCTTTCCCCACACATAGCGATAATTTAAGGATATGAGAATGACATATTAACTTTTTGAATAAGAAATAGATAGAATTAACTTCCATGTACTTTAATATGAAGAGCTCATCATTGATACATGTGGATGACAAGGTTAAGAATCTCAAATGATCCAACTGCAATCATAGTGTTCGTTACCCATCCCATTGGGAAGCTTCATTAGAAATATAATCCAAGATGTGAATTCTCAAGCCTTTGACTGTCCATAATTTCACCGTTCGATGGCATTTCCCTTGATAGGTTGCCTCTTCTTTCATCAATGGCTTTGGTGAAATTACTCTAGGAAGAGGAAGTCTTCAAGAACTTATTGTGTTCCCTCCTAATCAAAGAAGTCGATAACATTCATGCCATCAAAATTCTAGCTAGACAACATTGGTAAAAAAACTTGGTGTACAATTAGAGGTCTTATATTGAGCTATCAACTCCATGTGCAATTTCAAGTCTTATATTGAAAATAGCTCCATGGGATTTCAGGGTCCATATCTGAATGAAAATTAGAATCATGAATATCCATATTAATAATGATTCCAATTTTTTCATTTATTGTTGGATGGAATGATGCACAATTTGGACCATTGATACCAAGGGTAACAACATTTTCCAATTTGCCATTTTCTCATGCAAACAATCCCTCATTATTCTCCATGTGTGATTTGAAGTCCTATATTGAAAACAACTCCATTGGATTTGAGGTCCCATATCTGAATGACAATTGGTATCATGAATATCCATATCAATAATGACTCCAAATTTTTCATTTATTGTCGGAAGTAATAATGACAATGTACATGATATAGACCACTAGTATCAAGGGTAACAACATTTTCCATATGCTTTCCCTATAGATGTAGTTTGCACCTTTTCCATTTGTCATTTTCCCGTGCAAGTAGTCCCTCATTACGGTTGTACCATAAACATCAGTACCAAAAACAATGTTAAATCAAAATACAATATAAATCTTTGTTCTAATATTCCTATTCTTCGGTCTCTTTATGGCATTATAAGTTCATACATAAAAATCCCATCCATGAGGAAGGTGAACAAATGCGCAAGTTTGATCGAGAAGAGGGAAAATTATTAAAGCGTTAGCATGTTGTGTGTTCAAACAAATTTGTTTTGTATAAAGTTTGAAATAATTTACCATAAATGTTTTCTCTTGAGGATTAGGTGCTTACATGGTCTTCGGGTGATGGTGGAGGGATTTGAGTTGTATTGGGATTTCAATTGCACTGACCATCTCCCATAGCTTCATATGTTGGAGCCCCCTATGATTCCACTCGCGTTGTTCAAATGGATGTATGACAACTATGACTACAAGTCCATTATCTCATGTTGTGCTCTTGTATAACCAAAAAAAACAATCAAAACACTCATGTTGTCTAAATTATATCTCGACAACGTAACTTAATAAAACATTTTGTATGGTTTAAGGCCCCACATTGGAATGCCATGTAAATGTATTCTCTTGAGGTTTGGGTATTTATACAGTATGGCTTCGCATGTTGGATCCCCTATGAATCCACTCACATTGTTCAAATGGACAAATGGTGGATCTTGTTCATTTGCCTCTTCAACTACACGTCATTTATCACCTAAGCTATAACTTGCTTTGGATACTATTCTTCAAAACTTCATATTTCACAAAAAAAACTCCCACCATTGAAATTGTTCGCTTAAGGCATCCCTAAAAAAAGGAATTCATATCTCATCCTTCCCATCTAAGGAGCACTTACATCTGATCCAAACACAAACACTCCCCTTCATTCTTGTTAGCGCAAAATTGCTTTGTTGTCTTCAACATTTACGAACCCACCATACATGCATGTCCTGGAAATCCTATCAAATCCAAATGAAAGTGGTTGAAGGCTAGTTGTTGGAAACTTTATGCGATTCTCTCAAAACATGTGCTACATCTTCTCATTGATGCTTTGAGCTTTGACGGCCCCTTTTTGCTTTCCCTTTTTGGTCTTCACCTACCAAAGGATTTTCCCATCATAAGCCAACCCCTTTTGGTAACAAGTCAATCATTCCCAATGGTGACTAGGTCAAGTCACCTCCTATTAAGGATAAACTGAGCCGATATGGGATACAGAGTCCCCTCAACATGTCTCTGTCTCTAAAGTATCTCACCGCATGCACAAACAAATTCTCCTAAAATTGTCGTATTGATCAACATGGGCTTATTTTATGAGATATCTCCAATTTACTTTGCTTCAACAATATGTAGCCCAAACCCCCTTTCTCCTTCAAAAAATTGACAAAAAAAAACGACACATGATTAATGTATTTTATCAACACCAGAAACTCTTCCTTCGATGTAAAACACGCCTATTGACACAATTAACAAATCATATTATATATTAAATATAGAATTAACAAATCATACATAGACATCCACATACAATTACTAGTACATATGAATGAGTCTAATAATCAAGTACATATATTCTTGAAAGAGAAATTAAATCCTTAAAATATAAACCTTAAAAAGGGCCTTTCCTTTTTTTCAAAAAGGCCTCTCAAACTTCAAAGGTTATGAACTTTGGCGTGTAACATAGGAAAAAACGTTTTGGTGACAAAGGCATACGTAATCCAATAACTTGTTTCCATGTAGTTATTTTTAAAATGTATTGACTTTCGTATGTCATGGATAGTATTAAAATAATAATAGTCCACCGGCCAAGAACCGTATTTGCAGGGATCCATTAATTCTCCCCACTTTACCAATGGACTAATATTACTTTCGGAGCCGACTGTCACCGCCCCTGGTCACATGGGGGCCCTACACTAACATGTATTGTGGATATACTCAGCGGCCTACATGAAACTGCTACGGCCGAGAGTACCATATCTAGTATGGGATTATATGTCGGCTCTCTTATCTGTATTATCTTCCGCAAATGGGAATCCCGCAGGGTCACATGGGAGCTTGAGAACAACACCAGAGCTGGAGCTAGAGCAGGAGGAGGAACTGTTTGTCACATGAGGGAGATATCAGTTGGTCACAGGTATGACTGCAATGGGGACCTTCAATTGCTCTTTGTTTCTTTTTGGGTTTGGTTTAGTGAAACCCTAGGTGTTACAGGGTTTGGATTTTCTTTTGAGAATGAAAATGGGTTTTTCAGCTGCACTAAACACAGTTTGTTTTACCCTTTTGGGTATTGTTAGTTATTAGGATCTACCCTCCCTTGGAAGGGGAATTTCACTGTTATATTAGTTGTAGAGAATGGATGTTCTTGCATTAGAGACTACAGACAAGGGCTTAGACTGGTTCTTTTTTTCTTTTCTTTTGTAAAGATGAGTTTTATAAGTGATTAAGCTCGCCCTGATGATGGTTCCGGTACTTGTGCTAATCCTCACTACGCTGCGTATCCAGAAGTTTCATTCTTCATCTGACCTGCGATATGAACCTAAAATCTTTGAATATGTTCTTGCCTGGTAAAGTTTGGATGAGGGTATGGGCCGCCTTGGAGTTATGCTTTGATTGGGTTGAGTCCCACTATTACACCACAATCTTGCCACATCTCTGTTGGAGCTACGGGTTGCCTTATTGATGGGGAATTTGAATCCAAGTCACTCATTAGGAGTACTCCACTTACCATTACACCACAACCTTTTAGCGTGGGTGGTTTTATGTCTTTTTTCCATGGTTTGAATTGCTTTTGAACTAAATTTCACATTGAAGCAAAAACCTCAATTAAATTGCAATGTTTTGACCTCCATTGACATTGGAACTACAACTCAGTAATTTAATGTGGAATTTTCAATGCGAAATGCAACAAGCTGTTTTGTTGCGGGCTTGCAGCTCTTTCCTTTTGCATCCTTGCCAACATGTTATAGTTGCTTGCTGGTCCTCGATTAGACACGGGGTTTGCACCATATAGCATTGATTTCCTTAACCTAAGATGCCAGGCCTTAGGGTTTCCTATTGTTCTATGAATGTTTCATTTGACTTGTACCCTTCCTCGCCCCTTTTTTCACCTGTTATTGGATTGCAGTAGACCATAGCTGGAATGGAATTCTGGTGGGTGGGATTGAACTTTGTTCAACTCTCACCAACACCCAGTATTTGCACAACCATGTAAACAATCTGTTACTTTTTTTAAGACGCTCTACTAGCTATCACTTTCTTAAATCTTTGCAGATTGATATTGGAATCAGATGGATGTCATTCTCCTAAGATGCTGGGTTGTAGGAATTTCTATTCTGCTAAAGTTGCACATGACTTGCACGTGGCCTCACCTCTTTGTTTCACATGTTATTTGAAAGCTGCAGACCCCATCATGAAACTTGGTTTAGCTCAAACCAATACCCACCTGAATTTACCGCATAGTCGTTTAATTGATCTGTCATTTTTATTTTTTTTTGCTAAGTTTTTTTGTTAGCTATCAATTGCTTTGTGATTTTGAAATCAAACTGCAATCTTGACTGCCCACGAACTAGTACTAAATTTGAATTAGTGTTAAACTTTGAGTTGCAGGGTTGGTTGTCTTGATTGGCATGGTTGTAAGCTTACCATCAAATAGTATGGATTACTTATCAGTACATACAGTGGGAAACCATGCTGTAGACACAAGGGATCAACTATCAATACAACACAGAAGCCAACAGGTAAAGGTTCTAATGGGAGCTGTGGCTATACTTTGGGATATTGAGAACTGTCCTATTCCTTCTGAAGTTCGTGCAGAGGATGTAGCAGGCAACATACGGCTAGCACTCAGGGTGCACCCTGCAATAAGGGGAGCTGTAACTTTGTTTTCGGCATATGGAGATTTTAATAATTTTCCCCGAAAGCTCAGAGAAGGCTGTCAGAGGACGGGGGTAAATCTTATTGATGTTCCCAATGGAAAGAAAGATGCGGCAGATAAAGCTATCTTAGTCGACATGTTCTTATTTGCTCTCGATAACCCCCCTCCTTCTACCATTCTCTTAATTTCTGGAGATGTTGATTTTGCTCCTGCTTTGCACAAGCTGGGGCAACGGGGTTATACAGTCGTTCTTGTCATTCCATCTGGCGTTGGAGTGTCTTCTGCGCTCTGCAGTGCTGGTAGATTTGTGTGGGACTGGCCTAGTGTTGCTAGAGGTGAGGGTCTTGTTCCTGCCAAATCCTTTTCTTCATGGACACCAGAATTGGCATGTTATCCGGTTGGGTGCCTTTCAAATGATGATTCAGATTTTCCAAATGATGAGGAGGCCATTGTCTATAAAGGTTTGGCTCAGAATGCTTATATTTTTGAAACAAGTGCTGCACAAGCTTATACCATGCATACAAAGCATATGACTGCAGATTTGTCATTAACTTCTTTGACAGGACCATCTGGACAATCCAATGCATCCAGTTCAAGGGCCATGAGTGGTCCTCCATTACACCCATCTTCCATGCAAAGTAATCTTCCAATTACAGTTGCTAACTGTTATGCCTGTCAACCTGTCTCAGACCCTTACATGGAAGATGCTGCTCAGTCTGTAATGCTGTATGATACAAATTCAGGGCCAAATTCAACTTTCTCTTCATTATCATCACAATCCACTGGTAACTATCCATTTCAGTCATCTCCATTCATGAAAAATAATCTTCCAATAACGTTAGCTGCCTCTGCACCAATATCTGTGATGCCATCTGTGTCAAATCCAGGAACAGATTCAACTTCCTGGGTTCAGCCTGGTGATATTCAAGGCTTAAAAGGACAAATTTTAAATCTCATAAGTATGTGTGGAGGAAGTTTGTTGCTTGGTCGTGTACCTTCTGAATATCATAAAGTCTTTGGAAGACCGTTATACCTAGCAGAATATGGTTCTTGTAAACTGGTTAATTTGATTAAAAAGATGTCAGATGCTATCTGTATAGAAGGAAAAGGACACAAGAAATTTCTGTGTTTGAGAGAAAAGGAAACTGATCCAGTTAATTCGAGAAAATGTTAAAGCAAGCATCAATCCTTTTAATCTAAGTTCAGATGTTATTCTCCAAGAGGATCGTAATGCAAAAACAAAGAAAGAGCAAAGAAGTGCATTCAGATTTGGACGGGTGCAATAATTTGCCCCATGAAGATGTCAGTGAATATGGTGTGGATATAAATGTTGTTTGTTATTCAGATGAAGGAACAGAAGATGAAAGGGCTAGTGAACAAGAAGGTGATAGGCATGGAGATGACTTATTTCAGGCAGTCATGAATGCTGAGAAATATGCTACAGAAGCTAGGCTAGATGTATTCAAAAAGGAATTGCAGGAGCTTTTAGTGAGTCATGCTTGTAAAATTCTAATGTCTAGCTTTTTGACATTATATCAACAGCGGTATGGGATGGAACTGGATTATAGCGAATTTGGGGCAAAAGAGGTCGAAGATCTTATTGACAAAGTGAAAGATGTTGCAGTTATAGAGGAAGATCAGGATACTCAGAGAAAATTTCTTGTTGCAAACTGTGGATCTCGAGTCAACAAGTAATTGAAACTGCATTTGTATCAGCTATAGTCGGTACTTGGTTGCATGAGTTCCTTCATTTGTACGAGTATCAGCTATAGTTTGTTGCACAAGTATCTTCATTTGTGTGCGTATCAGCTATTATTTCAATTTATATGTGTCAACATGTTGCTTTGAAATGTTTCTTTAAGTATAAAGCCAGCCATGGTGAAGCTTTTGCATCCTGTTCAAATTACTGTAAGGAATAGTGATGTGTACATTCCAAAAATCTTAAGAATAATATGATAAGGACTCTCGCAACCTGTCAAATATTCAATTGTGATGTTTCATGATCACCTGAAAACGAATGTAAATTTGACCTTTGCATTTAGGAGATAAAACTTTCTTGCTGGGTTGGTACTTCAGATCAATTATGTTGGATACCTTTCATGTTATTATGTCTAGCATTTCAGACTTACTACTTGGTACACAATGAGGATGGGCCCGAAGTTTCAAATTAATTATATTGTGTAATTGCATTAGTCTTTTTGGAACTGTAAAGATCACTGTTTGACATTGGATGTTACCTTAAAGTTTCTTTGAATAATATGGACAGACGGATATGTTAAACCATATTATATGAAAAATTAGTTCTTGGACGGCTCATCTAAAATGGCATTTGAATTGAGCCCTTTTCGCAATGTCTTTATAAATATATCAAAAGTTATAATAATCTTTGTATATATATATATATAATCATGTTCAAGAATTTGCATGGGATTGTCAGATTTTGTTTCTGGGCATGAATGGCAGATTCCCGCCAGACCTTTTATTCACTGGCAGGACTAATTCTATGTTGCATCTCAGTATTCGTCCAAGTTTCAACACTAAGGCTTCAACAGTATTCTATTGGAAAGCACCATCCCCCGTCCTCGTAATGACCCACTTCAATGATGCAGTTAGTTCCTATGAAGTATGGAGACATTGACATGAGCCACTTTGAAGGATAGGTAGATTTCTCCCATGGATTAGTGTTCACATTATACAAGGTTACCATGTTTCTGAGAAAACAAAATTTGAGGTCTAAAAGTGGAATGAACTGTATTTGTAAAATTAGTGGTTATATGCCACTGAATATCCTGCTACAATATAACATTTAGATCATATTCAAGGACTTGGATGGGATTGTCAGATTTTATTTCTGGTCATGAATGCCTTACACAGATTCCTTTCAGACGATTTCTGGCAGGACTAAGGCTAAGGCTTAAGTTTTAATGCTAAGGCTTCAATGTTTTTGAAGCATATGCACTGGAAGCACCCCCAGACCTTGTAATGACCCACTTCAATGATGCAAATAGTTCCTACGAAGCATGGAGACATTGATGTGAGCTACTTTGAAGGATAGGTAAATTTCGCTCGTGGATTAGTATTCACATTATCCAGGGTTAGTAAGTTGTGAAAACAAAAATTAAGGTCTAAAAGTCATCAGGACAGTATTTCTACAGTTAGTGTTTGTATGATACTGTGAAGATCATGCTATACTCTGAAGATCCTACTATAACATAAGCTTTAGAAGGTTTCTCTGGACCTCATTCTTCTTGGTAACTAGACCAAGCAAGCTGCCCAGAAGTGTGTGTTACTGATGACAACGGGGAATTGCTGCAACACAAAAGTTACAGCAACATTGAGTTTGTTTGTATACATCTTATCAGCTAAGAATGAGGAGGTAAATAACTACGTGCTAAACAAAGGAGTAGAACAGGTGTTGAGGGTTTACACGGTCGAGATGATTTTTCATTTTTCACCCATTTTCTTGTCTCTCTCTCTTATTAAATAGGAAATATAATTAAAATCTTAAATGTCTCTCTCAATAAAAGGAGACGCCCTTCTAAAAAGCACTAGAAGGCTTCCCGGGTATTTTTAACTAGAATATAAAATTCTGTGGTATTTTACAAGTCATTTTAAGATGATTTCTATTGTGTAGTCATCACCGAAATGCCTTTTTTTTTCTTTTTTATCAATGTAATAATCCTAAGGCACGGAGAACAACAACAAACAAACTGCATAAGCATTTGGTAGTGGTGGAAGGCATGGTGGATATAATCCATGATTTTGGGTCTCTCCTTCTAGTCTCTTTTATAACAACTCCATTATCTTGTTGGGAAATTTCTTAGTGACAATTGACTAATGGTATCAATCTAGCAACACTAATGTGTTAGGTTTGGAAAAATAATTTAGGGAAAAAAAAAGGGTGCTAACTCCACCATAGCACAATTTTCAAGTGTCTTTCCAAAGTAAAAAAAATCTTTTAAGTGGCGGTCAATTTTAGGGTGGAAATTACTTTGTGACAATCAAATCGACATAAAATTTAAGGTTGGTTGTAATTTTTTATTCATGAATATTATAGCCAACATAACTAACAATGCACAACAACTAACCACTTACAATTTTTAATTAGTCACTCTTAATTATATATAGGAATATTCTTATAAACATAGGATGTTTAGATAGAACACACGAATTGTTGAACGTAATACTAGAGTATATAGAAAACTAAAGTATCATCGAAAATAAGATTGTATGAAATAAATATTGAGCATACTTCGTAACTTTGAATAAATATTATTATGTTCAACAATCATTGTACACTGTGTCTCACTCTCAAGTACATGATGGAAGGACTTAGTAGATGCACTTTATAAGGGAGCGACTATGATCTATACTGGGTTTAACAAAGGCTCTTAGTTTCTTTGGCATCTACATGGAATTTGGGAAAAGTGAATAAATTTTTTGGAGCAATTGGATAATCAATTGTTCTCCTAATAGACATTTGCTAGAATTGTATTACTAGCAATTACACCAAAAAAGTGCAACGAAGACATTGATAGGAGAGGGTGGTATATTACAAGGGGCAAGAGAAGACACAAGGGAGAAATCTTTGGAACTTAAAAGTTATAAGATTGATATCTATAATAATTTAAAATAGCAAAAAAAAAAAAACAATAATGACAAAGCAACCTATGGTGGACTACTTTTAATGTGTACACTTTGTTTCTCAAGATATAAAAGAGGCATAAAATTTGTAACATTAAGGCTTATATACAAATGTAGAAATAGTTGGAAAATAAGGAAACTGAGTAGGGTCCCTTTTGATGTGGAATTGAACAAATGATTCACATTAATGGTGTGGAAGTTGTTTGTGGGAGAAGACATACAAAAGTAATATGTAAACCATAAAAGTTACAAAACTGTTGTTTTCTTTAATACTTGAAGTAGTAATGATAATACAATAATGACAATTACGTCTAAGATTTACTTTTTATTTCATCTACACATTGTTTCTCTCAATAAAGAACTATTAAGTAGAGTTCGTAACATTAAAACTTGTATCTAAAAATATACATTGTTCGAAAATACAAAAATGGAGTAGGGCCCATTTATTTTGGAATTGCACAAATACTTCAAATTAACCGTGTTGAAGATGCCTATGTTGAACATGGATGTTCGAGCAATTGAATGTGGGTTTCTTCCTGTTGGAGTACCTTTTGAATGAGAAAGGAGGCGATATGTGGAGGTCGATCAATCTAAGAACCATAAAGATTGTTGTGAAAGTAAGACCCTTACATTATGTACTTTCGAAGTCAATAGTATATATGTCCAAAGTTCGGCCATTAGATTTATGTATTGTGAGAAACTATGTCGTTTTGAGCAGGAGATGTCAGTGATTCCCACATGAAATGAGGGGAATCAATATGTGGAGGGGATGCAAGTCAGAGAAGGTTTAAACGTTTATTTAAGTGCTATAAGGTGCAAAGGCGGGTAGAAAGTTTGATCCATGTTTTCAAGGTGGTTTCGTAGATCAAAACCCCAACTTGGGACATTGGATTTCTTTAGTAGTTAAAATCTCCAATTTAGGGAATTAGATTGCTTTGCCAGTTGAAAACCCTAGCTTCAGGACTTCGACCTTCTTCAGTAGTTGAAACCTTGACTAGGGACTTTCGAAAACTACTATAATCAAAATTTGACTCAAGGATTTGGTTGGGTCGCTTTGGTAGTTGAAAACCTAACTTGGTACTTCGGGTTGCTCCAAAAGTGGAAATCCTAGACTCAGGCCTTCAAACCACCTGAAGAAAAAAATAAGGGATAGTACTGAGTGGCACCCTTATGAGGGGAACATCATCAAGCAGAGATGCCATCTTACAAGACAATTGGAGGACCTTGGACATGTATCCATGGGCCATTATGAATGAGATAGCCAGTGGAAACAATGCATTAGTTTGGAAACGTCCAAAATGTGGTTCGCCCTCACTGCGATAACTTAGTCTATTGTCTTCACCGCACCATACTCGCTCCAAATGATGCAATGGATGAACATCAATTTTTTTTTCAGCTCTACCACCTCCCACACGTTCATTGTCACCACCCTTACATTAGGCGTCGGTGCATATATGATGTTAATACTCAACAAGGAACCTTTCTGCTTGAAACTGCTCAATGTAATCGACCACATGTTGCCTATATATATATATATATATATATATCATTGAGGCATTTCCAAATTAGGGATAAAAAATATTACAACTTGCTTGTATGTGCCTTTGGCATTATTATGCTTTATACCTTAGGCATTAAGCAACATGCATTAGGATTTATCGTTTCTGGGTAGACGGGCTAACCCACCTCCAAAGAAAAGAAAGGGTGGATTCTCTATCTCGTAATATGTTTTTGTCACATATGTGAAATATGTTTTCAATTGTTCAAAGAAAATAGAAAAGATTAGGATAACTAATGGACTCCCCCCTTTACCTCTATACCATGGAAACATCGCCATACATGCATGTTTTTACTTGTGGCAACGAAGTTTATCTATCTACAAACATGAAGGAGTTGTTTGAGGGCATGAATAATAATATAATGTAAGTCACTTGTTGGAATTTTCATCGGTGCAACATATATTCCCTGATTTCCACCTCAATTCATCGACGAGATGCCCATAAGAAATATTGCCACATCATATCTAAAAAGTCTTACTTTCCAGTAACTTTGTAGCTTTTTAAGATTACTGCAATAACATTATTATGTGTTTTAATAATATAAACATAAAACCAATACAACAAAAATTGTAAACACAACAAAAATAAAAAAATACTTAAAAATATAAAATATTAAGTATTGAGAACCAATGGAAGTGTTTAAAGTGCTCTAATGGATATACAGTTCAACCTAATCCCACAACCCATCTCAAGACATGCGGAAATAGAGGTCATTGATGTGATTGTGGCAGAGTCTTTTCAAGGTATATATTCAATACTATCTTAAAATACTTATTCGTGGTAGATAACTATCAAAGGAAAAAGAACCAATCATATGTTATAGAGCACAAAGAGTGCAAATTTCTTCTAGAGATAACATTGCAAGGATTTAACAATGTTGTAAAACTCAGAAACCATATTAGAAGCCCTGCAGTTGACACAAGGTCGATCCCTGTAGTGCACACAGAACCCACATATAATAATATTTGCTCCCCTTCCTCAGAAGAAGACATGTCAAAAAGTGCTCTCGAGTTACAACTCTCTATCGCGCTCTGCCCCGACTATGAAAAGAAGACATGCATGATAAACATCCTTCAAATCCAACCAACGAAGTAACGAGCAACAAAATACAAATCCAAACAAGGGCAATAAATGTTTGGTTCGACACCATGAGTGCAAAATAGTTATGGAAAAAGTTCTCTGACCACGTTGATTTTCCCGGCTCTTCTTAGCCTTATTGTCTAGACTTGTGTTGTCTCGTTTATTTTTTATGATTGTTTTTAAAACTACAATAAATTAGAAATTCCTCAAAAACAAGTTTTTTATAGAATTGGGATAAATTAGATATTCGTGTAGGACCCATCTTGTCAATTATATCAAAAAGTGGTGGTAAACACACACCCTTACAGACAAAGACTTTATAGTAAGAAAGTTTGATCCAACTTGGCATACACTCCTATAAGCTTTTAAGGATGAATATTATCTCAAAAATGTTTATGAAGAGTGTTACATTCATTGGCAGTAACTCTGAAAAGGGCGTGACCAATATGTCTAAGCTTATACCAATGTCGTCCAAGACATTAGTGTGAAGCTATGTTGATTCTAATATGAGGGACATAGAGCACTCAAGTACCACAATGCCTAAGACCATTTCTTAAGGCCAAACTAAATTTGGCCAAAGTCAAGACAATGTGAGAAGCCTATCACTTTGTGGTGACCATTGAAGAACACTCAAGAATGAAGAACAAACATAAATCATTGTCTATGCCAAGGAGACACCTTATAATAAGAACCAACCAAATGATGCAACAAACACAAAAGCCACAACCACTCTAATGCAAAAAACCATGCACGAAAGAACTTACTTGCATGCACAAACACCAATGACCTTAAAGATGAGCCACTCACATAAGTGGAGAGCACATATCCCAAATTTGCTTGCCTAAACGCAACAACTACATCGATAGCACACAAAGTTGGAGTAGAGCGCCTATTCCATTCACAAATTTGGGTGTGAGGACAACCATTGGATTTTATGTCAAAGCCTGAAGAATCTCATTTTTGAAGCAATCATTAGGGTATTGAATCTACCAATTATGCCTCATCTGTGTCCGTATTGTTTGGAAAGAATTAATCATATGACCCTAAGGGTATTCACATCGCACAACAAAGTTGCTTCACATATGCTACTCATCCTTTTAGAGAGGAGCTAGTTTGTGATGTAGTGCCAATTGAAGATTGTGATATAATCTTTAGGCATATGTAAATGTATAACCACCATGGTGTGTACACAACAAATCCTCAAAAAAAATTCATCTCAGTCAACAACAAGAGGTATTGGATTCCTAATGTGATTCCACAATCGAACCATGTCACACAAACTCCTTAAAGTTTGGATCCCCTCCTTGTCTAAAATGTAACGAAATTGAGATGATTGTTTTTCAAGGAATGGAAAACGATTCATCTCCAATGGTACAACCCCTCTCTCTTTCCTTGAGTGCATTAATAACTTGTGCAACTTCATACAAGCCTACAATTTAAGTACTTACACATTTCATGCTCTCTCAACACACAAAGTCACACACAATGCCACATATACGACCAAGAGAACGCATACAAGGGACACAAGAGTGTCACAAAAACAAGCAAGGGCCAAGGACCACGCAATAAATGTTACTAAGGCCACAAACAAGGGACAACAAGGTGTCACACAAAAAAAAAAAGGTCAAAGGACATACACAAAACACGAGCAATAGCAAATCTATTGTGCAAAAAATGTAAATATCAGTGAGAGGTGCATAGAACAAGAGGCTCTAGTCTATACAATCCATATGTGTTAGTATTAAATCTTAGTAGAAGCATATCAGAATGTAACCCATAAACATGATCAAGACGTGTTAGAAATATAAATCAATGTGAAATAATATAAAAAGATATAACCTTGTATAATGTGATATGTGTAGAAAGATGTCCCTATAAAGCAAGGCCATCAGAAAAACGAAAGTCAACCATTTGAGTCATAAATGATCATGTATGTCCTACATCATTCTCACATACCACATGAAATGCATGTGTATAGAAAAACAAAGATGTGATATATAACATATGTAAAGTACAATATTAGTAACTCAAGTCATGTCATGTTTTTTTTTATTTTTTTGAATATGTTGATTTTTTTGTAGTTTTTCATTGCTAAGAGTTGCTACCCAATGATCATAACAAGAAGATGGGGAGAACCAGGAGTCATGTTTGTGTCAAAATAATGAAGGGTAAATCTTTTTGGCTAAAGAGTATTAGACGTGTGTGTGCGGGTGTGTGCGTGTGTGCATGTGTGATTTGGAAAAGGACTTGACCGTTGTATTTAAGGATGCTTGTGTATAGTAGGGTGTGAAGAATGTACAACTGTAGGAGGCTTATGCCTTGGTGGAGTATGTATCCACATTGATTTTCTCAAGATGTTATTGTATAAGTATTTAAAGAAGATTTGTGAACTATGTCATGCTTTTTGTTGTAAAGGTGGTGTCGTAGGAGTGCCAACAACTTGACTAGGTACTACTTGAAGAGAAAGTTGCCATAGGTGTCATGACCATTTCTACACAAGGCTTGTTAAAATGAGGAGTAAGATGCCATGAGTTGCAAATGATATTTATAAGGTATGTCTGAAACCTTAATAACTTAATAAGGGTATTCATGTTAGGTTCACCAAATGATTTAACCATAAATTAGGTTTTAGAATAAATAATATATGTGGAACCCTAATTTGTGATTGAATTATAAAAGAAAAATGTATATTCTTATTACTACATAAAAAAATTCAAGTGCATATGTGAATAATAGTAAAAAAAAAAAGATATTTGATAAGGTAGGACACATGCTAGATATAGTAAAATCACAAGAAGATTTTACTATACTTCAACGACTGATCTAGGCTTGAAATTGGGAGAAACAGACAAAAAATTAATACAAATGGTTCATCTCTAAAACTAGATGTTTGTTTGATTTGGTATAAAACTAACAGGGAGGGACATAATAGTAAGTTTCTATGAGTTTGACAGTTTTGTCTTACTCTAAGAAACTAGATGTTTATTTGATTTGGGATAAAACTGACAGTTAGGGACATAATTGTAAGTTTCTATGAGTTTGATAGTTTTGTCTTACTCTAAGAAATAGTTTTATAACTATGAGACATCTTGTGACTGTTGAATATATGGCTTTGTGTGCAATATTGGATCTAAAAGATGCACACAAGCTACATAAATTGGTTGTCTCTTCTTAAAACCTTGGCTTTTTTAAAGTCCTGCAAAAAAGAGTTGGCAGTTTGTGTTGAAGCGCCCATGCGCCACCAATATAACGAATACCTTGAAAGGGTGTTAAACCCCAAACAGTTCTCCCACATATTGCAAGTGCAATTTTACTCCTCTCATCTATATGTATGGATTTAGAATTTGGATCTTTAACCTTTGATATTGCTTATTTTAACTTGGCTTTGAGTGTTTTGGGCTTGATATGACTTACTCTTGACCTAGTTTAGAGTGCTTCATATGTGACTTTCTCTTGACTTGGCTTAGAGTGCTTAAAATCTAGATAGGGGCTACTCATAATGTATAATATATGTATTCTAGTTAGATCTTTACAAGCACCAAGTTAAGGCCAAGTAAGACCCAAGTAATATGTCAATCAGCAAACTAACAATAAAACATGAAATGTATGATGGAAACACCAAAGGGGATGCATCAAAGAAGTTAAATCTAAGGAAACAAAGCATCAAAGGAGGAAGAGGGGAAACAAAGACAACTTTGGAGATATCTTAGAAAACAAGGAGTGGTCGATGAACACTTCCAAGGAAACTTGCATATGTTTGAATCTTGAACTCTACATATGTTAGATACAATTTTTTTTTGTTTACGGTCTTTTATGTCATCAATTTCATGGACATTTGCAATTAAAGTTTCTCTTTAGTGATTAAGGTTTTTCATCATCAACAATCTTGTAGATGCCATCCATTAATGATAACCGGAACAAAACCTCAACCTTCCATTTCCCCTATGTGTGTCAGGCACAACTATTGAGACTCCCATTTGGAAATTCCTATTGAAATAATTAATGTTAGAGGCATTGGAAAAAAGAGGAAAATTATTTTTTTGTGAGTGTGTAATGATTGTTGATCTTAAATAAACCAATTACAAATTCAATACAATGTTGAAGTTGAGGATCAAGATGAGTTCAGTGAAAGAAAATATATAATGCTGGCATAAAGTCAAGTGAAATGCAGGGGAGAGATGAGTCACTCACTCTATAGGCGTTTGAGGAGGAAAATGGGTGGAGAAAGATAACAAAATGTGCATTCCAAGGTGGAAGGAGCAATGTTGGAATTTTCTATGGAACCTCTTATCCTAAATGATAATATCTCTAAAATCACTTAGTTGAGGAGAATGGGTCAAGAAAGATAACAAAAGGGGCATTCCAAAGTGGAAGGAGGAATGTGGGACCCTTCAATGGGACCTTTTCTCCTAAATGATAAGCTCTCTAAAATCACTTAGTTGAGATAGTGTGGCCTTTCCATGGTTTCCATAGGGTTAGTTATTTTGGTAGAACCACAACATTTTTTAATATGTTAACTTTGATAGTTTGGTCTAGTTTTATATTTTTAAAATTTTTGAGAGGGTAAGAAATTAGAAATAATATGTTGAATGATATTTATATATATATATATATATATAGGTCGGATTAAAATATTTTCCATACCAAGGAGAAAACAAGGAGAGAATAATTTGGGGACAGTGCACAAATACGATGAAATGAGTAACATGAGTCAACTTAATCGAAAATAGTATCTAGCTTAAGAATAATGTTGTATTGCGTTTACTTTTATCCATATGGAGGGGTCGTTCATCCAATGCCATTAACTTGTCTGTCAATTTTAGCGTGCCGACAACTGTCCCTTGCACAACTAAAAGAAACTAGAAAATTTTGAGAAAATAGGGGGAAAATGGGTTTTGCTATTATTTTATTTTATTTTATATAGTGTCAACGTTTTCGATTGGACATCATAATCATTTGGTATATAAGACAAAGACATGAATGGAAAGTTAGAAAGAAAAATGTGGGACTTAGATGGAATTAAATACCTACATGTCCCACACCTATTCCACAACTCATATTGTTCATAACCAAATAATATTTGCTATTTGTGGTCCACTTTATCATCTCAATCTTGTCGCATTATTTACGTGAGTGCAATTTGTGCTTCTAGAGGCCTACAAAAAAATAGTGAAAATCCAACAAGTTCCAGGTTTGAAACCCAACCGCAATGTTGGCTTCTTGTAGCACTTTGTAACTGCCCTTTTCAGTTTTAAGGTTGACTAATTGCAGGAAAACAGGGGATGCACAAACAATTGGCAATAACTGAGCACCTCCAATGGTTGGTCATATGAGCACTAGGTAGATTTTATCTCTTGATTGAAAGTTTTAGACTGAGACTAAATATGATTTTTACATTGTTGAGTGTAAATTGCTATTTTAATTACGAGGGATTTTTACTAATAAAACCATCAATGTGTATAGTGTAATGTCTAGGTGTGAAAGAGATTCCTTGTTTTCTTAATTTAAGATATGATGTACTTACTCTAGATTGAAGCAGCTGATTTCTTACAATTATAGTCGTGGAATTTGTGAAGAAAAGAATCAGTAGCCATATATAAAGCCAAAAGATATGAACTTCGAGCATGTTGGATCTACATGTGGTCACAGAGATAGGTAACACAATAAAATGACGGCTGAAAAAAAAAATGGTAGTGATGATATTACAAAGCACATCATGACTTTAGATGCTCTTGACATAGTGGACCAACGGCCTACCTACACGTGTGATGCCGCTCTATAGCCAGAAAATGCGGGATGTGCAAGCAATCAACAATAATTGAGCCCCCTCGAGTGGTTGGTCATATGAGCGGAAGGTAGATTTTATCTATCAATTGAAAGTTTTAGACTAAGACTCCATACGATCTCTTACGTTGTTGAGTGCAAATTGCTCTTTGATTTACAAGTAGGGATTTTTACTAATAAAACCATCAAAGTGTATCTTGTAATGCCCATATGTGAATGAGATACCTCATTTTCTTAAGATGTGATGTGCTTACTCTAGGTTGAAGCCACTGATTTCTTGACAATTCTAGCCATGGAATTCGTGAAGAAAAGAATCAACCACTTTTAAATCCAAAAGTGTTGAACTTATGCATTTTGAATCTACAAGTGGTGGCAGAAAGAGCTAACATACAGGAAAATGACAGTCGGAAAAAAAGACGGTGATGGTGATATTAGAAAGCACATCACGACTTTAGATGCTCTTGATATGCTAGACCAACATCTTGCCTACACATGTGATGTTACTCTATAGCTTGAAAATAGGGGATGTGCAAACGATAAAGCCCTCCAACAGTTGATCATTTGAGCGCTAAGTAGATTTTCTCTGTCGATTGAAAGTTTTAGACTAAAACTCCATACGATTTCTTAATTGTTGAGTGCAAATTGCTCTCTCATTTACAAGGAGGGATTTTTACTATTTAAAACCATCAAAGTGTAACACTAACGTATAATGTCCTGATGTGAAAAAGATTCCTTGTTTTCTTAATTTAAGATCTGATGTACTTACTCTAGGTTGAAGCAATTCATTTCTTGCCAATTCTAGTCGTGGAAATCATGAAGAAAAGTATCATTGGTAGCCATATAGGAATCCAAAAGATTTGAACTTCAAGCATGTTGGATCTACACACGGTTACAGAGAAAGCTAACACAAACAAAAATGATGTCCAAATATAAATGTTTGCTTCTTGTGCATCGTTCATCATCATTCTTATTTATGGCAATGGCCCTCGCTCCTCATAAACATGTATCGTTTTATTAATTTGGTAATCCTTGGTGATCACCTGGGGTCTAAATATTAATAATTATGTTACGAGGGAGATGGGACGAAAGATGGAGAAATTCGTAAGGAATATGGGGGTGTCGTTTGTTTATGGCAACGGCCCTCGCTCCTCATAACATGTATCATTTTATTAATTTTGTAATCCTTGGCGATCTAACCTGGGGTCTGAATATTAATAATTATGTTACGAGGGGGATAGGGTGGACGATGGAGAAATTCATTAAGGATTATGGGGGTGTCGTTTTGAGCATAGCATGGTGTATAAAGAAGCAAGCGAGGAGCTCGACCTCAAGAGAATTGAACTTGGGACCAACGAGGGCATTAGCGATTAACTATGTTCACTCGATTCAGCAGCTCAACAACAAAGATTATGTGCTCTCCGGTGATTTTTATGAGCAATTTTGTAAGTGGCATTGGTTTTTCAGTTTGTGTTTTGATTCCTTGGAGGAGAGCTTTGGTCGAACAAGTAACAAAAAGGTAGTGGTGGAGACAGGCCAGAAGGACCTCGGTTAATGTGTTTAGAGGGAGAAGGCGGCACAATGAGGCATGAGATTTAAACATTGGGCTTTGAGTGGCAATGAAGCATCATTATGCTCACCCTTGGAACAATTAGCAAGGACAATGACTATGACCCCAAAATAAATGTTGTTCATTTGTCAAAATCAACGAGTTCAATCCACTATAACTTAATTTGGAACACACCTTTGACGTAATGAGTGGATTAAAACTTGCATTTATACCACTCGAGGAGAAATGTTTTGCACCAATGCCAACATAAAGGGCAAAGGCCAACTCATGGAAAGGTTTTCATTTGAAAATTTGACCATTAGAGTGCTAAGGACAATATGGGACAAAATCCACAGTTGATTCTATCGCTACAAGCCAATTTTGCCCTATGGTTGTGAAATAATGATATGAATAACGCCCTGTACATTTCGTAAAGCCATGCCGGACACAACCTCAATCATATATGCAACACCTCCAAATGTACCACGCAGCACAACATCTGCACAATCTGGACACGTTGAGCCATGCCAAGTGGCACCTCCAAGGTACAGGTTACACCAAAACACCTAACATCTTGCTCAGACCTAGCAGCCAAGTCACGTGACAATCGGAAGGTGAAGAGATAATCATGAAATCCCGAGCGATTCAACTTTCATAACGATTCTCATCTTCACTTTGTTGTAATATTAATGTACACATGTAGCCTTAGAGAGCAAATAGACAGGTAAAAGATTCACAACCATACATCTATCTCAAGAGCATGCCATGTACCAAACACATATAAATAAATACATTTACTATTCCAATTATATATCTCTCCTCAGTTTAGATTCTCATCTAGAGCATTGTCCTGCAAATATGCTGGGATCCAATTCACTAAAAACAAAGGTCAAGTATCCATGGCCTTTCAAGCCCAAACTCTGTAACATCATCATTTAAAAAATAGCAGTCTCTTTTACTGCCATATAGAGATGTTGGCATGCCATGTTTTTTTTTATTATTATGTTGGCATGCCATGTTACAACTCAAATAAATCTGTGTTTCTTACGAGAATCTTTCCAATCTAGAAAAATGTACTTTGCATGAATTATTTTTAATGGCAGTTAACATTACTTAGAAGCATGTTGGTTCTGGTTTTTTCAAGCAATAAATCTTAACATGCCTCCAGAAGGCTTAATGGCTTGCAGGCCCTCTCTATCTTTTTTTTAACTATTACAAAAACAAATAGGAGTATTGGGTGTTATTTAAACAAACATAAACACCAAACCCCAGATCAATATCGCTACAATTCAGAAGAATAATATGTTTGAAGGGCAGAAATAGAGAAGTGATAAGCGTTCAATAGAGCGACCAAAAAGTTGAGAATGGTACCACGAAAGGGCAGAAATAGAGCTGTGAATGGTACCACAAAAGGGATCTATGCCAGCTGAAAATATATTTCATGGACTGTGTCCCGAGTCAAATGATAGTAATTGGATTTAACTCAAGCCACTTTGATGATAGCAGCAAAATACACCTCAAACAGACGAGTTTTTTTTGCATGGGGGGGGGGTGCCCACACTAGTAACCCTCCTACCAGCACAAAACATGAGCCAATCACCCAGTGTTGCTGGATCCCAAAGTAATAGCAGCCAGTATGACAGATTTCAAAGTAACCGTCTCACAAAATGTGCCTGATGTCCCTGAGGGCTGTGATTAAACAGTAGGATGCTTGCACTTTGCCAGGTCACAGGTTTGAGTAGCAAAAAGTCTTTAAAACAATCTGGCACACAAATTTACCAATTAACACCCAAAAAACTGTCTTCAAACTGCTTTGTATTTTTTTTCTCGCACTTCAAATCATTTAAAAGTGGAAAATTGTCTGTTCGTGACTTGCACCCAATTAGGTAAAATCAGACACCCTAGAAATTAGAGAGATTGAACCGTTTAACACCTTAAATGCTAGCAAAAGTACATATCACACGCCAACTGCAAGAATAGTAAATATTTCTGAAAAACTGAAACACCATAGAATGAAAAGTATTGCCAAAACATGGACAGCCCACGATTACATAAATACCTAACAACTGGGCAAGTGCAAATAGCATACAAACAGCACCTAGTCTTTGTAATGCATTTCAGTAATGCACAGCATTTACTATTGCAATAAAACCAGTTGAATAGACCATTTTTGTGCATATTTTCAAGCCACGAAGCAGGGGAGATTCAATCTAATTCATATTAGTGAATATTCACCTGTCCATGCCCTGAAAGTATGCACTGGCTTATAGAAGGTCAAACCTTGCCACCTGATGGATAAACTTGAAAATCTTTACAATGCACATTTTATTTTTGGCTTAAGAAGCTGCAGAAAGCAGCCATAGTACGTACCATGACAGAAATATGAACAAGTGCATATAGCATAAATACCTAACAACTGGGCAAGTGCAAATAGCATACAAACAGCACCTAGTCTTTGTAATGCATTTCAGTAATGCACAGCATTTACTATTGCAATAAAACCAGTTGAATAGACCATTTTTGTGCATATTTTCAAGCCACGAAGCAGGGGAGATTCAATCTAATTCATATTAGTGAATATTCACCTGTCCATGCCCTGAATGTATGCACTGGCTTATAGAAGGTCAAACCTTGCCACCTGATGGATAAACTTGAAAATCTTTACAATGCACGTTTTATTTTTGGCTTAAGAAGCTGCAGAAAGCAGCCATAGTACATACCATGACAGAAATATGAACAAGTGCATATACGCAGTCAAACGTGTTCATTCGGTAACTCCATATACTCCTTCAAGCTACTATTATACTGCCCATCCACAATATGAAAAATGAGGTCATTCTTGGGCACCACCATTGTAGTATCTCATTGTTTGCATATCTAATCTAAAACAAAAATCAATCATGCAAGTATTTTTAATCATAAGAAAATGTCTGAGCAAAAAAATCCCCATCAAATATTCCCACAGGAAAGCTCTAAACATCTTAAAACATCCATTTGCCTCAATTGAACAAAATCTCGATGACAATCTTGCCTTACAGTAAATGATCAAAGCGCTCTCAACATCATAAGCATAAAAGAAAACCAAATTTCAGTAAACCTAGGATAAACCAGGTTATTAAAACTGAATAAGCACAACTTGCAATTTCAAAGAATTTTTATTTTATGGATGGCACAAATCCCTAAAATTAACAGAAAACCATCTGAGTTAAGATAGTGTCACAGGATTCTCAGTGGTCTATATTTCTAAATGCCAAGAGCAATATCCTTCATAAAGAAGGGAAAACAGAAGAAAAATATCTTTTTGGCAAAACCACCGGCTATGTAAAGATCCATTCACATAATAGCAGCTTGTTGATCCATCCCAGATAATGTTTTAAATCCAGATCCTCAAAGCAACCATCCATCAGAATTTGAACAACCTAACACCAGCGTCCCAATCTACAGAAGGCTACAAAAATTCACCATCATACAGATCTAAGCCATCATTCATTTCCGATGCCTGAGCCATTGTCTCCCCTCCAACATCCTCTATCACAAAATAAGGATTGTTCCCTATTGGCTGGAAAATTGTAGCCAAAAAAACACATAAAACGCAAAAAATTGCCACTCCTCCAAACAGCATAGCACACTATGAAAAATGTTTTATCATTTTTGAGCACACAGCTTCTGGATTTTTCATTTGAATATCTAATTACAGTGCAAATATTAACCTTAACGACATTTCAGTTCTAGCCATATTTCTTAGGGGGAAAATCCTTATGAATTGAAAACCATACATACACTCAACGCATCTGAAAACACCAGTACACATCAATGTAACACAAGTAATGATGAAGATCTTGAATACAATAAAATTTAAATACATAAGACACGAGTTGCCAGATCTCCAATCAGGATAACACAATATGAAAACTGTGTTGTCATTTTTTGGGCACACAGCTGCTGGATCTTTTCATGTGAATATCTAGTTTAAGTGTAAATATCAACCCTAGAGAAATTTTCAGTTATAGCCATTTCTCAGGGGAAAAATGCTTATTAGTGAAACATAAATAAGCTTGATGCCTCTTAAAACACTTGTAAACATCAATGGAACACAAGTAATGACGTAGATCTTGAATACAGCAAATGACACAAACAATCTCAAAATCATAAGAATAGCTACTGCAGAACACATCTAAACCAGTTCAGCACATTCTGAAATTTTAAAGAATTTTATTTATAAATGGCACAAAAAACTTAAATTTAATACAAATTAACCATCTGAGTTCAGATAGCTTCACAGCAAGTTTAAAGGTCACACTTCTTGTCTTTAACCTCTACTCTCAAATACCAAAAACAATTATCTACCATAAAGAACTGGGAAACAGAAAAGAGAAAGCCTATTACATTAGGATCCATTCACGGAATCGAAACTTGTGGCAGATTAACCCATCACAGATAATCCTTCTGCAATACTTTAATTGCAAGATCCTTGGGGTAACCATTCATAAAAAGTACAACTACTGAAAATCTGCTTCCAGATCTGCACAAGGGCCCAAAAAAATCCACCTTTTTACAGCTCAAAGTCATCATCCATCTTCAATGCCTGTGCCGCAGCCTCTTCCTCGTCATCATCTATCACAAAATAAGGATTGTGCCCGACTGGCTGGAACTTGTAACCGGTAAACACATAAAACCCAAGTGTTGCCAATTCTCCAGCCAGGATACTAGTCCAGGCATACTGGTAAGCAGTAATGGTAGCCAGAGCATACACCACAACCCTAGTAAAATAAATATACCCCACCACCACAATATAATACTGCCTGAAAAGTGTCAATTTCATGAGATTCACAGCAGCCTTACCATCTGTGTGTGCAGCCTCCCGCAAACTCTTAATGGACCAGACAATTGGGAACAGAACAGCACAGCAGCAGATCACATCGACGAGCAAAAACATCTGCTTCCAGGCAAGCCAGTCTTTAGCATTCGGACCAGTCTCATCGATCACAACAGTGGCAATGTTGGCAATAACTTGCAAGGGAATCACAACCATCAAAACCTTTTTCTCCTTCCCCTGAAGATAGGGTTTCAAAAACGACCAGCCGGTGCCTATGAGGACAATTAGGGTGAACAGCATAATTCCCTTCAGGAAGCTAAAGATATAAAACAGCACATCCCACCCATGGGCAGTCCCCGTTTTCTTAATAAATGATTTATCTTCTGCCTCACAGATTAAATTCAGGGCTTTGAGGCAGATTAACGCAATCATAAAGACATGGATCCTGTAGGCCATGGCACGATTTTTCACCACGACATAGATCCAAACCCCAGCCAGAACTAAGTATATTACAAACAACCCAAAATAAAGCTTGGGCAGCAGGGTTTCCCCTGCCGAAAGATAATCTCTAGAATCATTCGCACCCTCTAGATTATACATAGCGGTCCTAACGTTCATTGAAACTAGGGTATCGGGGATACAATTGGCAAATACTAGGGTAAACTGATTTGCCTCTACTTCATCGTAAGTCTTGTTAAATTTGTTGTCTTGGAGATTATTGAAAGTGAAGAGGCGTGTGATGAGCTTACTGTTGAGGACGCAATGGATTTCGCGGCGCTCGAGCTGCTGGAGGACGTGGATCCAGGCGTCTCGCGTGCTGAGGAAGAAACCCATGTGAACTGGGTCGATTTCCTTAGCGGCCTTGTAAGAAGCATCTGTCACTGCGATTTCTAAGCGGCCTCTGTGCGTGAACCCGAATTCGTCGAAGGGGATGATCGATCGGGCGTCGGATCGAATCTCCGATAACCGTATTTCGGCAGCCGACAAGGTAAGTAAGGCCGCTAACAGGAACAGAGAAAAGACCAGGTTCGCCATTGTTGCAGTGAAGAAGATCTCGTAAGGGGGTCAATGCATTTGGACTCGCCAGATCGCACATTATGCTTCCGAGGGTAGGTAATCTCGTATATATGTTATTTCCGTCTATTGACGACGCCGACGTTTGCGGCAGTTGACGGCAAGGGGTAGGGGTTGGGGTTTCCCACTGTTTAAAGAGAACCCTTTATTACCCGTTGTCATCATTAATTGTTTATCTACGGACATTACAGTTTTTCACTTTTGAGTATTATTTAAATTTAGATAAAACACATAAATGGTTTGAAATAATACTTAAAAACATATCAAAAGTAAGTGTTGGTCCCAAAATTTGAGTACAAGCATATATACGCATGTCAATGTCGATGCCATCTTATCATAAGTGAATTGAGAAAACTTGGAGAAAGGTGTTGCTCAAAAAAGTAGTCTCTTGATGGAAATTGCGCCATAAAATTTGCTAGTAGCGAGAAGGCAAGCTAATTAAGAGGTAGTTGAGCATTAATGGTCGATTGGCTCACCCCCTGAAAATTTGGGAGGGTCATTTTGAATTTGAATTATTGCTTCATTTATAAAAAGGCCAATTTTGCATTGTAAGGAGGATGGATGGAGGAGATTAATTTGTAAGGAGAGGTAAATGTATGATTTAATGCCCTTAACAATATCATGTTGCCTATGTAATAAATTGTTACAGAGTAATAAAAAATATGTTCTTAGTTCATCTAGTATTGACTCATGCATGATCTTGGTTTGGCTATCATTTCATTACAATATCATATGTGATTACTTTTTAATATGATGCATGGGGTTTTGGCACTCTAAGAAATAGGCAAACTAATGATATTATGAATGAACAATGTGTCTAAGTACGAATATGTGTGCACCATCCCATCTCCCATAAACCCTTGCACCCAACCTCGCAAGAACCCTCACACGCTTTGAGTGAATGCTTGGCTCGACATCTAAGTGATGTGTTGGTGCACATCGGAAAACTTCACCCAAGTGTTTTTCTCAGGGTGTGGACCAGGGGAGTGTATCAGATATAAAACACCTAACATTCTGGTTCTGTTGTCAAGACCTATAGATTAAGGTGATGAGTTTTATGGGAGATGTTTGAGTGAATCTCCTTACGATGTGTGGAGAAATGGTTTGAGGATTAAGAACATGAATTTGTTGTGAGCCATCATAGTCGAGGTGCAAACGGCCCAAAGAAATGGTTGGATGAAGTGTTAAATGATGCGTTTTTTATAATATTTTTGTGTGAACTTCTAGCACATTTATATGCATGGATAACAACATATATTTGAGGAAAAGTAAGAACTTGGGACATAATCCTTTGTGTGCTCCAAAACGAGTTGAATTGTTGAAGCAAAATGACGAGATGTGGACACATGCAGTGGATTTTTAGTGGGAAGGTGCATCTTGAAGCTATTTGCTAGAGTTTATTATTTTAATGTACTCCCACTCCTTCCTTGAAGAATAAGAAATCCATTTTTTGTGTTAACCAAAAGGGACGCACATTCGATCGATCCCATCAAGAATAAAAATGTTATTTGTTGACTAGGAGATGGATATTATGCCTATGAGAAACTAAACCTCCCAACGCATGTCAAGAAGAAGGTGAGTGGAAGGATGACATATAAGAAAAAATGGAGGAAATTTTGGTGAAAGGTAACTGCAGAGGAGAAAGTATAATGAAGCACAAGAAGTGATTTTGGCTAGTACAAGTGGTGTGTGGAAAAGAGAAGCAAGAAAAGAAGATATTGCTCGGACCCTAGAGGAAGAGAGAGGGCATGAACTTGTTTTTGGCACCAAAGAGCCTAAGAAACACACACACCTCCAAAAGAAGTATGGGACCCCCTAGAAGTCATACAACAAAAGAAATTGAGAGGAAAAGTGTTGCTTCCAACACCACCCAACACTTGTTATTATGCCATTGTGGGTCAAACACAAGAAGCATTTGACGAAGGATTATGGATAGGATCAGTAGGATTAGAGAAAATTGCTAGAAACATAGGTCAACAATTTGTATCACAACAGTTGATTCCATATCCACTTTTAAACCTAAGAACATCTAGTGTGACTTTTATGGCATAAGTAGGAATAAGAAGTTTATTGAATACCAACAATGTGCCCTTGATTGCTAGTATTACCCCATCGATCCCCATATAGTAGGAACTTTAGGAGGAGGCCATGTTTAAATGGTAATGTAGGTTTCAAGTTCCATGACACCACCTACTATGAACATTGCAACACCGGATCAACACTATTTTTATGCCCAATTTATGAGATTGTGAACATATTGAGGAGTCGAGAATGAAGTTGACCATGTCCTAAAATGGTAGATCACTATCTAAATCCACATAATAATTAATCGCAAGATTAATTATTATTAATCTATTTTATCATATTTACCCTTTATCATTTTATCATCATTTATCATTTATCCTTTAATTTATCCTATATCCCAATACTTCATTATTTTATCCCATTTTATCATTAATCACTTTTATTTCATTATTATATCATATTATCCTATCATAATCCTTCATTAACATTTTATAGGAATTTAATATTCCTACATCTACCTACCCACCTACCCTACACATCCCTACACCTAGCCTTTCCATGTAACCTCACCCCTAATCATCATTTATTAACCTAATATAATCCTAATCCTAATCCTAATCACATCCTCACCTCTAAATCTAGAGGCTTCTATTTCTAGAAGCCTCTCTAACTTTCTCCTTCTATTGAATTTTTAATTCAATAGAATCTTCTTCCCTCCATGAATTTTGAATTCAAATTTTAGAGCTTTCCACTCTAGAATCCTTTAATCCTCACATGTATTCTCCACCCTTGATCCAAATCCAACATGGTTTCATCCTAGCCATTGAATCCTCCACCCAAAAACTATAAATTGAACTCTTATCCTCCATGAAATCACAACTAGAAGCTGAAAATCCATAACAAAGTTTGCTAATTTTATCAATCATCCATTTTAATTCAATCCATTCATTCATCTCAATCAATCTATCATCATCCTTCATCAAGCAATCCAAGCACAATCAAGGGGAGGTGTTTTACAAGTATATCCAAAAATATAAAGCAAAGCACATCCAATCCACCATCATTTGAGCACATCAAATACATCAAAGAAGGAACTCTACTTTGGTAAGTGAAGGTATTACATCTCTATTCCCTTTCCATCTAGTTCTAATCTAGGTATTAGAGTGTTAGATTAGGAAGATCAATTTGTTTTGTTTTTGTAACATTTCACACTAACACCTCTTTTTAACATCTACATTTTGGCCCTACCATGGGGCTTACCCCCCAAATCATTTTAATTTTAATCCCTTAGCATTCCATATTTCAAAGTTTCAACAAGCTGTTCAAATTTAAAAAAAGTTTCAAACTTCTAATTTGCACCTTAAAAATTCATTTTGCAGCCCAAAATTTTTGCACTCTTGTCAGTGCTTCTACTTTGGCGCCTTATACCTATACATCAATTCAGCGCCTATTAGAAGTAAACAAAACTTTTGACAATTTTGAAACCGTGAGTTTGGATGCAATTCTAACCTCTGTGGTCGCAAAATATACTTTAGCACTTTTTTGACCCTGATGTCACCTTTTGTAAGAATTAGTGTTTATTTCATAAAGTGGCACCTATGAATCTATGGCACTTTTGTAAATTTAGTGCTTTTGTTTGGCCTTTGAAACCCTGGTGTAATTTTTCTAAACTCTGTTTCACTATTTTGACTCAAGAGTTTAGTGCTTTTGCGGATAAATGGAGCTTATGTTGACACTAAATAGCACTTTTTTATAGATAAAGTGGCATTTTCACTAGATCAACGATGCCAAATTAGTGCTTTTTTTGCTGACTGTTTTTTAGTGTGCAGGTTCAACGTGGAGATTTTACTATAAATCTAGCACTTTTGTCCATATCTTTACACAGTAGCATGTTGTTAGTACAAAGTAGATTTTTCATATGTCTGTAGCACTTTGTGTCAATGTCAATCAACGCCTTTGTTTAAGACTTTTCTTTTTATGTAACGGTCTAACCCTTGTTTTCAAGTGTTTTTGCCCTTGTTAGACTTTAAAATTTTTTTTGCAGGTTTATTGCTAGCAACAATGTGATATTGTAACATTTTGACTCCTTATCTCATACCCATTAGTTATTTTGTAAAGAAATTAGTGCCTTTTTGTTTTCAACGCTTATGTTTGAGTTTTGGGTTAGCATTTACTTTTTCTTGTTTTGTAGGGCCATTTTTGACTTGAAACAATCGCCTTTGTTATGTCAATTAGCACTTTTGTTCTGGAATAATTTCACGTTGATACTAAATAATCTAATCACACTTTCTGGTGTTTTAGTGGTGTTTTACAGGGTCTTACATTCTATTTTTTTATAGAAATATTAAATGGATAGGGGGAAACTCTGTCAATTTTAATACTTGATTTATATTTACCTAATGTTTGTGGTTGCTAGGACCTTGATCAGTAAAAAATCAACTACTAACCCTTTATTTTGCAGGTAGTCTCGAATGGTCCCAAGAGTATTGGGGTATAAAATCACTACTAATCCTTTTATTTTACAGGCCCCCATTTTATATAAACATTTATCATCCTTTTATGTGTCCTTTTGTATTACGTGTTGTTGTTTTTGATCCTGAAGCTGAACCAAGTATGCTCTCCTCTCGCTTCCTAGGACGATCTTGAGGATCAAAAGAGGCTAGCCTTTCCCTTTTTATTTTTAGGTGGTAACGTGATGTGGAAGTGATATCCACACACTTACCATAGTCCTAGGGGTCTCATGACCATGGGATTCATCTCCACGCACGTAGACACACCCCGTGTTTCTAGTGGGGTATATAAATTCAAGGACAATTGTCATTATTGGCTAAATGCTTGCTTGTTTTAAGAGCGATGTGAAGTGAGGGGATTTCCACATGTCCCAATACCCAGGCCGTAGACATCATCCTTAAAACACATAGACTTGGCCCCACGTACCACAAGGTATATTAGGGACAACCCTAGTGAGCTCGTGCATCCTAGACTAGGAAACCTCTTGGCCACATATTAAGCTATAGTGCAAGGAGGCCGCACTCCCTAAGATCACTCACTAGCCAAACCCACATTGACACATAGGTGGAGAGCCAATTTTGGCACCATCGTTGGTGTGTGGTATTGAAAGTGGGCTATAGCTTGATTGCAATCCCACTTGACTAGTTAGGGTGTGTGTTGCATGTTTGTTGTGTGCTTTTGAACACCCTTAACCATCCCATCACATTAAAATTTTAATCAATCAAACATCATCATAATTAACTATCCTTAATCACACAATCCAAATCCTAATCCCATCACCATCCTTAATCAACAATCCTAATCCAAATATAATCCCCCACACATCCTATCAAACCATGGCCTTTGATCCTCAATCCCCATCCTCTCCAAACCAACATCCAAACCCCTACCTCTTTTCTAAATCCATCAACCAAGCTATCCCATCATCCCCCACCCATCAAATTCAACCATCTCACTTTGACCACGAAGTCCCACACACTATCCAACACCTTAATAAAAAAATCTCAAACTTAACATCTTATCTCAACCAATCCTCTCCTCATCCAAACCAACCATCCCATGTTGATCCTAATATCCTAAAAACCATCCAACAACTTAATCAACAAATATCCAATCTTAAATCATTTAATCAACCAATCACCCCCTAAACCATCATCCTCCCAACCAACCCCATCCACAATTTCCCCTTTCTATGATCCCTACCCTCACCCCATCAACCTCCTCTTTGAGGAACCCAAATCATCTCAATCCACACCTCGACCTAAACAACATAAACCACTATCCCCACAAGCTAATTACATCAACTTTGACCACCTCACTAACTTTGACCTAGACCAAGAGGACCTCCTTTATGTCCTTGCTAATCTAGCCACCAATCCCAAACCCACACAACCATCCCAAACCCCAACCTCCAAATCCCCTATCAATCATCATGACCCACACCTTTCTCCCATCAAAACTCATGCACCACCATCCAAAATCTCAACTCCTAAATCTAATCATCATCAAACCTATCATCGAGTTCCATTCACATACCCACAACAATCCCAATCACTTACCCCAAAATTATTATCTCCCACATCCCATCTTAGTCCTCCATCCTCATCATCTTCATCATCCCAATCCAATCCTACAGAACTTTCTCCTAGATAGTCCCACAATCCCTAATCCACCATCAAATTCAGCCCCTAAGCCTATTTCATCCCCTCCATCACCTACCCCCAATCCTATCAAAACTATCTCATCCACCATGACTCATAAGTCACCCTCATCCCCTTCTACCCCCAATCCTAAACCATCCAATGTGGCTCCTATGCCACCCTCATCCTCTTCATCCACACCTCTAATCCTATCCACCTCCTTCATCACCTAAACCTCACACTATCATATCCTCTAATCCTATTTCATCTCCACCATCCCCCAATCCTAAAACATCTAATGTGAATCCTAAGTCACCAACTCCCAAACCTAACAAATCCAATCCCAATCCTCTCCCCACCCCATCTCCTACCCAATCTAATGAGGCTCCTATGCCACCTTCATCTACTTCATCCCCTAAATCAACCAAATCTAATGTGGTTCCTACACCACACCCATCTCCCAAATCTCCTTCATCCCCAACATCACCCAAATATAATGTGACCCCATATCATGCCCATCCCCCATATAAATCCCCTTCATCTACATCTACTAATCCCAAACAATCTAATCCTAAGCCAAAACCATCTACCTCAAAACCACATACTCCAACCAATCCAAAATCAACCAAATCTACTTCAACCTCCAAGCCCAAACCATCCACTTCAGGCCCCTAGGCCTAATCCATCCCCTTCATCTTCTAAGCCACAAAAATGTAATCCAACTCATAAATCCAAATCAACCAAAACATCTCATAATCCACTCAATCCTGTGCCTTTACTTCCTACTCCCCCAAAACCATTTAACCCAAACCACTTCACTCCTTTAGGAGAATCCTTGACCACCATCTTCCATCATCTAAAAACCTTCAACATGATCATCCATCCCCCAATCAAATCACATGATCAAAACCTTCCCAAACCATCTTGGTATCAGGAACATTACTATTGTGACTTCCATCACACCCATGGACATTCGACCAATCGTTGCATGTAATTTAGGTCTTATGTCCAAAACCTCATTAACCAAGGAATTCTTATCCTTGTACCTCTCTATCCACCACCTTTCCATCCCAATCCTATCCCTAACCATCAGTCCACCATCCAAATCCCACTCAACATCCAAACATTCATCAACCATCCAAATCTCATCGTACATCCAAACATCCCTCACCAACCAAAAACCAAAACAAATCTCACCTCCCATCCTTTGTTAAGTCCTGGACCTCTTAGCGGATGATAAAACTACAACCCCCTAGTCTCATGATGACCACATGGCATCATCTTCCCCATCCACTTCATATCCTATAGCCAAAAATATGTTCACTAATATGAAACATCAAGGCAAAGGCTTAGGCATCCATGAACAAGGCATTCACGAACCCATCTCCCTTCATCAAAATCTAGGTCATTTAGGTTTAGGTTATAAACATAACACTAACAACAACCCTCCAACTACTCCATTAAAAACCATTTCTACCACTCCTATTGTTGATCCTACCATATCCTAACCACTCAACCCAATCAAAAATCATTTAACCCCCTACAAATACCAAATACCTAAAAATGGATTGAGCACATAATTCATCCGCATGCGCACAGATGTTCTTTCCTTCCCACCCATCCTCCTTCCATCCAACATCCAAATCCCTTTACATCTAATCCATCTTATCATCACATCCATTCATATCCTCTTCCAATCCATTCATTTGAACACTTGATCAGCTTTCTCACACATGTTGTAAGACAATAATACCTACTACAATTGTGTGATCTTGGTCTATCATTACCTCCAACATTCAAGCACAATTTTCCTCCTAGAGATCCACACACTTTAACACACTTAATCAACTTGTGGTGAAGACCCTTGGGCATGTCTTTTGACACTCTAGCCAATGTCATCACCACACTCATTTCCATCCCCCCATCAAGCCACTAGTGATTCTTAACCCCTTGAGAGTTCTCAAGAGAGTGGAACCTCTTTATGCAAAAAAAATCCAAATATCAAAAAGTAAAAAATCATATCAAAATTAAAAATATCAAATAAAATCCACCTCAAGACTCTCTCTAGGGGTGTTTCCAGCAACTCTATTAGGCTATGGATGCATGGATGGAAGTAGAGAATGTTGTGACAAGAATAAGATGCATCTCCATAGGGGCTATGGAAGCTTGGCTGACGATGGAGCAATGCACAACTTAGCCTTCCATTCACCTTCCATCCACCTATTTGACTTAATCACTCCCTATACATTGGCTAGTTTGTCTTCACATACTACCCATTAAGTCTTCACTTCAAGTGGTAATTAACCATCACAATCACACACACTTTGATCTCATAGAGACATAGGGCTCGCATGTTGCCAGGTATTGTTTAGACCTTGGTCACACTTTTGTTTTAGTTCAACTCTTGCCTTACAACATGTGTCATTAGGCTCATATTTGTTCATCACTGATGTTATTTTCCTTCCATCCATCACATCCACATCCTTTTTCCCTTGGATCAAACATCCATGGGTAGATGATGATCCTTTCCTTTTCATCCAATCCTCCTCATGTCCCTTTTCAACTGTCATCATCATGACTAGGGGCAACCTTACTATCATCCGCTAGGGGCATCATCCATTTTAGATATCCCTCACTTCCCATCCATACCCTACACCTGGGGCAAATCAAACCCATCCATCCATCCACATATGCCACCCTAATTTACACTTGGGGGCACACCACATCTATCCCTCAATCCACTCTCCCCATACTTAGGGGCATATCTTATCATCTTCCATATCCCCCACCTTATCCTATACCATATCCCTCATCCTAATCTCACATCCCATCTAGGCCTAACCTATAAATCAATCCCTATCCTATCCAACCTATCCAATTTCCCTCAATCATTCCCTTTCAATCCTATCAACAACTTTGGGACTTATAGGAGAAATTCAAACAATCCTCATCCTATCATGAGCTACCCATCCTGAATTTTCATCATTCCTTCCCATTCATCCTACCCAAACCACTTTGGGACATAGGAGAAAATCACATCCCAAAACATCCCTTCTCAAACCTCCATGATATATCAATCGTGAGTCCATTCATCTTACCTATCCTCAACCATTCCCTCCATCCCAAATCCAAAGTCTAAAATCTAAAAAATCAAACATCCAAAAAAAACCCATAAAAGATCACAAAATTACACACACAACAATAAAATAATAATACAAAAAATACAATGTGTGTGTTTGTTTGCTTGCTTGCATTTACATTTTGGCCGATGATATGAGGCCTCTTTTATTTCTTTTTATTTTTGCATGGTCCAATGATATGAGGACCATATTTTTATATTAATTTGTCCAATGATATGAGGACAGGGGCATTTGGCAATTCAATCATCATGGTCTTTATACCTTGGTGCATCTTGCTTTATGCCACATCAATCACAACTACTAATGATGATAACAATGGGCACTTTATGGTAGCACACCCCCTTCTATCATCATTTTTTAGCCTTATCATCATCCACACCTAATCCTCATCATCATCTAACTAACTATCTATCCTCCTACAATCCATCCTTTATCAATCAATCTACATCTACATCCAAATATCATCTCACCATCTCGCATCCAAAATATTCTCCCCCTGATCGGGGCATCGTCCAACATCCTCTTATTAATAAAACTCATTTCTTCATCAATCATCATCTCAATACTTTCCTCATCAATGACCTATCATCCAAATCAATCTAAAACCAATCCTCATTCTCTAATTCAAATATTCTCAATATTCTAATCCTATAAATCCAACATCGTATTAACCAATTCAATCTAACCCCTTCTTCAAATCTAAATCATAAATCTCCAATCCTAACCCCTTGTCTGGGGCATCCTCAAACCTAAATCCTAAATCTTCACCCTTGTCATTCATTGATGATTGGGGCATCCAACATCTAAATCCTCTAATATTTTGAATCTCCTATCCTCTCCTCTAATCTTTTGCATCCTCTAATCTTCTAATCCTCTAATCATAATCCTCTAAATCCTTAAATCTTCTCATCCTCTAATCCTCTCTCATCTACTAACTTGGGCCTCTCCTCTTTTTAAATGGTTACCCACCTCGTTCCTCCCTGCCTAACCCCTCGAGGGGACATCATATCACCATCCTAACATCTTCTCTTCTTTTATTTGAACTGTCATTTATCCTCAATAACACTTCAAAGAGGGGTAAAATGTCAACATGATCAAATTACGACTAATTTGTCCCGCATAATCACTATCTAAATCCACATAATAATTAATCACAAGATTAATTATTATTAATCCATTTTATCATATTTACTCTTTATCATTTTATCATCATTTATCATTCATCCCAAATCATTTTATTTCATTATTATATCATATTATCCTAATTAACATTTTATAGGAATTTTATATTCCTAGATCTACCTACCCATATACTCTACACATCCCTACACCTAGTCTTTCCATGTAACCTCACCCATACTCATCTTTATTAACCTAATCTTATCCTAATCCTAATCACATCTTCACACCTCTACATTTAGAGGCTTCTTTTTCTAGAAGCCTCTCCAACTTTTTCCTTCTATTGAATTTTTAATTCAATGGAAGCTTCTTCCCCCTATAAATTTTGAATTCAAAATCTAGAGCCTTCCACTCTAGAATCCTCTAATCCTCACATGAATTATCCATGAGGAGTGTGATGAACTTACTGTCGAGGAAGCAATGGATTTTATGGTGCTCAAGCTGCTGGAGGATGTGGATCCAAGAGTCTCGTGTGCTGAGGAAGAAACCCATGTGAATTGGGTTGATTTCCTTTGTGGCCTTGTACGGCACATATGTCACTGCGATTTCTAAGCGAACTCTATGAATGAACCCAAATTCGTTCAAAGGGTATAATCGATCGGGCATCTGATTGAATCTTTGATAACCATATTTTGGTAGTTGAAAAGGTAAGTAAGGCCACTAACATGAACAAAGAAAATGCCAGGTTTGCCATTCTTGTTGTGAAGAAGGTCTTGTAAATGGGTCAATGCATTTGGACTCCCCAGATCACAAATTACACTTCAGAGGGTAGTTTAACTTTGTCTATATGTTTTTTTCCATCTATTGATGACACCGATGTTTGTGGAAGTTAGCAGCAAGTGGGTAGGGGTGGTGATGTCTATCCTCCACACCAAATGCACATTTTTACAAAGGGGCATTTTTCCATTTAGTGTGGATGATAGACTTTGGCTATAGGGGTTAGGGTTGGGTAGGGGTTCAGGTTCAGGTTTCTAAGTGTTTTATTTAGGGAACCCTTAGAGCATGGTCCCATGGTGGGGGGTTCCATAAATATTTCAGCAGGTGTAGATGAGAAAATTTAGGAGCATTTTAACACTTTTAAGGTCTCATGTTTTTTTTTATTGGTTTCGTCAACAATACCCGCGGAGATATTATAGGATCCCACTTGATTTTTATGGTTATTTGTAGGTACTAATAAAATCATATTTCCTTCTAAAATCACCAAAATATAATGGTGGGAATTCATATTATAATCCAAATGGACAAAATTTAGCCTAAACTTTAGGGGGAAACTCCCAACCCCCCCTCTCCAGCCACCTCTTAAGTTTAGGGAAAAAAAAAAGTGGAGCACCTATTTTTTAGGCATAGATTCCATTAGCTTTAAAAATAAACATGGGACCTTACGCTGTAAGAAAACAGAATTTGTAGCCCCATAGAACCATGCTCTTATTACCCCCTAAAAGAAGCATCTAAGAAGTCTTATTGTCATCATTAATTGTTTATCTATAAACATTACATTTTACACTTTTGACCATTATTTTGATTGATTTATAATATACTTCAACTAACTACATATATTTTGTACTAAGTTACACGAGAATATATTCAGGAACATTAGAAATTTAGACGAAATCACCCTATTAATTAATAATGTAGTGTAATTAACCACATATTTTGTAGAAAATCACATTTAATTATATAAAGGAAAATTCTTATAAACATTGGAAATTTAGACAAAACACATAAATGGTTTGAAATAATATTTAAAGTATATGGAAAATTAAAGTAACATATCAAAAAACATGTGTTAACCCTAAATTTGAGTAGAATCATATGTATGTATGCTAATGTCGACTTCATCTTATCAAAAGTGCATTTAGAAAACTTGGAGAAAGTGTGTTGCTTGAAAAAACAATCTTTTGATGAAAATTGCGACATAATATTTACTAGTAGTGAGAACACAAGTTGGTTAAGAGGTAGTTGTCACCCCCCTGATGATTTGGGAGGGCCATTTTGAATTTGAATTATTGTTTCATTTATAAAGAGGTCAATTTTGCATTGTAAGTGATTTAATTTAATTTGAATTAATTAAATCTAAGTATTGTAGAGTCACTTATTGAAATAAATGATAAAATACAGAAATGACACAAGCAAACTAAGATGTGAATATGAAACCCTAAGCACAATAGATAGATGAAGAGACTTAGTTGATTTATGTTTGATCTAGAACTAGTATGGACTGGGGAAAATGTTGAATAGACTGGGAAGAGTGTCGTAAATGCTTAGTATAAATTTTGAAACTCACAAACAGAGCCGAACATGGGTGCCCACATTAGGGAAAGGGTGCATGGGCGATGGAGACTACTATTGGGCACCCGTGACTGCACAAATGGTGAGAATATGGTTTTCATTATGTCACTAGAGTGTCGCAATTGTTTCTTATTCATCACTTAATAATCATTTGTTGAGTGCAAAAGGCACCTGTAACCTGTAAAAGAGATGTTCACATGCACAAGCCCACAAACCACATCAAACATAAAAAGGAAAATGTAGAATATGTTGTCAAACTAACCCTGGTGGTCACCCTAAAAGTGAACTTACGACTGATCTTTGTATTACATCTCAGACTCCATGTAGTTCTTATGTATGTGTAAGAACGATGCCCTAAGATACCCTTGTGCAAGTTACACTTGATAGCAAGTTGTAGCTAGAATGTAGCAATGTAATAGTATTTGTGAATGGAATAGAATAGAATTTCCCTTCCTATGTTTTGTATGCAGAAGTATACAGCCCTTGTCCCTTGAATGTATGTTAGATGGATGTCTTTAGAGTGCTTTAGTGCCTTTGGAATGTAATCTTAGGTGATGATAATAATGTTTAGTAATTGGTTCTTGATTTTGAACACATAACTATATATTTATATGATTCCCTTGTTTGAATTTCGTAATTGAAAATTGGAAGGATGACCCATAAGTGAAAAACATGCCTAAAAGATAAAAGAGACTCAAAAGGAACGAGTAAGATAGAAAAGGGTCACGGGTGCCCAAAGGGGATATGAGCACTTAAGTGTTGTTGTCTTGGTTGGGAAATAGTTTCTGAAGCCATAAAAGATAAATCAGTAAAATTATAACTGGGCTGTGGAGTGTGGAATACCAAATAGAAAACAATAAACAAAGGAAAGAGGCCAAAGATAGTTGTCAAGCACTATTTTTCTTGCTTAGGAATCATGTAAATGCTAGTATGCTTTTAGGACTTAGAAAGGAACTAAGAAAGTAGATAGAAGATGTGCACCTTATGATCATTATAGAGCGTGCGACGAATAACATGCCGAGTGGACAAGTGAAGTGTGGAATGATGTAAAATGAAGCATGGAGACTAGGAAAGGAAAGTGGCCCTAGGGGTGAAGCGTATGTGTTGTACTTGTTGTTGCTTCTTGTAAGGATGGACCTGTAAAAGAAGAGAAAAAAAAGAGTAGTCAAATTTCTGTATATAATAAATTGAGATAAAATGTGCATAATTACGTAAAAGTGTGTAAAGAAAAGTGTGGACCTAATGTAAAAAAGTGTAAAGGATAGAAAAGTGTCCTGAAATGTTGTGAAGAGTGAGTTTTTTTGGCGATCTCACGCCAATAGCGAGTTTTTTTGGTGATCTCACACCAATAGCAAGTTTTTTGGGGCATTCTCATGCCAAGTGTGAGTTTTTTGGGTGATCTCACGCCAAAGAGCAAGTGTTAGGGAGAGAGGTCTAGTGTTACCCTCCTTTCATGACTCTTCCCAATAAACACCATTGTAGATGGTATGTCCATGATTTTTTCCTTTTATCCTCAATGTACCGATTGTTCTTATTGAAATGGATTATAAGAGATTACACGCAAGTTGTAACTGAAGAACTGTGCTTATAACTATAGATCTACTCTGAAGGCTTCTGTGAATTATGATTATCTGATAAGCTGATTGTATGTGCCCTTATGACATTAACACCCAGGGGAGAACAGAGGCACCCAAGTGCTACTATTTGATTCTATACATTGGTGTCTGTGTTTTGTTGAGGACCCAAGTCAGATTTTGGGTTGCTCTTTGATTGTTTTCATGTGCATTTTCTATATTTTTTTTATGTTATATTGTAACTCTGAACTACTGCAGGGGTGATTTGTTCACCCAATGTATGCCCCCTTTTTTGGGGTGCATGTGACGTCGGTAGGAGAATGCAGCCTAAAGGAGAGGACCCGATGTTGTGTTGCACTGTATACATGCAGGGGGTAGGGGATGTTCATGGTAGAAACCAAAGCACATGCAAGCAAAGCATGTAATAGAAAATGATGTAACAAATAGGTGTGCATATAAGATAGACCACGAAAAGTGGGTTTTAAACACGGGTCATCGCTCACAATGTCACAAGACAATCAAGACAGAAGTGACCAAAATCATACAAACGATGATCCAACAAGAAATAGTGCATATCCTGCAAAAAATGGCATACAATAACAAACAATGGAAAAAAAATGTATCAGATGACCATGGTGACATATAGCCATGCTAGGTAAATGTTGCACATGAAGCACGTGTTAACATGTTAGAAAGATAAAAAGTATGTTAAGGCATGTATGTATCAATGGAAAGCAATGTGCTAAAAATTAGTAGTACATAATGAAATAATAACACATGTAATATGTCAAGTAGGAAATGTAGATGCCCCTAGGAACCTCGGTGGCACTAGAAAAGGATATAGTTTTGAACATCATTGTAGCATGTGAGAATCTATAAGAGATTTGCATTCATAAGTAGCGAACAAGTGATCGTGCATGTGTATATGATAAAGATAATGACATAATGAGTATTTGACTAACATAGTAAGAAAAATGCATCATGTAAGTAGTATAGGAAAATAAGGGTAAGCATAACCAAGATATGCAAATGCACTGAATGAGTGTGACTGAATAGAATGTAATATGTGAATGTGAAAGGAGCAACATGCCCCCAACGAATGTGTATGAGATGAGGTTCCTTTATAAATTACCCCTAAGTAGTCAAGAATGAACCATAGAACAAGAGTTTTTCATTGGGAAAAGATTTGATAATTTATGCTAGAAAGATAGATCATGAAGCATAGAGTGTGAAAAGTGAACGAGGTGAGGTTCACTTCAGATTTAGACCCTCAACACTTGAGTATGAATTGTGGAACTAGAGTTCATCCTAGGGTATTGTGTGTATCATGTAAATAGGTTCTAGGAATATGTATCGTGAAACATGGAGCGTGAAGTACAATTCCCCCAAGTGTGTGAGAAATGAGGATCTATGTGATGGTGGGGGAGAGACCTTGCCAAGGTGGTGGAGTTTGAAATGTTCCCAAAGAAAACATGTGGTCATCACAATGATAGGGAAGAGCAACAATAGGACCAAAGTTGGACTTCAGGTGGACATGAGAAGGCCTAAATAAGAGATGTAGAGTTTGTAGCTTGAAGGTGTATCCTTTAATCTTGAAAATCATGTATTACTGTTCTGAACCCTTGCATACTGTAACTCTGTTTACTTGGGACTGAGGTCATTATAACTTGTGTTTGCAAAGTTGTGAACCTGCAGAATTGCTTTTGTACTTGATGAACTCATAATTATGTGACAACACACCTTGAATCAATTCCATTGATCCAAGGTATGCTTCAGCCTTCTTTATTGTCATCTTGTCGGTTGACTTTCCAATAAAATAAAGTCTGGAACCGAGCTGGAGATTGTTGTAAACTTTAAAGAACCTGGTTACAGGTATACTTACTTGGCATCATGCTGCCAATGGTAAGGTTTGATTTCAAGGATACATATGAGTTGTAACTCTGGAAAGCGTAAGATAGAAAAGGTTTGATACAAGGATATTAAGGCATATATTTAGCCTTGGACGGAATGTCCTGCACTATACTGGTTTTAAGCCTAAGGTGGTAAAATCTACTAGGAACCTGTTATGGAATTGATAAGGGTTATGTGTTAACCTATGAAATAATATTGTATCCTACATGGATTTTAATTTTAAAAGGGTTTGTAAACTAACCTAAGGTGGATCCTAAGGACCTACGACCTAGAAGGAAACCTAACTATTTAAATTGTGACCTAAACTATTGCTAGTCCTAAAGGGACCTATGGATACATGTCAAGTGGGAGGATAAGGGGGAAGGTTTAAACTTAAATGAAGGACTTTAATTGCAGTCCTTGTAGTTTTAAACGCCAAGTTTGGTGGGAGCAAAGAAGTTAGAGGCTTCTAACTAACAATACAACTAAATTTGAAATTACATGCAAATTTATAAGAAAGAACTCGCCAAATCTGAGTCGGCGGTGGCGTGGAGAAAGAGGGAGAAAATGCATTCAATGCATTTATTGGCCTTGGTTTTGGCAACCGGCCGCCTAGGAAAGAGGAAAGAGGATTTTTTGTGAGCTATTGTTATTCATTTGGTTTTCGGGTTTTCTCTCTCTGCATTTTGTTGCTCTTTCGAACCTGCAAGTTTGTTTTCCGGCCATTGTTGTTTTGACCACCTTGAGTGGTTTCTGGGCCTGTGGAAATGTAGGAAGTAGTTGAGAGAACTGGTGAATAACGTTGTTTGGAGGGAAGAAACTTTGGAGAAGCTCGGCTGTGACCTTCCACGAGCTAACAAGAAATTATACAGGCATGTTAGGCTCTTTTCTTTAAACAATTTTTCTCTTTATTAAGCGTCTTCATTAAAAGAACTCTGCTCTTATAAATGTGTGTTCTTGTGAAAATATGTTGATATGTTTAGATGTGATCTTTTTCTTGAGTTGTCGTTTGAAAACAAATGTGATTTGGGTATTTTCTTGATGCATACATGAGTAAATGGGTGATCTTTGTTGAAATAGTAACTAAACATGGATTTCATCTCTGTTGTTTTGATTTCGAAAGTGATGGGTATACGGGTTTTGTTGTCTTTTGTGGGTTTGGAACTCGCTGAAAGTGACAGTGATGTGTATACTATTTTCAGAGTTTTGTGTGTGCTCAAAGGTTATGGAATCCGTGTGAATGCTTTGACAGGAATTTTTGTGTGAATTGTTCTTCCTTGCCGTATTACAGTGTATGGTGATGTGAATTCTTTTAGGAACAATAGATTTATCGTATCATCTTTACATTTGCTTGATCTAAAACGATACAATGTTCCTCCTATTTTGTTTTTGGTACCCATGAATGATTGTTGGGAAATAAATTCTTATCAAACCTGGAACAGAGTAACCTGGTTATTTGATGGATTGGGTAGAGCGTACAATTTTTATTTATTCTTTGAACTCAATGATGAATATATATACTCTGCAGATTTAAACTTCTTTGTTGTTTTCATTAAATCTGAACCTGAGTAGATCCCTTACTCTTGTGATTGAAAAATGATTTCTTTATTTATTTCCAGTGAAATCGGGATCATGTTGCTTTGTTGTATACTCTTACTTGTTTTATACCTGGGATAGATGTGTCTGTTTTCAGTGAATATAACTAATGGAAATGGTTGCAATTGGAAGTTCAGTTATTATTGATACTTGCGGTTCAGTTGTATAATGAATTCATTGAATACTTTTTTTGCATAGTAGTTAGTAAGCTATTAAGACTGTAACAGTTTTGTGGGAAGAATTATCCTAGTGATAACAGGATTGCATATCATAGTTTAGGTTTGGCTATGTATTGGAAAAGAAGTAATGGGAATTTCCTTTTCATTTTGGATTATTGATTTAAGATTACTCTCTTCTTGACTGTTATCTCTAGTTGATATCCTTCCTTGCATAAGATTGACCAGTTCGGTTGTGATTAAATGAAAGGGATTATTGAATAGTTAACTGAGAAAAATATACTTCTTTTCTTGTTATCCTTTTAAATTTTGTTATAGGATATTGAACAACTGCGACTGCCTTTGGGTGTAAGTAATTACAATTTACCTACTATTTTTCTCTCTCTGAATTGGATGAGTACTATGTTGTTGGTTGAATTCTGAAAAGTGACATAGGTTGTTGTCATGGTGTATGATTGCCTTTCTCTTCTGCATTTGATTTGGTTGAAGTCAAGTGAGTAGTATAAATATGAAGGAGTTCTGTTTAAATTTCTAGTCAATTCATTATATGAATCCCATTTTCAATGATGGAGTGGAATTGACAGTGATTGCATTCGAACAGTAATATCTATATTTTAGTTCTTACAAATGCTTCTAATATGAGATTATTTAGAGAAAATATTCTTTGTAATATTTGTCTAAATCTGGAATGAACTCTTTTCATTTTTGAAGGAAACAGTAAGAAAATGGAGATATATCATTGCGTGTTTGCTGTAATTATTTTTGAGGAGTTATTAGTTAATAGTATTGTCTGATTTTGATGCTACTTATCAAGACTTGGTTGTTTAAATTGTTCATCCTTATCGGTACTTAACTCTTACGTGATGTCCATCTCAATTATGGGACGTTTCATAAAAGCAGAGTTCTTTTATTGAGACAGTTAGTCAAGAGCACTTCATTTTAATGATAAGTGCTTAACATGCTCAGTTCGATGAACTGACCCGTGCTAGTAAATTTTGCAGATGGATTCGTGAGTAATAATGAAGACATGTTGTTTTATGATGCTTCTTCTGATTAACTAAAGGATGGATCTTTTTTGAGATTTTATTATTCTTCTCGAAGGAAATGGAAAAAGGAAAAGTTGCATTGTTCTTTCTTTTTGAGTTATCAATGTTGATTGGCATGAATGAAGTCCGACTGTTTGGACTTGTAAAATGTGTTAATTTTACCTTGAGGAATGAGAGAAGGGAATGATGTGTTATTTTAAATGTTGTACCATTATTGAATTGTTGAAATATAATCGAGAACATATTCTTATTCGTTGAATTTGTACTTATTCAAATGATGGCTGTTAGATTTAAAAGGACATAACGTCTATTCTTCACTTGAATACAACTTTTAAGTTGGAATGTGCAATTGCTTAATACTTAGGTCAATATGGGCTTTTAAATTGACATTAGTAAAAGAGTAAGATACATATGAACTCTTGTATAAATGAAATACAGAATTGGATTCTAAACTAATGAATACTAAGGAAAGGACAATTGAATTTTGTATTCAGATTTCGTTAATATTCTTGGGGTGTCTTACCCAAAGGATATTCGGAAAGGAGGAATCATATCTCCTCTTAACAAACCTTAAACTAAAGTAAGGTAATTGTAAATAAATGAATACATTCATTTGGGAAATAGACCTCATTCAAATGAGGTCTAATGTAAATGGAAACCTGAATTTAAAATCAGTTGCGAATGAACTTGATTAAGCTTAGTAAGTTAATCTTACTTCGTTAAGTTGTAGTGGACTGTAAGTCTAAAGCTTTAATTAATGAACTAAGAAAGGAATATGCAATCCTTCGGTAAGGAGGAGTGAATGTATATTAAGCTACGAGACAATTCAAGTCATTCCTAGCTATGCAACTGTAATGAACTATGAGGTTAGAGGATCAACAAGGTTGCTGAAACTTATTCTTAAAATAATAAAGATAAGAATCTAATCAAAATTTTAGCTGGATATGTAACCCTAGATGGGAGGATTCCGTAGGATGTTGGTACATGCCAGCTACAATAAGGTGTCTTCATGAAGGTTGGGCCTTCATGACGACACAATGTTGCAGCTGACATGTTGCAACACCCTTCCGAATCAAATCATCTAGGTTTACATAAGCTTGGACTTGGCCTCAGTTTTACTTTGGACCAAGTTAGGAATATGACCTTGTATACAAAGTGACTCGTGAAGACTAAAGGTAACTAGACACACGCAGCTGACTGTGGTCGACAAGGTATGTCTGCGTACCTTTAGTCATCACGAGTGCCTCTCTATACTCTTTCATATTGCTATCTTGGGTTAAAGTTCAACCTTGGACAAGAGGACTGACAGAAGTCAGAAAAGACCATTCTAGGTAACAGATGAAGTGGGGTGAAGGACGTATTCCATTGACGAGTATGCCATCTAGGAATATGATCATGCTAAGCATGTGAGAATCTTTGGCCAAAGTATCGCAAGCTACTGGTTGCGTTGTCCTAAATCACCTAGTTTAAGAAGCAGGATTTCAGATGAATATCGGTAACAGATATTCAGATAGGCCTCTTAAATGGAGCACTTCAATAACTGAAAAGGTAAAGGGAACCAAGTATACTTAGTATACAATGCATGGATTAACATGAAGGATCGGTAAGTAGCCGAGTCATGAAATGAGAGATCGATGAAACTCCGAGCCATGAAATGGGAGATCGGTAGTTCTTCGAGTCATTACAACAGCATATGGTTATCTGTTATATGATTGAATGGCATGGAATGTGTGTTCCATATTATGAATATGCGAACAGAGAACATTGGTTTTAAAAGCATTGTGTGTTCTAAATTATGTCATTTAGAACAGAGAACAATTATTAAAACTTGAACATGTGTTCTGAATTACGTAATTTAGAGCAGAGAACGTTATCAAAAAAAAAAAAAATTCCCTTGTTCTAATGTCTTAAAATGGGAATGTTACATCTTGGTATCAGAGCTGAAGGTTGCAGCTCTTGGACCTAATGAGTCCACAATTTGATAAGGTTTACATTTTCTTGTTGAACAGAAAATGGTTAGAACAAGAGGGAATGCTGCGAAAAACCCGTTACCGGGTGGAGAAGCAGCTACTGCCCAAAAACTAGATGAGATCCTTGCTACCCTGCTAGATACGAGAGATCGTCTGACTGTTTTGGAACAACAAGCAATGGGCAATGAGGAGGAGGAAGAAGATGCTGATATTAATGATCAGCCACCTCCTGTGGACAACACCAATGGAGGAAATCTGGGTGTTGATAATAGTAATGTGAACGTTCCTAATCAGCCTGAAAATAAAAGGGCAAGATTAGTGGCTGAACTCACAAATGATATAAAAAGAATAAGTCCTCCAAAGTTTGATGGAACTACACTTGGGGATGGGGCTGAAAATTGGCTCAGTGAAATGGAGAAGTACTTTGCAATAAGAAACTTCTCCGAGGAGACAAAAGTGATATGGGGAGCATATCAGCTTTCTCATGAAGCATCATCATGGTGGGACAACCGTAAGGTTGAGTTAAACATTGTCGAAACAGACATAACTTGGGATCAATTTAAAAGTTACTTTAGGCAACGATGGCTGCCTCAACTCTTTTTTGATCAGAAAATGACTGAATTTCAGAACTTGTCTCAAGGAAAGCTGACGGTGACAGAATACTGGGAAGGGTTTACTAAACTCCTTAAGTATGTACCGCAGTACCAAGCTGATGAGAAGTTCAGGATATGAAAGTTCATAATGGGGCTGAATCCCATCATTGGTGGTGAGGTGGATGTCCACGGTCTGACCACTATGGAAGGAGTTGTCGAAAAGGCAATAAGACAAGAACAAAAATTGAGAGCAATCTCTGCTCATAGGGAGGAGATTAGGAAGAAGATTCCCAACTCTTCTTCATCTCTTGCACCTAAAAAGGGACCCTGGAAGAGGTTCGGCATGAAAAACAAAATTGTTGCGGATAACAATAAGAAAACATGAATGAAAAAACCTGTTACTAGTATGCGGAACAACTTTACCAAAAATAGTGGTAATGGACAAAAGTCCTATGGAAGCCAGAATGATAACTTCAAGGCTGGAAATAAATTTGAGCCTAGGAAGGGGCCCGTTGGAGGCTGTTTCAACTATGGAAAGGACCATTACATGAGTCACTATCCTTTGAAGAAGGATGATCGCGATCAGCAGCATAGGATACATGCTGCGGTGGCTAACAAACAAGCTGAAAAGCAAGTCACACCCATAGAAGTTCTGGGTAAGTTATTCGGTATACCTGTGGTTATACTTTTTGATACTGGAGCTACTGAATGTTTTATATCTACTAAGTTAGCATTGAAATTAAAAAGGAAAGCTGAACGAATGGATAAGACATGGACGGTACATTACGGAAATAATGTTGTCCATACAGTTGATATGTGTCTTTTTGGGGCAGTCCTTGACTTGCCTAGTTTCTCCACAGAAGTTGACCTGTATGTTACCCCTTTGGGGTCATATGATGTAATTATAGGTGTTAATTGGTTGGCGGAACATAAGGTGAAGGTCGACTGTTATGAAAAATAGATTTGTTGTTTTGATGACCTGCAGAAAACAACAGTCATTCAGGGTGTAAAACATGGGATTGCAGTTAGGAAACTAACAGCTATGCAACTAAAAAGGGCTAAAAATAGAGGCTGCACTTTGTATGATGTAAAAATGACAGAAATTGCTGAGGAAGATAATGATTTTATGGAAAAATATCCACTGTTAAGAGATTTCAGTGATGTATTTCCTGAAGAATTACTGGGTCTTCCACCCAAACGAGAGTTTGACTTTGCAATTGAGATCAAACCAATAACCAAGCCCATATCCAAGGCACCCTATAGAATGACCACCATTGAGTTGGTGGAACTTAAGGCTCAGTTACAGGAACTTTTGACCAAAGGGTTGATAAGACCGAGTGTCTCACCATGGGGAGCGCCGGTAATTTTTGTAAAGAAGAAGGATGACACACTTAGATTGTGCATTGATTACAGAATGTTGAATAAGGCAACCATTAAGAACCGATATCCACTTCCTAGGATTGATGATCTGTTCGATCAGATGCATGGAGCATCAATTTATTCAAAAATAGATCTTCGATCTAGATATCATCAGCTGAGAATAAAAGAGGAAGACATTCATAAAACAACTTTTAGAACAAGGTACAAACATTATGAATTCACAGTGTTGCCTTTTGGGTTGACGAATGCACCTGCCGCCTTCATGAATTTGATGAATAATATTTTTCAAGAATACTTGGACAAGTTTGTGCTTGTATTCTTGGATGACATTCTTATATACTCCAAAAATGTCGAAGAGCATCAGGAGCATTTAAAGATAGTACTGGAAATCTTGAGGAAGAGAAAGTTGTATGGTAAGTTGTCTAAATGTTCCTTTTATGATGCAGAAGTGCATTATTTGGGACATGTTATAAGCAAGAATGGGATAGTTGTAGATCCTTCAAAGATCATAGCTATAACTGAGTGGCCTGTGCCCAAGAACGTGCATGAAGTTAGAAGCTTCATGGGCCTAGTAGGGTACTATAGAAAGTTCGTTAAGGACTTTTCTAAGATTGCTGCACCAATCACTTCATTACAAAAGAAAGATAAGAAATTTGTTTGGAATGACAAATGTGAATCTGCCTTTAAGATTCTAAAGGATCAGTTAACTACAGCACCTATTCTGACTGTACCTGATCTGAATGGAGATTTTACGGTCATAACGGATGCATCTGGAGAGGGTCTCGGAGGTATTCTGTTACAAAATGATCATGTCATAGCATATGAAAGCAAAAAACTCGAGTTACATGAACAAAATTATGCTCCACATGACCTAGAGCTCACTGCCATCATTCATGCACTTCAAATGTGGAGGCACTACCTTCTTGGTAAGCCTTTTGAGCTAAAAACTGACCATCTGGGGTTGAAGTATATTTTTACTCAACCAAACCTGAATGCAAGACAACGAAGATGGTTAGAATTCCTATCTCAGTATGATTTTGATATAAGCTATATTAAAGGCAAGGAAAATAGGGTAGCAGATGCTCTGAGTCGTAGGAAGCACATTTCTGCTCTTATAACATTAAGAACTCAGTTTAAAGATGAGGTGAAAAGTGTCATGGAATCTGACTCTTATTTTCAGCAAGTTAAAACAACACTTGCTGCAGATCCAAAAGATGTAAAGTATAAAGGTTTTCATTTTGACAATGAAGGAATTTTGAGGTTTGAAAATAGGGTATATATACCCTTGGCAAATGATTTAAGAAAGAAATTATTAGCTGAATTTCATAATTCACCTTTTTCTGGACACCCTGGCATTACGAAAATGCTTGCTGATATAAAGCAACAATATTTCTGGAAGGGAATGAAAAAGGATGTGATGGAATTTGTGACACACTGCTTGGAATGTCAGCATGTTAAGGCAGAACATATGCATCCCGCCAGATTACTGTACCCCCACAGCATTCTGCAGTACAAATGGCAAGTGATAACTATGGATTTCGTTCAAGGATTACCTATGTCTAGGAATAAACATGATATCATCCTGGTTGTTGTTGACAAACTAACCAAAGTGGCACACTTTATTGCTGGTAATCTAAAAGATGATTCACCAGTGTTAGCAAGAAGGTTTGTACATGAGATTTTCAGGTTACATGGAATACCCGAATTGATCATATCAGACAGAGATCCAAGAATGACATCAAGATTCTAGCAAATGCTTAATGTGGCCTTGGGAACTAAACTAAATTTCAGTTCTGCATATCATCTGGAAATGGATGGACAGACTGAAAGAGTCAATCAAGTTTTAGAGGATATGTTAAGAATGTATTGCATGGACCAGCAGTATAAATGGGAGGAGTACCTCCCGCTGGTTGAATTTGCTTATAATAATACATACCACGCCTCTTTAAAGATGGCACCTTTCGAAGCATTGTATGGAAGGAAATGCAGAACCCCTGTTAGCTGGGACAACGTAGAGGATAGAGAAATAATTGGGCCAGAAATCCTTATGGAAATGGAACAACAAATTAAAATGATTCGTGAATGTTTAAAGGAGGCTGCCAACAGGCAAAAGAGTTATGCAGACTTAAAGTGGGTTGATAGGAATTATAAACTTGGTGAGAAGGTCTTTCTTCGGGTTAAGCCGAAAAAGAGTTCTATAACTTTTGGCAAGGCTGCCAAGTTATCACCTCGTTATGTGGGACCTTTTGAAATTGTTGAAATAATCAACCCTGTAGCTTATCATTTAGCTTTACCTCCTGCTTTATCATGAATGCATGATGTTTTCCATATTTCTTTGCTTAAGAAATACGTGTCAGATTTATCACATGTGCTGAATTGGGATTCCTTGCAGGTCCAAGACCCCAAAATAATCATGGTTAAGCCCATTCGAGTGCTGGGAACTCACCAGTTGCACTTAAGAAATCACGAAGTGAATCAATGTAAGGTCCAGTGGGACCAGTTTAGCGAAGAAAGTGCAACTTGGGAGAACCTCGAAGAAATGAGATCTGCTTTTCCATACTTGTTTGATCTAAATTAAGTTAAAAAACTGATAATTCTGCCAAACTAGGGCAGTTACTAAACTATTTGATGGTTATTTCAAAATACTGTTTTGAAGACTTAAATTTTGTTTTGTTATGAACATATGAATGGAAGGATGATAACTAAATTTTGTCCTAAAACTCTATGATTTGACTAATTTGATCATCGGGATGATGATTCTTTTAAGAAGGGAGGTATGTAACATCTTGATCTTGGCAGTTACTACGATAACTTCTTTTTGTGATGCTGCAACTGTGGAAATGAGAATTGTCATGTGAAGGTGTATCCTTTAATCTTGAAAATCATGTATTACTGTTCTGAACCCTTGCATACTGTAACTCTGTTTACTTGGGACTGAGGTCATTATAACTTGTGTTTGCAAAGTTGTGAACCTGCAGAATTGCTTTTGTACTTGATGAACTCATAATTATGTGACAGCACACCTTGAATCAATTCCATTGATCCAAGGTATGCTTCAGCCTTCTTTATTGTCATCTTGTCAGTTGACTTTCCAATAAAATAAAGTCTGGAACCGAGCTGGAGATTGTTGTAATTTTTTAAAGAACCTGGTTATAGGTATACTTACTTGGCACCATGCTGCCAATGGTAAGGTTTGATTTTCTAGATACGTATGAGTTGTAATTGGAAAGCGTAAGATAGAAAAAGGTTTGATACAAGGATATCAAGGCATATATTTAGCATTGGACGGAATGTCCTGCACTATATCAGTTTTAAGCCTAAGGCGGTAAAATCTACTAGGAACCTATTATGGAATGGATAAGGGTTATGTGTTAACCTATGAAATAATATTATATCCTACATGGATTTTAATTTAAAAGGGTTTGTAAACTAACCTAAGGTGGATCCTAAGGACCTACGACCTAGAAGGAAACCTAACTATTTAAATTGTGACCTAAACTATTGCTAGTCCTAAAAGGGACCTATGGATACATGTCAAGTGGGAGGATAAGGGGGAAGGTTTAAACTTAAATGAAGGACTTTAATTGCAGTCCTTGTAGTTTTAAACACCAAGTTTGGTGGGAGCAAAGAAGTTAGAGGCTTCTAACTAACAATACAACTAAATTTGAAATTACATGCAAATTTATAAGAAAGAACTCGCCAAATCTGAGTCGGCGGTGGCGTGGAGAAAGAGGGAGAAAATGCATTCAATGCATTTATTGGCCTTGGGTTTGGTAACTAGCTGCCTAGGAAAGAGGAAAGAGGATTTTTTGTTAGCTATTATTTTTTCATTTGGGTTTCAGGTTTTTCTCTCTCTGCATTTTGTTGCTCTTTCGAGCCTGCAAGTTTGTTTTCTAGCCATTGTTGTTTCGACCACCTCCGAGTGGTTTCTGGGCCTGTGGAAACAAGGAAGCAGTTGAGAGAACTGGTGAATAACGTTGTTTGGAGGGAAGAAACTCTGGAGAAGCTCGGCTGTGACCTTCCACGAGCTAACAAGAAATTATACAGGCATGTTAGGCTCTTTTCTTTAAACAAGTTTTGCTCTTTATTAAGTGTCTTCATTAAAAGAACTCTGCTCTTATAAATGTGTGTTCTTGTGAAAATATGTTGATATGTTTAGATGTGATCTTTTGCTTGAGTTGTCATTTGAAAACAAATGCGATTTGGGTATTTTCTTGATGCATACATGAGTAAATGGGTGATCTTTGTTGAAATAGTAACTGAACATGGATTTCGTCTCTGTTGTTTTGATTTCGAAAGTGATGGGTATACGGTTTTGTTGTCTTTTGTGGGTTTGGAACTCGCTGCAAAGTGACAGTAATGTGTATACTCAAAGGTTATGGAATCTGTGTGAATGCTTTAACAGGACTTTTTGCGTGAACTATTCTTCCTTGCCATATTACAGTGTATGGGATGTGAATTCTTTTAGGAACAATGGATTTATCGTATCATCTTTACATTTGCTTGATCTAAAATGATACAATGTTCCTCCTATTTTGTTTTTGGTACCCATGAATGATTGTTTAGAAATAAATTCTTATCGAACCTGGAACAGAGTAACCTGGTTATTTGATGGATTGGGTAGAGCGTACAGTTTTTATTTCTTCTTTGAACTCAATGATGAATATATACATAATCTATGGATTTAAACTTCTTCATTGTTTTCATTGAAACTAAACCTGAGTAGATTCCTTACTCTTGTGATTGAAAAACGATTTCTTTATTATTACAGTGAAATCGGGATCATGTTGCTTTTTTGTATACTCTTACTCGTTTTATACCTGGGATAGATGTGTCTATTTTCAGTGAAAATAACTAATGGAAATGGTGGCAATTGGAGGTTCAGTTATTATTGATACTTGCGGTTCAGTTGTATAATGAATTCATTGAGTATATTTTTTTGGTAGCTAGTAAGTTACTATGACTGACTCAGTTTTGTGCGGAAGTGATATACATTAGTGTTAACCTGGATTGCATATCACTGCTTTAGGTCTCGGCTATGTTTGGAAAAGAAGTAATGGGAATTTCTATTTCATTTGGATTATCGATTTATAGATTACTTTTTCTTGACTGTTATCTCTAGTTGATATCCTTCCTTGCATAGGGTTGACTAGTTCGGTTGTGGTAACTGAAAGAGATTACAGAATAGTTCACTGGAAAAATATACTTCTTTTCTTGTTTCCTTTTCTTTTGATATTATTGAACAACTGGCGACTGCCTTCGGGTGTAAGTAATTACAAATTACCTACTGTTTTCTCTCTCTGAATTGGATGAGTACTATGTTGTTGGTTGAATTCTGAAAGGTGACATAGGTTGTTGTCATGGTGTATGATTGCCTTTCTCTTCTGCATTTGCATTTGTTAAATTCAAGTGAGTAGTAAAATATGAAGGAGTTCTGTTTAAATTTCTAGTCAGTTCATTTTTTTAATCCCATTTTCAATGATGGAGTGGAATTGATAGTGATTGCATTCGAACAGTAATATCTATATTTTAGTTCTTACAAATGCTTCTAATATGAGATTATTTAGAGAAAATATTCTTTGTAATATTTTTCTAAATCTGGAATGAACTCATTTCATTTTTGAAGGAAACAGTAAGAAAATGGTGATATATCATTGCATGTTTGCTGTAATTATTTTGAGGAGTTATTAGTTAATAGCATTGTCTGATTTTGATGCTATTTATTGAGACTTGGTTGTTTAAATGGTTCATCCTTATCGGTACTTAACTCTTACGTGATGTCCATCTCAATTACGGGACGTTTCATAAAAGCAGAGTTCTTTTATTGAGACAGTTAGTCAAGAGCACTTCATTTTAATGATAAGTGCTTAACATGCTCAGTTCGATGAACTGACCCGTGCTAGTAAATTTTGCAGATGGATTCGTGAGTAATAATGAAGACATGTTGTTTTATGATGCTTCTTCTGATTAACTAAAGGATGGATCTTTTCTGATATTTTTATTATTCTTCTCGAAGGAAATGGAAAAAGGAAAAGTTGTATTCTTCTTTCTTTTTGAGTTATCAATGTTGATTGGCATGAATGAAGTCCGGCTGTTTGGACTTGTAAAATGTGTTAATTTTACCTTGAGGAATGAGAGAAGGGAATGGTGTGTTATTTTAAATGTTGTACCATTATTGAATTGTTCAAATATAATCGAGAACATAATCTAATTCATTGAATTTGTACTTATTCAAATGATGGCTGTTAGATTTAAAAGGACATAATGTCTATTCTTCACTTGAATACAACTTTTAAGTTGGAATGTGCAATTGATTAATACTTAGGTCAATATGGGCTTTTAAATTGACATTAGTAAAAGAGTAAGATAAATATGAACTCTTGTATAAATGAAATATGGAATTGGATTCTAAACTAATGAATATTAATGAAAGGACAATTGAATTATGTATTCAGATTTGTTAATATTCTTTGGGATGTTTTACCCAAAGGATATTCGGAAAGAGGAATCATATCTCCTCTTAACAAACCTTAAACTGAAGTAAGGTAATTGTAAATAAATGAATACATCTATATGGGAAATAGACCTCATTCAAATGAGGTCTAATGAAATGGAAACCTGAATTTAAAATCAGTTGTGAATAAACTTGATTAAGCTTAGTAAGTTAATCTTACTTCATTAAGCTGTAGTGGACTGTAAGTCTAAAGCTTTAATTAATGAACTAAGAAAGGAATATGCAATCCTTCGGTAAGGAGGAGTGAATGTATATTAACTACGAGACAATTCAAGTCATTCCTAGCTATGCAACTGTAATGAACTATGAGGTTAGAGGATCAGCAAGGTTGTTGAAACTTATTCTTAAAATATTAAAGATAAGAATCTAATCAAAATTTTAGCTGGATGTGTAACCCTGGATGGGAGGATTCCACAGGATGTTGGTACATGCCAGCTGCAATAAGGTGTCTTCATGAAGGCTGGGCCTTCATGATGACACAATGTTGCAGCTGACATGTTGCAACACCCTTCCGAATCGAATCATCTAGGTTTACATAAGCTTGGACTTGGCCTCAGTTTTACTTTGGACCAAGTTAGGAATATGACCTTGTATATGGAGTGACTCGTGAAGACTAAAGGTAACTAGACACACGCAGTCGACTAGGGTCGATGAGGTATGTCTGCGTACCTTTAGTCATCACGAGTGCCTCTCTATACTCTTTCATATTGCTATCTTGGGTTAAAGTTCAACCTTGGACAAGAGGACTGACAGAAGTCAGAAAAGACCATTCTAGGTAACAGATGAAGTGGGACGTATTCCATTGATGAGTATGCCGTCTAGGAATATGATCATGCTAAGCATGTGAGAATCTTTGGCCAAAGTATCGCAAGCTGCTGGTTGCGTTGTCCTAAATCACCTAGTTTAAGAAGCAGGATTTCAGATGAATATCGGTAACAGATATTCAGATAGGCCTCTTAAATGGAGCACTTCAATAACCGAAAAGGTAAAGGGAACCAAGTATACTTAGTATACAATGCATGGATTAACATGAAGGATCGGTAAGTAGCTGAGTCATGAAATGAGAGATCGATGAAACTCCGAGCCATGAAATGGGAGATCGGTAGTTCTTCGAGTCATTACAACAGCATATGGTTATCTGTTATATGATTGAATGGCATGGAATGTGTGTTCCATATTATGAATATGTGAACAGAGAACATTGGTTTTAAAAGCATTGTGTGTTCTAAATTACGTCATTTAGAATAGAGAACAATTATTAAAACTTGAACATGTGTTCTGAATTACGTAATTTAGAGCAGAGAACGTTATCAAAAAAAAAATTCCCTTGTTCTAATGTCTTAAAACATGAATGTTGTACAATCAAATGAAATAAAACCCTGATTCTCAAGGTGCGTAATTCGTCAGTGTAAAGCATAACAATTATTGTCATTATGTCATTTGATTAAGTGATAATTACAAAATGGGAGACCAATGTATTTGGAAATCCGATAAGGATTTTAGCAATGAGTACTTGGCAATTTTGATCAACAGTGAGTGATAAGATGAGGAAGAATATCACGTTGCTTAACATTGTGATCAAACTTTAGAGGTGTTGGTGGTGGTAAGACATGAGGTTCACTAGTATTTTTACATGTAGAAGACATAGTGTAGGATGACAATATAGAAGAAGAATAACATGGGCTTGAAAGCATCCTTGAGATGTTGGATTTCATCTTTAAGATATGTAATCATTGTTTCCAAGCTTAGGGAATTTTGTCTTGATAAATAAACAATGTAAATGATTGAATTGACTCTAAGATGGGTTTATTGGATGGAGGATTAGGTCACCGATAGAGTCATCAAATAGACAATAAAAAATGGCACTTACTTGAGCGAGTGGCATATTACGAGGGAGATGCACAATTTCTAGGGATTTTTTGAGAACAACTTTTCATAGGTGGATGCATTTAAAGTAAATCATGCAAAGAGATTTGAGGAATTTTAGGATATTCAATGAGATAAGATTGGTCAACAAATACAATAGACATTAAATGAGGATCCAAGTGTATAATAATGAGTGGAGTTCACCAAATGATTTAATTTAATTTGAATTAATTAAATCTAAGTATTATAGAGTCACTTATTGAAATAAATGATAAACTACATAAATGAAACAAGCAAACTTAGATGTAAATATGAAACCCTAAGCACAAGAAATAGATGAAGAGACTTAGTAATCAGATTTATGCTCGATCTGGAACTGGTTTGGACTAGGAAAAGTACTCTAACATATTGGGCAGACATGTCGTAAATGCTTAGTATACATTCTGAAACTAGATGAATAGTAGTCGGACATGAGTGCCCACACTAGGGAAATGGTACCTTAGCACTAGAGATTTCTACTGGGGCGCCTGTGATTGTGTAAATAGTCAAAATCTGGTTTTCACTGTCATTAGAGTGTCACAACTATTTATTGTTGATCTCTTGATAGTGTTCTTTGAATGTTGAAGGTACTTGTAACTTGCAAAAGAGATGTTCACCTACACATGATCCCACAAGTGAATATCAAACCTAACAAGAAAAATGCAGAATGGGGATTCAGACTGACCCCAGTGGTCACCCTGACAATGAACTTATGACCGAGTGTTACACTACATCTCAGACTCCATGGAGTTATTGTGTGTGTGTAAGAATGATTCCATAGGATGCCCTTGTGTAAGTTATACTTGATAACATGCTATAACTAGAATGTAACAATGTAATAGTATGTGTGAATGGATTATAATAGATTTCCCTATGATATATATGTAGAAGAATGCAACCCTTGTCCCTTGAATGTATGTTATATGGAACAATGGAAGATTATGTTGATGTGATGGCAACAAGACAAATACCTAATGAACAAGAAAAAAATGACAATTAACATGAACAACTTCTTAGGAGGCAAACCAATGCGCATGACAATGATAATTATGCCAACAAGAAAGAAACAAGTTTGAAGTATGAAAGAGCCATAGAAGACAACATAAATCAGGATAAGTATGATAAAATAGTCTTAAACAATCTCAAATTTATGTTTATCTATAATTATAAATTTGAAATGATGTTCATCCAAGAAATGATAGCATGTCCATGACCAATAAGAAATCAGGAAGGAGAAATCGTAATGTAAGAACAAATAACACAAGGTATAACCCAAGATGGAGAAGGTATACTTCAAGATGGAGGTAAGAAGAAAAATGGGCAAGAATGGAAAATGAATAACAAGGTAAAAGGAGGTGGTATGAATGCAAATGAAGTACACAATGACAACTAGCTGTAGGAAGTGACAATCCAGGAATCATATGGAGTAGCACATGAGTTGAACCTTAACATAGAAGACTTCTATTTTATTGAAAAGGTTAAGCAAGCTTATGAGAAAGCTATAGGCGAAAATGAAAAGAAAATGAAACTAAAACAGGTTGAGGAAGCAATTAGACCCTATGTTTCCATACTTACCTTGTTGTAAGTACACTGACTCAACAGGTATACAAGAGGAAGATGACAGGGCAAAGTTCACAGGGAGGTGTATCAAAGAGAAGATTGAAGACAACATAGTGATAAACATGAAGATAAAGAACATAAAAAGGGAATATGAGGCAAATTATACAAGGACACAAGATGGGAAATCACACCAATCAAATCAAAATGAGTAAGTACAACAACCACAATCAGAAAAGTAACTAAAAGTACAAAGCACAAAGTTAAGCATAAGAAGACAAGCACGCTAAAAGAGAAGGAAAAAAGTCAAATTTAAAGAGTGTTTTCCTTATAGGAGGGTAGAATGATGCAGGAGCATCAATAGGGTGTTTGATAATGGTCAAGTTGAGTCTAGGATGTATTAGGTGTTGATATGTCATTTCCCTCCAAAAATGTTATTTCAAACATTTAAAATTTGGTAAGTGTGTGTGTGTAGTCTAAATAATGTCTATATGTGTGTAAATGGAAAAATAAGGAATAGGGGAGTTAGATTTGAAATCTTCCAAGAGGAAGAGAGAATATATAAGCTTATCTCTATAAAGGAGGAGTGTTGAAACTAATTTGCTAAGTCAAGTAGTGGTCAAGTGAAGATATGATAGTGTAGTTAGAATCGTTAAAGTTACATTTTTGGGTCTCCATATGTAATCTCAAATGGAAAGTGATTGTAAGAAGCATTAACAAACATGAATAAACTGATATTGATTTTGGGAGGTAATTTTATATTGTAATTTACAAGTTTTTGATGTTTTTCTTATTAGCATTCAATGAAACCCTACACAGGCTGAGAGTGAGAATTTGAAAGTCGAGGAATATGTGCCTATAAGTCTACTGTGATGTATGGAACAGTTAGAGGGGATAAATACAAGGCTATTGCAATTTATTTGGGGTCTTGAAACCCTGGTGTGAGCTCTGTTTGCTAATTTTTGTGTTTTTTCCCTTAACTAGGGCTTTCTGCCATTTTAATTTTATCCATTAAAAATTCATGAAATTTCAGGAGCATCTCTATCCTGGTAGAATCTAGAAGTATGCCAAGTTTGAGAACTAAATTCACACATGATGAAAATTTATGATGAGTTTTTAGGTTAGACTGTATAGGTACAATGAAGAGGAGGAATTGAGGTGCATGGATAGGCAAATGAAAGATCCAAGCTACCAAAATTGATAGAGACCCCCTTCATATCGTTCCTAAGGTGGATCCATTGATACTTAGGTGAGATCATAACCACAAGTGTGTACAATCATGTTTGATGGTCAAATAGACCTAATTTTCACCCACCTTGCAAAGGAAGTACAATTTTGTACAAGGAAACGTCAGGTGGAATTTAGGCATGAGTGAAAGCTTGATAAAGGATATAAAATTCACCAATTTTACTATAGGATTGTTTCATGAGAAAGTGAGTTATAAAAGCATTTGCATAGTAAGAGGTCTACAAGACAACAAGGGCTAAAAGAAATAAAATAAGTGAATTGAAAAAACATAGCTATGAGAGAGCTTTAAACACCTTGTAATAGGTCTAATAGGATGTTATAAGACCTAGGGGAATGATTCATGAACCCGTATGTCCTTTTGAGCACCAAGATTAAAGAAGTTTAATTGAGTCCAAGTAGGTGTATGCAAGAACCATGTTATTAAGAGTGTGCAAGGTTGATGGTATGAAGAGGATGGATCTCATAATAATGGAGCTAAAATGGAGAACAAGGTGATCGTATCATGGTTTCAAGCCTATAGTGTTGATATGGGCCTTAGGATTGTGAAATGCTATAGAGTCAAGACTATGAACTAATGACTTGTAGTACGATTGGAATGTGTGCTAAGATCTTCAACATGAAAGATGAAGAGTTACCAATGACAGTGATCATATACCATAAGTATCAAGAAATATTAAAGACTTAAAGAAGCAAGTAATTTCATTATAAGACCTTAGGGAAGTATATGTCCATAGGCATCATTGTTGTAGAGTAAGAAAATATGTTCTTAGTTCATCGAATATTGACTCATGCATGATCTTGGTTTTTCTATCATTACATTACAATATCATGTGTGATCACTTTTTTAATAGGATGCATGAGGGTTTTGGCACTGTAAGAAATAGGAAAGCTTAATGCTAGTATGAATGAACAATGTGTCTAAGTACGGATATGTTTGTACCACCCCATCTCTCATAAACCCTTGCACCTAACCTCGCAAGAACCCTCACACACTTTGAGTGAGTGTTTGGCTTGACATATAAGTGATGTGTTGATGCACATCGGAAACTTCACTCGAGTGTTTTTCTTGGGGTGAATACCCAAGGGTGTGTATTAAGGATAAAAACCCTAACATTTTGGTTCCGTTGTTAGGACATGTAGATTAAGGTGATGAGTTTTATGGGAGATGTTTGAGTAAATTTCCTTACGATGTGTGGAGATATGGTTTGAGGATTGAGAACATCATTTTTTGTGAGCCACCATAATTGAGGTGCAAGAGGCCCAAAGAAATGGTTGGATGAATTGTTATATGATGCACTTTTTATAATCTTCTTATGTGAACTTATAACACATTTATATACATGGATAACAACATATATTTGAGTAAAAGTAAGAATTTTGGACATAAATCCTTTATGTCCTCCGAAACAAATTGAATTTTTGAAGAAAAACTATGAGACATGGATATGCGCAATGGATTTTTAGTGGGAAGTTGCATCTTGAAGCTATTTTCTAGAGTTTATTATTTCAACGTACTCCTTCATCAAAGAAGAAGAAGAATTCCAATTCCTGTGTGAATTAAAAGGGATGTACATTCGATCCATGCCATCAAGAATAAAAATGTAATTTTTTTCTAGGGAGATGGATTTTATGCCTATGAGAAACTAAACCCCCCAACACATGTCAAGAATAAGGTGAGTGGAAAGAACACATAAGAAAAAAATGGAGGAAAAACTTGGTGAAAGGAAACTCTAAAGGAGCAAGTATAATGAAGCATGAGAAGTGATTTTGGCTACTACAAGTGGTGTGTGGGAAAGAGGAGTAATAAAGGAAGATGTTTCCCATACCCTAGAGGAAGAGAGAGGGTATGAATTTGTTTTTGGCACTAAATAACCTAAGTTATAAATATACACACCTCCAAAATAAGTATGAGACCCCCTGTAAGTCATACACCAAAATAAATTGAGAGGAAAAGTGTTGTTTCAATACCACCCAACACTTGTTATTATGCCATTGTGATTCATATACAAGAAGCATTTGACGAAGGATTGTGGATAGGATTGGTAAGATTAGAAAAAAAAATTAGAAACATAGGTCAACAATTTGTACCACAACAGTTGATTTGATATCCACTTTTAAACCTAGGAACATCTAGTATGACTTTTATGGCATAAATAGGAATAAGTAGTTCAGTGAATACCACCAATGTGCCCTTGGTTGTTAGAATTTCCTGAATGATCCCCCTTATATTAGGATCTCTAATAGGAGGCCATGTTCAAATGGTAATGTAGGTTTCAAGTTCCATGACACCACCTACTATGAGCATTGCAACATTGGATCAATACTATTTTTATGACTAGTTTATGAGATTGTGATCACATCGAGGAGTGGAGAATGAAGCCGATCATGTCCTAAAATATAAGAACTAGGTTTGCACACCATATAATATTAATCATTGAAACCGTTTCAAATATATAGATTACAACAATCCTATAAGCAAGGAGGTTGCTACAATAATAATATCCAACGATATCTCACTTAATAACAATATTAAACTATGTACGCAAAGTTATTAAAACAAATTCAATTACATAACAACATCATATAACCCATGAAACACTAATATTCATAATGTTCCCCCTTAGTGTTAACATGGGATGAAAGCACATCTCAAGAACTAGGAACATAATCGTATGCCTCTGCATACTTTTAAGTCTGCATATTGCTGTCTAAATCTTGTTGCACATGACCATCTATTTCACTACAGTGAATCCCTCACTAGATGATCACACTTCCACCAACCAATCGATGAAGAAGTCCAGTAGTCAGATAATCTCAGCAGTCAGAGGATCACTACAGTCAGTTTCCCTCCTATACAACTATTCACAACATCTGCTATGCACATTTTACTCATTTCAAACTTTATATGGTAATGAATACCTTGCTTTATTTCTTCACAAACCACTCAAAGAAAACACCTAAAATGATATAAAAAGGTGCCATCAATTTTGTATGAGACCCTGTTGTTGGTGATTGATGAGAGGCGTTGACAACCCTCCATCTTCTGTTTCCTCTGACCTCCAGTAACATGTTACTAGCTCAACTATATTTGACTTGGATGCTCAATAGTTTCCATATTGTAATTTATTTTTCTTCTCCCGCAATGTGAAACACTTTATTTTTCATACGTCGGGTAACACCAAAAATGTGTCTGCGAGGCAATTTAAAAAATTTTTTTCAGACTTTTCAAAATTTTGACTCTTTTTGACAATAAACACTACTTGAACAACATGACAATATGACCTTTTGATGACATAAAATAATTTAGTACTTGATGACTTAATAACACCGAGAAAATGACTCTATCAAGACATAACGACAATCATGATGAATTTAACTATTGATGACATAGACAGACAAATATTTTATAGGATTAAATTAATTATATAACAAACATAATAACCTAAATAACAAAAAAACACCTAAACACAAATCACAACTTATAACTTACAAGTATAAAAAATAACCAAGAAAATTAATATAATCTAAGAATTAACAATCACACATGAGTAGTGCGATGTGAACGCCGAAAGGGATGTGGCCTATGAATGATGTGAAAATGAGAACAAATTATGGTGCAAAAATAAGAAAGAGAAGAAAGAAATAATGTTTTTTTGTTAAATATTAAGTAAGACATGCACAAGTAATGGAGAATACAATTGGAAAACATAGACAGTAAGAGAGGAGGGTAGATGGAGAAGCTAAACAAGAAGAGAGGACTAGTAGTATAATAGGGCGGGGAAGGGAAACATAGAGGGGTTTAAGAGTTGGGGAAATGTTTAGAGAAATTAGGGACAATTCCTCGACTTAACTGCAATGACAGCTTCTTTTAGAATTTTGTAGTTCTTGTTTTTAATTGTAATAACAAGTAATTACAGGAAATTGTTGATGCACGAGTAGGAATTGACAATTGAGCTCTTATAATGATTAGTCATATGATTAAAAGGTAGATGAAGGCTTTAGATTTCATTTCCCAAACCTATTCCATGGATAAGGTTATTTAAACCCAAACAATATCTTCTATTTATGCTCCACTTCAGCATTTTAAGCTCATAAAGAGGCTATAAGAAAAAATGAGGAAACTCATAATTTTGTAGGGTTTGAAACTCAGATGGAATGAATTCGTCGTGTAGTGAATGAAAATGTTCTTACCCAAATAATATCTACTATATATGCTCCACTTAATCATTTCAACCCCAAGCACATTATTGATGTGAGTGGAATGCGAACTTAAAGGAGCCAAAATAAATATTTGCAAGAATTTAGTAGGGTACCAATTCAAATCCCAATGTGGGAATTAAATCCTTGCATGTTCCACACCTATTCCTTGAATTACATTATTCCTACCAAAACAATATATGTTATGTGTTCCACTTTGTCATCTCGATCTCAATTGTAATTTTCACATCAATGTAATTTTTGTTTAGAGGGACCAAAATTAAAAAATGAGGAAAACCCAATAGACCTCTCATTTCAGCTTTAAGCTTGAATAATCGAAGGAGAATAGTTGAAGCACAAGAAGACATCATTATTCGATCCCTTGAATATATTGGTAATATGAGCGAAAGGTAGCTTTTATGTACCATTTGAAAGAGGATTTAAACTAATAAAACCATAAAAATGTATTGTGCATTATACGAGTTAAAATAGGTGGCTTATCTTTGTAATTTAAGATGTAATGTGTTTACTCTAATTTGAAGCAATTGATTTCTTGTAAATTATAATCATAGAATAATTAATGGTATATAATATAAAAGATAACTATATCCAAACAAAAATAATAATTAGTTAGTAACATAACATTATTCCTCAATAAAATATATTAGTGTTTAACTTTTAATTTTACTAAATTTATTTAGTAATGACATCTCACTAAATTTTGGGACCTTACAAATTCATTATCAATAAATTTAATAAGACCAATATGTATAAAGAGGGAAGAAAGAGTCAATGTATAGAGAGATTTTGTGGTGAGTTGGATTAGGAGCAAAAGCATTGAATTCGACATTGTTGTTTTGGATTGTGCACCCACCATGTTTAAACCTTACAACAGAAGGACTTGATCTTGAATCTTCCATAATGTCGAGCAACGGACTTTACAATTTTAAAAAATGGAATAGAAATTAAGTACACACGAAACTGGAATGAATGGCTTAAACGCCAAGTCTTGAATTCCTTCCTCTTGTTTACAAATAAAATAAATTGAATGCAAGTAAATTCATTTACATAAAACATTACTTTTAATGTAATATTCCAACCATAATGAATGAGGCTAATCCCAATTTGTGTATTCTAACCTCTTGTTGAAGTCAAAAGAAAAGAAAAGCTCGCATGAAATATATCACATGCAACGAAATAAAGTAAATTGGAAATGAGGCTTAGCAAAAATAAGGAATCAAAATCAATCGAAATATATCAAGTTCCACGAAGGATTTTTTCCATTGTTACACACAAAAATGAGCTAGTTTGTATCATGACAAGTTGATATGATAAGCCCAAAAGATTAATGTTGATTAATATTTAGTTTAGAAATAAATTATATCGAGTAATGAAACTGAAAGAGAGTTCATGACCTTTTTAAAATATAAATTCCAAAACATTTTATAGAAATTATGGCACTCAAAAATGACATTTTATAATAACAACAACGATAGTGTATTTATATATTATAATAGTGACTAATTGCCTTGTGATATTTCACTTGCATATATAGTAAAAACCAACCAACCATGTTTTCCCTAGTATTTATTCACAACAAAATAAATGGAACCTCATTCCCGCAAACTCGGATGCGATAACTCATCAATAGAAACAACACTTTCTAAGATGTCTGCATGGCTTCAACATGATAGGTTTCTAATTCTTTATCAATATCCTCCATGAACTTCTCTTGTGCTTGGTTTTTATGACCTTAGAGTTTCCATGACCACATCCATGCCCACTATCATGCCTAAATTCAAGCCCACGACCACGATTCTAGTTGTTGACAACATTCACTTTGTTATGCTTATATAATACCCTCATGTCAAAACCTAACTGTGTGTGCATAACCTTGAAACCAAATTTCTACACACATTTAAAAAATTGTTTATTGCTACAGAAGAATAAGAAACTAGTAGAGAATAAATCCAAGAATATAATTTTTAAGTTTTAATATGACATACATCATGGTAGCTCCACGTCCTCTTATGGTATATGTTCCAGTCAAGATAAGTAAACTCAAATTCAAACCCACAAGCTCTATCTTCATGGGTTTACCATTACACTGGACTCCACTGTATCTCTACATTGCTGCAATTGCATCACTCTTCCTTACAAAAACCACCTTTTTCGTAGCCTATCACAATTTCACATTTCTCAAATTAATCTTCACTTGATGTGAAGTTCACTAAAAAAATGTGTATTTTCTACATTCCATCTTGTTAACATAATTACTATAATCAAAATGGAGACCATGTGTTCTAAGGACTATCTAATTCAAAATTATGTAATAACCATAATTTCTAAACATACTTAGGCTCATTATGGGTTTTCTACTTTATTTATAATAGGCTCCTCTTTTTAGACATAGAACATGACATGGGCAAGAAAATTGCAAATAATCAAATATTTTGAATTAATTTACAATAGGAAAATCGCAATGTCCAACAAAACAGGATAGGAGGACAAAGCATCCTAGACCTAGTTGTCTTTAACTAAATTCTTAGGCTATTAGAATATCAATCTAGAGGCCTTGTCAAACTAAATGGAAGAAATTTTTGAATTATTACATTTGCTATCTTGGACGTTCTAAAGATGGTGAAACGCGACACTTTTACAAGTTTTCCTTTTCAAATTGCTTATCCTCAGCATTCTGAATAACTAGGATTTTTTTTCAGGATTTAAAATTTATTATTGTTTTTGTCTAGGACAATGTCCAACATGATATTTTTTGCATATATTTACTTAGTGTTGAATACTATCACACAAAAAAATGTAAGAGTTTAAATCCAAATAAAAAACATTCATTAGTAATGAAAATGTAAATAGGATCCTTCATTATCTAGCTTATGGTTAGTGTGATGGCAATGCCTTTTAAAATCCAACAAAAATATGATCCACAATTAGAGCAACAGAAACACTAAAATGTTACTTGAAATGAATGTTGACCAATAAATGCTTCAAACATTTTGGGTGTTATGATGCCCTATCATGTGAATGTTCTCTTTCAAGCCAATAAATCATTTCCCTCGTAATATAAGAATGTTACTCTCTACATGGTGGTATAAGTTTTAAAGCCCTAAATTTATCATTTTAATTGTTACAAATCTTATCCCTAGTGTACCCAATCCCAAATCTCTTAATCACAAAAAACAATAAGATTCAACCCTTCCTTAATTGAAATTAATAAACAATACTAAATGCCACTGCTGATTACTATTTGCAAACAATTGGATGTTAATTCAAAATAATAAGAGAAGCTATGTAAATTCCATTCATAAATTACAATCGATGTCATAATAAGATGTAACTTGCTTGAATTTAATTAATGATACTAACAGGCACTATTGATGATTAATTACAATAAAATGGATATTGATTTATCATAATAAATAATCATGTTTCCATATTGTAGAAAAAGATCCTTGGAATTCCCCCAAAATTTAAGGTAATTCAATAACACCTACGACTAAACAAAAACATTTCTTGGAAAGAAGAAAAAACAAACCTTAGATCAGCCACTTCTATCATAATTAATTGAACACCTTTTAAACTCACCAACCTCTCAGAAGATTTGATGCAATAAACATCATTTGTCAAAAGAAGGAAAAACTTTTCATAAAATCCGAAGGTCATTTGTCTATCCCTTTCACCACAAATAATAGATTTGGTAGAACAAGGGCATAAACTTCAAATGAACCTTAATCTTAAAATTAATAAGGGAAAACCTACAAGGGAAAAAAAGCATCTTGAACAAGATAGAAGTTCTAATAAAAGAGGCAGAAATCCATAACAAAAATTCCCATGCCTAACTACGCATTAATAGAAGGATTGAGCATAACCAACCAAGATACAAACGTAACCAAATAAATATCAATGTATACTTCAAAATAATAACTTTTTCCAATATGAAGTGAAAACAAACTTGACATTGACCCCTACACCTAGCAGATGAGGAGAACACCAAAGGTGTGTAATAGCAAAAATGGCCCATTAAAGAAGCCCAAACAGGACTGCTATGCCCTCCGCACCTCTCCACAACATCTTGGCCACAATTTTCAAGTCATTCGCATGGCCACACATGCAATCAACAGATCTTTGAGCAACATTGAGTGATCGCACTAATTTTTCCCTTATTTTCTTTCTTCTAGGGTTTCTTCAGCAATATGAGTGTTAACATTTTTTAAACTTGGCGACAGTCAATTTAGGTTCAAAAAATCCGATTTGTCCGTAATCGATGTCCTCTTCCACGTCAACTCCATCGTAAATACTTCTAACTTATGTGAGAGGCCCCTCACCCTGCCCAACTGGAACAAGTAACTCATCAATGGCAAAAATACATACATAACATTAAAATTAAAAAATCCCACAACATTAACATCTGTAATATCTTTGCTACCCATTCACTTATTGGACCTTGGCACATTTTAATATAGATATATCACCACCATGTGGTATAATTGTGCCCCCTCATTTTAACATGTGGAAGGTTTTGAGGTCGATGCCCTCCAACCCCCATCGAACCCCTTTCTACTTTGTTAGGAACTAAATCCCACATTCTTCACGTGATTTTGATAGGGGCTATTTATATATGGTGTTGTGGATAATTCTAAGTGAAAGTAGACATGAGCCACTTTTGATCTGCCACGTAGTGACTCAGTTGGAGTTAGTGGCGAGTTATCTTAGTTGTTGTGGATGCCAAGGCTGGGTGAGTTGGTTGTGAAGTGCCAAATGGAGACTGCTCCAAACTTAGCAAGTTGGTGGGATTGCATGGACATTGGCAATAAATTCATGGTAAATGCTAAATGCATGGAGGTAAATAGTTTAAAATGCAAGAAATTTATTTTCACATGTATGGTGTGGGGAAATACAAAGACATATATATACAAAGGCTAGATAATGGTAATATGAAGAAAAAGGAGGCAAAGACACCCCCCCTCAAAAAGAGCGTGTCGACCCTGATCGAGGGCCCCAACTAGTAAACAACCAAACACTGGAGGAGATAATTTTTTCAAAATTGTATTGCCACTTATCGCATTCCAAATGGTCCCCATGGTAAGTGTGCAGTGCCCATGTCATCTCAAACTTGCATGAAAACCCTTTTTTTGGCTAGATTAACCAAAAATTCAGCATGTGATAGCTTTTGCATACTACCTATGGTTTTAGAATTCTACTAGATCTACGTAGTGAAACTTATTACAATAGATTTAGGGAGGATTACAAATCAATGTTTCTCAGTAAGGATCCTCTGGATCACACACCCCCACTGAGAAACTTTTGGACCTCCAAAAGTACTTTAATTGGTAATGAGGTGAGGGTACTTTTCCCTCACCTTTCTGGTTTCCATCCATTTTTCCTTGTTCGGATGCATTCCTTTCAAACCCATGTGAAGATATTGAACATCACCCCTCCGCGAATTTCTTACCTTCCTGTCCATAATGGTATCTTCCTACAACTCATTCAAATACTTAGGAACAAAATCATCAATAGAGAGGTACATAAATGCTATCATCATGATCCATAATCATAGGAGGCTCATACAATTTCATATTTTAAACATTTACAACTGAATAAATTTGCATGTAAGGGGGTAAATTTAACTGAAATGTATTATTACCAAATTTTCCAATATTTGAAAAATGGACCATACCGAATTGGTTTCAAGTTTTTACCTTCACATGTTATCCACTCCTTGTTGATGTGAAGCTAAACTGAATCACCCTGCTTAGAATTTGTGATCAGTTCAATGTTTATATGGCCTAGCCTTGTATTTTGTTTGAATTTTCTCCAATTGTTCTCAGACAAATTGATGGACCAATTGTATATTTTGCACAAAATTTTTGGTTCTGTCAATATCACTATGTCCATTAACAACATATTATTTTCCTAAAGAGAAAACCCAAAGGAGATTTACGCATATATCCAAAACAAGTCTCAAAAGGAGACTTCGTAGTAGAAGAATGAAGTGCGTAGTTATAAGCATGTTGCACATAATACAAATGTTCATCCCATAACTTAGGTTGTTTACCATAATAACCTCTAAGCATATGTACCACAGTGTACATGGTTTACGACCTCAATTTAACCATTGGTCTGTGGATGAAATGAAGTGCTTTTCTTTAGCTTAGTGTCCATCAAGTCCCACAAAGTTGACCAAAATTCCCTAAGAAACTGGAGAATCCCAAGAAGAAATTATAGAAGTAGGTAATCTGAAATGAACCCATGCATGTTGGAAGAATAAGTGTGCATTCCCTTCACTAGTAATTTTTTTAGTACAAGGAATTAACACACTCATTTTGTCTAAATCTATCCACAACCACATATAAATAATCATGTTTTCTCTGTGACATGGGGCAAGCCTCCTACAAAATCCATGAATATACTTTCCCAAGGATGAGTAGGGACAGGAAGAGGAGTGTAAAGTCCTAACTTCCTGTTACTAGGCTTGCTTGTGACACAAAGAACACTTATATATTTGGCAACATGTTCCTGCATACGAGGCCAATAACAATACATTTGTAAATGTGCAACTGTTTTACCGACACCAAAATGACCAGACATAAGAGAAGTGTGAGCTTCCCTAATCATATGCACTCTTTCATGTTGTGGAATACAAAATTTTACCATAATGATATAAGAGTCCACCATGCACATGATAGTCCAATTCTCCTACCTATTTACCACTCATCAATCTTCATACACTTCTTAAAATCAACATCATTAACATATTTTCTTTATAACTGTCATGAACTAAAGAACTATGTTGTAAGAGAATAAATGCAACAATAATATAGAGGTCTAGACAACATGTTAAGAAACCTTATTTTGTCTGTGCATTTTTATAACTAATCACTAGATGAAATTGTTGTAAGAAAGCCATCCAATGGAAGTATCTAGATTGTTATAGCTTGGAATGTGATTATCAGATACTGAAGGGGCTAATGATCTTTATGAATAGTTGTTTCCTTTACCCATCAAGTAATGTTTCTACTTTTTAACAATTTAGAACCAAATCAAACAACTCTTTATCATAAGTTGGATATTTTTTTATTGCACTCGTGAAGGTTTCAGAATGATAACAAACCGAGGTTTTCTTTCTCTACATAAAGAATAGCCCCCATAACGTATTCACTTGCAATCTCATCTTAATCTCAAATGGTTGCTATAAATCTGCAGAAGTGTCAACACAGGAGCGGTACTAATATCTTCTCTTTCAGCAGTATCAAAATATTTTTTATGCTCGCCTCCCCATTGAAATACCTGTTTGATACTAGTCAAATAATGCAACAGGAGATGCAATGAAATGCAGAAGTTAGCGATAAAATTTCTTCAATACTGATACCGCACCAAGAAAGCTCCTAATCTCAATGATATTATCGGGTTACTTTTGTAGGATCAATTTTCAGTTCGCCATGTCCCACAAAATACCCAAATAAATCAAAGATATTTTACCAAATTCACATTTAGACATCTTCAAATATAATTTCTCCTTTCTTAAAGCATTCATGACTTTTTAAATATGAATGACATGATCTTCCCATGTTTTGCCAAAGCTCAAAATATCATCTAAGTAGACTATCACAAAATCATCAATGAATGGCCTAAAAACATCATTCATCACACACATGAATGCAACCGACATTTTAAAATTCAAAAAGGCATAATAAGCCATTCAAAAAAAACCTTGTTTTGTTTTAAAAACAATTTTCCAAATATCACCTTCATTGGTTCTAACCTGGTGATAACCACTTCTTAAGTCTAACTTAGTGAAATAAATATCATTTTCAAGTAATCTAATAAATCATCAATGTGAGGAAGGGGATACCAATTTTTAACCGTGATCTTGTTTAAAGCATAAAAATCAACGCACATCCGCCACGTGCCCTCTTTCTTAGGAACCAAAATGATAGGTGAACCACAAGGAGATGAGCTTGGACGAATAACTCATTTTTCCAACAATTTCATCACATACCTTTTGATCTTCTATTCTTGACCACATACAATCTATACATGTCGATATTAGGAAGATGTGGATCCTACAAAACAATTGTATCTCATAATGAACTCCTCTTTTAGGAGGTAAACTGTGAAGACCATGCAACACTATTTTACCAATCACAACAAAATAACCTGCAAAAATAACTAAAGCAAAGGAACTCGAATTGATATTAATCATAGGCCTCTTCAAGGGGGCAACATCCTTTGAGCAGCTCAATACAATATATTTTTCCATGCTTCATTGAGCCTCAACACCTTCTTATATACTAATTCCTATCTAATAAACTACTACTTCCCGCACATGTGGGATTATTCAAATATGATGAAAGGATGACTTACAAAGCATATGCATCCAACATAACTAATCTATTATAAGAAAATAAAAAGGGTAGGAACACAAGTTCCTAACATAAACCTTGAGGATCCTGAGACACATCATCATAGTTAGAAACAATATTAATCAAATTATCTCTATGTTTAGGATCACAATCCTCAAAATCCTTGGAATGATCTTTTTCTTTGGCTTTAATCACCATGAACACACATTTTTTGCTTGAATTTATAATCCTTTTCATCTATCCTGTAGAAAACCAAAGAAAAATACTTGTTTTCACACGATCAGCTCTAACAATGTATTCAACCCCATGTTATCTTTCTCATCTCTCATGTAGAAACCAAAAAAAGACTTATTTTCACAAAATGAGATCTAACAATGTATTCAACCCCATGTTTTATAAGAAAGTATTTATTATCTTCCCTGTAGAAGATTGTTTTTCTATCATAAAGAAATGGAATTCCTATAAACACACCACAAATATCCAATGAAACAAGATCCAAATCTACCTCTTCAATGAACTTGTTAGTAATGGGAAATCTGAACCTACAAGTTTTCTTTACCTGTAATTTTGCATCATACAAATCCAACCCAAAGGATAAGGCTTAGGATGTGGTTTGGTTTGGTTTGGAGTCCCAATTTTTCCACAACCTCCTCTAAAATCAGATTAGCTTGAGATCCATTATCAAATATATTGTCTATTTTAGTGTATTTAAAAATAAATCTAAGGTGAAACAACTCATTTATTTTTTTATCATCATGCATAGATTGTTGTTTAGAAGAAAAAGAAATATTATATGAACTAGTGCTAGAAGAATAGGAAAATTACAACAGAGATAAATTTTCACAAAAACTAAAAAAATTAATGAAAAATAAATATGATAAAACCAGAAAATAATTATCTTAAAAATAGATTTCCTTCCAAAGTTAGTTACAACTAGCTAAATCTGGTAGAGAAAGTACTTAAACTTTCGCATGCACAAAACCCAAAAATGCATAAACTCCAAAAAATGAGACTGTTAAAACCAGTTAGCAATATTCCAAAAATGATCAAAAATATTACATGAGAAGCACAAATAACCATCTCAACACATCTTGATACCCCACACTAGTTATTATTTATATTTCTCCAATACCATGTGTTAGTTATCTCCCTCTACCTTCAAAGCTAGATGGATTATTAAAAAAACTACACCCAAAAACACCATGCCTCCACAAAACCCTTCTACATAAGTCATTTTAATAACTATTCACAAGTGTAGTCTAGACATGAAAATATTCACTAGAGATGTGGCACAACTTAATTAAAATTCAGTGTGCATAAAATTCCAATGGTACTATCATTTGGCATAGAAGTTGACTCTACAAAAGTCTTAGCCAATTCATGATAATTCTTACTGAAGCGTCACCTTACAATAATGCTTGAAGGAAATACCAGGAACATAGAATGGTCACTATGGATCCTAAAAATGACTATGTGTACTTATGATGTATTAGAGACTTAGGATCATAAATTCCTTGCAAACCATTAATCAAATTTGACAAAGCATAGATAATTCTAACTCTTTCAAGTCAATAGTGAAAATATAGTGATATATCTTTCCTCTCAAACACTTGACAACTTATCATCTTTTTATGTACATAGAATTTTATTCCATTTAATGCCATTTTTTTTTTGTTTTGAGAAAATGCCATTAAAATAATCAATTAATCAACATTTTTATTTGTTTAAACCCTTCTAGGTTTTTATCTTACAAAACAAGATTTAGGATATTGTTATCTAACTCTCTGATTGGGATTACTTTCTACTATAAATATATGTTCTTCAACTAAATATTATTTTTGATAGATATCATATCCTTATGTATATGTTATTTACATGCATACATTAACGATGTATATTGTGTGTGATGAAATACATGCACACGATGAACTTAGGTGTCAGCTTGGTTTATTCCCATAGATATTACTCTTTGGGGTCAACCTTCACCACTATGTGCAATAAGGTAAGCCATTTTGTTTCATTGACGCTTTGAAGGCACTTTGCCTCATGACCTGCATCTTGATTATATACATGACTGGTATCTAAGTTATCATTCAGAGCTAAGGATTTGATCCTCAACAAAACCTGTCAATCATTGTTCGTTGGAGATGTGGATTTGGAGTCTAGATATAGTTGAATTCTCATGCAATTTATAAGATTAATAACTACATTTTTCACTTTTATGACTAATACCCATCACCCTTTTTATTTTAAACAGTGCAGAGTTACATGTATCTATAAAGAGGATAACAATGTGATTCACAGTAGACGCTAATAGTTATAAATCAATAAATAATTGTAAGGATTTTATGTACGTGCATAGTTAAGTACATGATTGTAATGTTCAACTAGGGACATTGCATTCACATTGATGATCCTTGGCAATGGTTACAATATTATTGCACTATGTTATTATGTTGACTTGATCAGAAAGATGGATCCTTTCTAGCCATATTTCCCCTTGAACAAGATTATGTACTGATATTTAAATAGTCATAATAAAATTGAAGGTTAGAGTATCCCTCTTTGATCATTGAGAATAATGAATGCTAATCATTTTAAAAATATGAGTTGATGTGCAAGGTCTTAAATAATACTATATACTTCTTCAATTTTTTTTATTTAATCATTTGGTGCAGTGCTTTTTTTTGATTGCTACGTTAGGGGACAATCCTTTATGTGAGTCCATATGTGACTCGTACGGGTAAAATAAAATAAAAGGATCGCATGTGTTCCCTCCAATAGATTCTCCAACCTAAAAATGTGGCTCTTCCCTCAGCCACCTTCATTATAAATAATTTTCCATCCAAGTTTCACCTTTAATCCTTCAACTTTAACTTCTTCACCGCCTTCCTATCAGTGTCTGAATATATGTAGATCCTGGGTGTGATTGCTAGTTACAGTAAATGAATTAGACGTATCCTAAATTTCCATCATGGTACATTAAAAGCGGAACATGTTTGTTTGGCATGAAATCCTTTGTTGAGTGAGCTTAGGAAATCATAAACCATCATTTTCTTAATGGAGAAGAAGATGTTTTCACCCAAAGCAATGAAATTTCATTTTTATTTCCTTCAAAGGATTTTTAGGTGTAGTAATATCAACATCAACAATAATACACTATAGTGGGTCCATTCATTGTAATACTTCTACTTTTTTTATATTTGAGAGTTGAAAAATTTGGCAATCAACATAATTTATCGTATATTTAGAAGGTCGAGTTAAAATGACCATACCCTTCCAGAATCCATATTGAGGAGAAAACAAGGAGAGAATATTTTGGGGGTGGTGTGAGGATATGTTGAAATAAGTATTGAGTAATATGAGGCAACTTAATAAAAAATTAATTATTAAACTAAAGAATAAGTTTGGTATTGCATTTTTAGCCATATGGAGGAGAAACATTCTCATAGGTCAACACCGTTAACTTGTCCATTAGTTTTAGGGCGCTAAGAAATAGATCCATTGTGGCTAGAGAGAGATCTAGCATAGAAAGATGGTCAATCGAGAAGTGGCTTTTGTAATGTAGGTCTGTCTTCCAAGTTGGCACTCTATAATAGGTTTTTCAGCCATAATCGACCCTAGTTGTTTAAACGATTGTGGGTAGTAGTGACAAATGTTAGAAAGGAATAGATATACTAGATGGAAACAGAACAAAAGTTCCTTTCCTCTTATGATCAAACAATTGTTACATCACTCTCGCATGGATAAAGAGTGATGACTATGAAAAAACCATTCATGCAAAATGTTGACTTGTCATGTTATTTTCTAATGGGGGACAACTTTAATAAAGTATAGGGTCGACTGATGCTAAAACTCTTCACAAGTGGATGAATACATGGGGATTGTTGGTCTTTTGTCATTTCAGATAATGCACAAACAACGATTGCATTTATAGCTCTGATCAATTCATTAAAATGACCATCAAGATCGTTGAATCCTCACCCTTTATTATAGGTCTGTGTGTATCTACTTGGGGCAAGGTCTCAAGTCTAGTTTAGAGAGATTCCTTTAGCATAAATTTTAAGGTTTTGGTCCGTTTGAGAAATGTTTTAAAAGTTTATCTTTACTTTTTAAACATTTGAGTTTGGTCTATTTCCAGTTTTATCATATCCAAAGGTACTAATCGGCATGTCGGGTCATTAGGTAAATTCATGAGTAAGAGATTCCCTATATAATGTCCACAACATAATCACTTATTATATGTAAGAGAAATTCTACAAATTCAAGCTATCTACCAACATAGAAGTAGGACCATTTGGGCTACCACTATATTGCATACATTACTCAATGTGGGAAGGGGAAAAATTCTATTACAATCCACAAGATTATTTTAGTGATTAGTTTCAACCTAAATACCAGTCCCCGCTAGCCTTTATTGAATTATGACACCCAGTTGTGCAAGTGGATATGCATCACAAAGATATTGTCCTTCTAAGTGTATGACTTCCCCTATAGGTTGGTTTCCTCTATCAAATTCCTCACCTTAAAAGTTGAGTCATGGTATTGACCCTAGATCCATCTTGCTATCTTTATTGGTCTTGATAGGTTTTTCCATATTACTTTATGGCTTGATTTGCACGACCTTGACTAGTATTCTTAGATGTTATCCACATGCCTAAATAATCCCTAGCATCAAGACATGAATTCTCTATTGTATTTCATTTTCCATACATGATTCTATGGAATTTTCTTGTCATGGGACCCCAGTCCTTTGCACAAGGTCTTCTTTAATAGCATTATTCTGAATTTTTATTCTTTGACCTTTTAATTTGCATTTGATTACACTCTTCATTCTTGATTCTTGGTCTGAGACTAGGTTTCCCATTAAAACAACCAGTTGTATATCAAAATATTTCTATAACAATACACTCTTATATGAATTATCTTAAAAGGAACGATAATAGATTGTTCCAAGCCAAGAACTCAGATGATCTATCAAACACCATGATCAATAAGATGAAAGCAATTCGCCAGAATAACTTTACATAAACCTTTGCAAACAAATGAGTAAGCAATATCATATATTATTATGGAACTCAATGAAATACAATGAGAATGGGCCTTGCTTATATAGGAGCAAGGAATAATCAATCTAAGAACCAGTCAAGGTCGTAGATCAAGCCATAAATCAAGGAAATAACTAGTCATCAAAGAACTAGTCAAGACCATAGATTTAGGAGAGAACTAGACATCAAGGATCTAGTCAATACCATAGATCAAGGAAAGAACTATACCTAACAACTAGATAATATCTCCTAATATCTAAATAAGATAAAAGAAATATCCACACACATAAGTGGGTGAGGATAAATACAATAAAGGTAAATAAAGTACCTAGGTGAACATGAGCTAAGGTAAATACCTACTCTAACACCCCCCTCAAGTGAAGCTAGGGGCCAAAATAGAAGTGGCATGTCCATAGTATGAGTCCCGAAAACTAGGCCTGATGAGGTACTCATGTACAATAACTGGGAAAAAAGGGACACCACAAGGTACCCAAAACCAGTAACAACAAAGTAAAGAGAGTAAAGACCCGCTCCAAGGCATCCCAAGAAGCTCGGCTCAAAAAAATCGTACAATGCTGAAGAATTTTGGTGTGCACTGTGGTCTGAATCCACTGCTCGATCACAAAACTCAAAAACAACTGACACTGGGCTTCACCAGAATAGCTCCATACAAGGAGACTGTCAATGGAGTGATGTCGAAAGTGCAAAAAAAAACACCAAACATAATTCGATCAACTGCTGTAAATAGGTGTGCCACGATCCAAGAACAATAACCAAAGCAACAAGGCAAGGACACAAAATCTAGAGTGTCACGATCCAAGAAAAGCCAAGGTAACAAGGCAAGGACACAAAACCTGAATAAGCAGGATCAACACCACACCCTCCCATACTGTTGAATGGGTGGAAGTGGCACTAAAATCTGTATGAGTTGTCAAAACAACTACTCGAACACTGAAAAACTAACACTGGGCTCCACCAGAATAGCTCCCCCATAAGAGAGACTATCAACATCCAAAAGTGTTGAAAATACAGATACAAAATCTCTCAACAAACAAGAGAGATACACTACACTTGCTAAAGAAAAATGCTCAAAACAAGAAGCATCACAATGCAGAAGGTATAGAAAGTGGAGCAAGAGGTTGAATGGTGGAGGAGCCACCATGCCTGTAGAGTCCTCTCAATGAATGCCTATGTCACCACCACGAGTGATCAGATATCCACCCCAAATCAACACAGATGGATGAAGAAGATGCCTACATATGACTTGGTGCAAAATGCACAATGGGTGCATGCAAAAGAACATCAGAATGTGTGTCAGGTTGATCATGTCTGACAACTGAAATCTCAGGTTTCTCAAGCCTAAGTGAAGGTGTAGAACTCATGTGTTGCTCATGATCCTCAGAAAGAGTCGAGCGAACAAAAAAATGAGCTCTATCAATGTGTGATCCCAATGAAGTATCTACTCGAAAACCAATGTCATGATGAGAATTCCACTTAACATGTGGAATAGAGGAAATAATACCCTGTGAATGTCTGCCAATGACTCCTCTAGTGAGACCCATAGAACGGAGCATGTGAGAACTGAATGCAGTGGTATGCTTCTTAAAAAATCCATGCATACTGAGCAGAAGTAGGATACACAACATGTGGTACTGTAATAGGCACAGATGTGGAAGAGCATGTAGTAACAAGCCTCATAGGTTTAGGAGCATCAAAAGTAGGAGTAGGCTCAAAGACTGACAGATCAATGTCAGTGGGTCCTACAATGAGCAACAAACTGCAAGTGGACTAGGAGCATGGATATGGTTGTCCACAATATGATGGTGATGTTGTAGGCTAGCAAGTTTGTTTCTGCAGGGAGTGTATTATTGTATCCTTATCTGAATGAGTGATTGTAGAAGAGAATTTCACTTCTTGAGTGATCTATTTTCTTCCACAAATTTTACAATATCCTCTTGAAGTCCACATACTTCAGAGAAAATCATATCATTCTCAGAATCCATGATAGATACAAAAAACTCCCAAAAAGTTTAGGACGTCAGGCTCAACTGAAATTGCATCCACAATTGATTACAACACTCCTCCATATTTGACACTTTATAGTCTATAGTGCAATTCTCAAAATAAATTTTGGGTTTGAAAAAATCAATATCCAATGGAAAGAGCACAAAAAAAAAGCACCTTTTGCAAAAAATGGCACTCAAAACTGAGTTACCGATCAAAATTTACAAGCTTTTTAATATTTGCTCTTTGTTATTTATTTTAGTTTCCACTAAAACAAAATATATTGTTGTTGCCTTCACCACACAAATAAAATTAAAGGGGGCTGAGGTTAAGCACCTACTAGTAGGAATCACAATCTTTAAGCCCTCATATGACCATGCCATATGACCAAGGAGTTTATAGTATCCTAGGATTTCATGGGATCCAATGGAAGCCTCTATTTTACATAAAACTTGCAACAACAAACTTACGACCAGATCCCAAATATGGGAATATACACGTTTTTTGAGAAACTTCACATCCAATGAATCAGTAACAATCTCCGCATCATCTGATACCATGCCAAAGGAATGATAATCAGATATACCAAGCCAAGAACAATAAATGCTAATCAAACACCATGTAGATCAATAAGATGAAAACTAATTCACCAGAATAACTTTACATAATTTCTTTGCAAACAAATGCAAAGTAGACAATATCATGTATTTTATGGAACTCAATGCAATATGACAATGAGAATGGGCCTTGCTTAAATAGGCAAGGAATAACAATCTAAGAACCAAGTCAAGGTCCTCTGATCAAGCCATAAATCAAGGAAATAACTAGACCATCCCAAGAACTACAATTTCATTTGCATTATAAAAGATTTAGGATGTCAACAATCTCTAACATGATATGATGAAAGGATCTAGTCAATACCATAGATCAAGGAAATAACTAACCTCCAAGAACTACATAATGATCTTTCAAACAATATATAAATAAGATGAAAGAATTCACACATATAAGTCTTTTACATAAAATTTAAAGTAAATAAAGTACCTATACCATATATTATAAGTAAAACTTCTTTAATACATCCTGAGAATGGTTTCTTGAACCAGTGTTTGGTAAGGAATAACAATCTAAGGACCATCAAGGTCGTAGATACTTGAGAAAGGAAATTCCTAGTAATGCCTCAAAGGATGTAACTAGTCAAGACCATACAAGTGATAATACTTAGTTCCATTGAACTAGACATTCTTGATCATAGTCAATATGCATAAGATCAAGTAAAAGCAAACTAGTCAATATTGCAGGAAATTCTACTAGGATCATAAATGGATAAAAGTGTTGTTTCCACACACATAAGTGGGTGAGGATAAATACAATTTGAGGAAATAAGGTACCTAGTGTAAGAACATCATGTAGGTAAATTACCTATCTAACCCATATTTTAAGCACATGGATTATTCCTTATAAAGAATATAAAATAGATGTCCATTATCATTTCAGCTAGTATAGTATATCTTCGAATGAAAATGGTGTGACCATATGTTTTTAGAGGAAGTGTTCATTACAATTCAAGTTTGGAGTATAGTATTAAACATGAGTAATCTTGACCAACAAGTGGAAAAAGTCCAACAAAGTTCTTGTTTTAGTTTGGTATTAAAGTTTATTTAATTGAGGTAGAATGACAGATTTTATATACTCCATTAATTTTGTAATATGTCACCACCTTAACATATTGTTATCTTGGATAACTCTCAAATCACATATTGTTATTTTACATGTCAAAATTTGTAGTCAAGAATAATTAATTAATCATAAAATCATATGTAATAAAAACTTACCCTAGAATCAAAATAACCAAATGTGATTCATCATGTGCTTATTGTGATCCAAAATAAAAACAATTTTCAGAGATGCATTTTCGATGGAATCTAAATTCCTAACAACCATGTTGATCTTCAAAAGTTAGAATTTATTGAGGGTGAGAAGCATAACGTCGGACCATGGAAGACAATGAAGGTTAGAAGCCTACATCATTACATCAAAAATTTAACCCATTCATCATGAGCAAACAATACCCACAAATTGTGGTGACAATGTTTGCACTTTCAAATTTTTTCTTGGATTTGTTCAAGACACATTTCTCTTAAGAGTTCAAAAAGTATGTTAGTTCTTCAAAATTTTAAACTGTTGGATCTTCGATATTTCACAATGGAATATTTTCACATTGAGGGGGGAACATCCATCCATTTTTGTTATCATTTCCAATATTCATTTGTAATGTGTGCTATTTTCCTATGTTATACCTGGCTTCACTTGAGGGATCTGTTAGATAGATATTTGATAATCATGGTAATCCTTGGTTGTATTGTAATTTATTTATTTTCACCCACTTATGTGTGTGGATACCATTTTTATCCATTTACATTCTAGTAGGAGAGGATTATTAGTTGACATTACAAATAGTTTTTCCACATCTATGGTTTCAAAACACCATTTTCATTTTCCAGATCATGTATTTGTATGAACCAGACACTAGTTCTTTGAAATCCTATTGACTATTACCTTTGATGAAAGCATAGTTCAATTTCCTTATTTAAGCTTATCTATGACCTTGACTAAGGGGGGGTTCTTAGGGAAATTATTGTTATTCCATGCCTATACTAATAAGGCTACATTAGTAATTATTTATTAAGTTCCATAATAATATATGATATTATTAAACCATTTGTTTGCAAAGGTTTTATGTAAAGTTATTCTAAAAATTGCTTTCATCTTATTGGATTGTGGTGTTTGATTAGCATATTTCCTATGGCTTGGTATAGGGAATCATCTTCCTTATAATTGTATTCATTTAATTAAATCCACATCAATAGAGATTGTTTGTTAAGATTAATTATTTTTGTTAATATGGCATCACTTGTTCTTTCAAGGAGTGGAACAAAGATGGATATTGCACTTACAATAACATATGAACTACATATCCATAATATTATGATGTAGCTGCGAGTAAGTAGTCATAAACCATTGTGACATTCTGACATAGTCAAAGTGAATTTTCATTTTTCAAACATATGAGATTTGAATTCTAGTTTATAAGGATTTAACCCTATGTTCATTGTAAAGGTTGTAACAATCTAAGTTAACACAAAGAATAAACTCTGAATTCACAAAGTTTTGAATCAAGTACTAGAACCCTAATTAACAATATAAACCCTAAACTTGGTAAAGTGTTTTTCATCACTCATACCCAAAATTTAAATTTATTTCACCTAGAGTGCCAATTTATTTTATTTCTATTATAACCCCTTGATTACTATAGATATGTTTTATACCTCATACATAATTATTTATAGATATACGTTAGCAAACTAACACTGGTTATTTTTCATGATTTTCCAATCTGAGACCCACATATTGATAAACAAAATTAGAAGGATAATTGTATTCAAAAAATTAGTTTATTTCTATTTCATTTCATGTGTGGGGAGTATGTTAAATAAATTAATATTTCTAAGATTATCACATTTCATCCCAAATACCATGATATAACAGGATCATACATTTATATTTTAATAAAGATTATAAATTGGCCCTATTCTGAATCTTTTTTAAAGGTCATAGTTGGGATTTTTTTTGGGTTTCCTTTAAAAGTTTACATTCTAACACTTTTGTATATTAGACATATTAACTAGAAACCCTAGTTTTTGAATTATGACTTAAAAATTATAAAATATCTTCCTGATAAGAACCTCAAGAACATCATTATATCTTCCTAAAAATTATTGACTCAAAATAACCTCAGAGCCCAGTTGATGAAGTTAAATTGCTACTACTAAATTTTGATCAATTTATATCTCATTAGGATCAATTTTTTGCAAGTGACAAACAATCTTAACTTGTAGCCAAAAAACTATGCACATTACATTATTTTACCATGTCATCATATGTTATTTTAATATCATGACCTAAATGATAAAATTAAACGGGTGATACTTTTCAAATGTCCATCTATGACATTTTTGATTAATTTCTATTGTGGTCTCTCTTCAAAACATATTTCATTTCTAAATCCACCTTTTTGTCATGTCACCAATGATCCAGTTTTTCTTCTTTTCACATATTTGTTCAAATCGGGAATAGCTACCCAATATGCACACTAGATTCCCCCAAGTCATGTCCATTGATGAACACTTCATTTTCTGGAGCATTTGATCATTTTTCACATTTTTTACAGGATCATTTATGTCGGCATTGTGAAACTTTTTCATCCTCATCCCATGAGCACTAGTCACCTTTTCTGGAGTCACTAGTGTTGAATTTCAAACTAGAGACTCGTGTATTACATCAACACACTCATATTATTTTAGGTGACACAAGAGGCTTATCACATCTACATTTTATCAAATTATTCTAGGGTCTACAATTTGGGTCTGCATACACTACATAGAAGGTTCATTAGTGAAGAAAAGTACTAATTAATTTTACATCAAAGCTAGATTGTTGCTATTTGGCATTTAGCATGAGGGAAAACCTAAGGACATTTTTCACTCATAAGCACACAGAACTACATGGAGTTTACATTGTAGTGTAAAGTTTGGCACCTAAATTACTATTGGGATACCTGTTAGGGTCTATCTAGTTCACATATCACATACCTTATCCATCTCTAATTGTTTGTTAGCTTTTGAATAACTAGGGTTTTTTGTATTTAAATTTGATTAGAACCCTAACAGTGAAGTTAGAGTGAGGTCATATATTGGAATGAAATTAGATCTAAACCCTAAAAGGAGCAGTTTTATTGAACATTCATAATAGGGACTAATACCTAGAATGGACATTTATGCCTAGGCATCCACTAAAAATTCTTGGCTATCCAAAATAGTTTCCATCATCATTTCCATGCAGATCAGCAAAGGCATAATCTTGATTATCTCCATCACCTACATTAGCTAAGGGACACTCATTCTATTTTCTTAAATACAATGTTTAATACTTAGCACTTTTCTATTATTATATATTATCACTTGTATATCTTCACTAAAGTATTTACTCTAAAACCTAGGGATTTCAACAATTTATATTAGAATACATTTTTTGAACCCACTCCCTACAAACTCCTTACCCTAAGATCCACCATTATGGCTAATGAAAAGGTGACCCATATCCAAATCAATTATGATTTCCATATGTGCATACAACTAATTTGTTTCCAATGCCTTTAAAGTATGAATTTCATTTGACTTCATTGCAAAATCCTCAATAAAATCCAAAATTCCTCCAACTCCTCCTTTCCTTGTGAGAATCATCTTCCTATTGGTTTCCAAAGCCCTTATTTTGCATGATGTTTCCCCTATCCAAAACCTTAACAAATATTCTCCATCATATATTTTAGCCACAAATGATGTTCTATCCTCCTCTCTAGTTATGCTTTGACAAATCACTAGCACAAATATAGATTCTTTTCATGATGAGGTTCTTGCTTACAAATTAGATAATAGTGACTTTGATTATGATAATGATAATCATAAATTAATGACAATGTTTCCAATAGTCCCTGTTACATCCAATTCTCAAACTATTATAGATTCTTTGTATGTTTTTTTTCTATTAATGACTATATTTTTTGCGATAATATGGATGATAACGACTCTGAATCTAATGATGATAGTCCACATGTTCATGATGATGTTTCTTTCATCAAAATTGTTTAATGTGAAACTTAAATTATCTTTCTTCTACTTCTAAATTTATTTCCAATGATGTCCATGTTGATTACAATGTTACTACCACTTCTATACCTCACATTTATGTCTTCATAATCCTACACCTAATACATTTGTATAGATGCCCATTCATCTCTTCTCACATCTCCTCCCCTTTTGCAAGCTCCCATGACCACTCATAATGGAAAATTGCAACCACTCAATACACTATTTCCATCTTCTACCATTCCTCCATAGGACATCTTATCACTCATGCATGTTTTTGGCCACTTACAATCTCAAGTCCAATCTCTCACATTATAAATCAAGGCCTATTATGCTTCTATCGATAACAATTATTTTATTAAACCCTATTTTGAAAAATATTCACAATTCAACATTTCCTAGGGATTTCTTTATGCCTACATTTACATGCTTTGATGGTACTGGAAATCCTATATTTGCATCTCAAACATTATCGTCTAGCTATGGCTTCATATTCTAATGATCGATTGTTGCTCAAAGCCTTACCATATCCTTACTACTGACACTCTCCAATGGTACACTCACTTACCTTTGGATCTATTAGTACCTATTGTGAGATGGAAGAAGATTTTCTGCAATGCTTTATACTCAAGAATGGCCCTAAGGTCACATATGCTTATCTACCTGGCTTTACATCAAGGCAAAATAAAACATATCATTGATTACATTTTTGTTTCAATGCTTGCATGCATATCAGTTAGTATTCTAACCTATTGACCTAGAAAAATAATTCATCTTCTTTCATGGCTTGATTCCCACTTTAAAAGGAATGCTTGCAATATGACACATGCGAATCATTCACACTCTTATACTATAAGGTCATTGATTTAGAACAAGATCTCATTGCTACATATATTCTAGATCCTCCTCCCAATTCTCCTACTATTGCGTCACTTAGTTCTTCACCTTCCATCTATTCAACATCCTATTAGGTACTCCATCTCCTCTACCTTGCAAATAAATTTCAATCTTCTCCATTGCATAAGCGTTCTTTATCTTCTCCTACCGCATCAAGTGCCACCTCATACGTCCACCATCTCCTTCATGGGAGCCATTACATTTTTCTCATCATGTTAGGGGGACCTCATGATGTATTGCTATCCCTGCTTGACAAGCAAATGATTCACTTACCTTCTAATCAGCATCATACTCCTCATCACTTACAATGCTACATGGGATAGACCTTATTCACAACTTTTATCATATCAATGGTCATCTTGATAATGAGCTGTTGTGCCCTTCATGATCACTTACAACAATTAGAAGAGAAGGGTGTCATTTCCCATGGCTCTCTCTCCCTCGTGAGTGGTCTATGTCTCTACTCCCATGACAAGCATGTGGGATGTTACTCTAATTGATTTTTATACCGTCATTTAGTACTAAGGTTATTATTTGTCTACCACCACAAGTCATGTTGCTCATATGCAGATATCTATCTCATCCATCCATCGACTACACCATGACCTCATCCCTGCATCATACTGATACTACACATTGGCTTCCAAAACCCTCAGCCCATCTTCTCTACCCACCACTACATTACCCATCATTGGCACCATTCCACATAATATTCAGTTTGATCCTACAACTCATGCTACTTTCATTCCACATGCTTCCACCGCTCCATGCCGACTTGGTCTCTGGCATTAGGTGATTTCTATCAACTTACCCCTTGAGATGAAACACAGTTGTGTTATTATAGTTATTACATGTGTTGTTCAAGGGATTGGCTGTTACAATAAAACCCAGCTTTCCACTCTTCTCTATTGCACATGTCTTATCAATCAATCTATCTGGGGAATGCACACTGAACATCATATCACTTCCTGATGACACACTCTTGCTTTACCGACTTCACGACTTGACTACTGAGTAATTTCTATATAAAATGAAACTGCAATCATTCATACACTAGGGGGTATCATTATTCTCCTCCCTCCCTATTCATCATCCTAACACATGCACTTCACTACACTACTACGACCATCTCCTACTTGTCACATTAGCCCATTTTATATGAGTACATATTGATCCATTTTTTTTGCAAATGATATCAAAATGAAGAGACTAGGAAATATCATGCAAGGGATTGTTCATCTATAGAGCTACAGTTATGGGCATTCTCCCCCACCCATATGCATCAGATCCTTGAAATGCATGATACAATTACAACCATCTCTTAAAAATTACACATTAATGCATAGGGGTTTCACTTCACTCAATATGATCATATATCAATCCACCTTTTTTGCAAAGGAACATATAAGTAAATAGTTCCAAGCCACATATCTCAGTATTGATAATAACACACCACATATACATTTACAAAACAGAAGAGCTAACCTTACAACCATATATGGAAATCCATCATAATCCATAATGCTCAATATCATTCATCACAATTCAATGACTTGAATTATTCAATAAGAAAGATGTACATATATTAGAGGAGGGAAGTGCAAACTACAACCTAAATCAGTGGTGAAGAAATCTCACTAACTGATACTGGTAGTTAAGTTAACTCCATAAGACTAGTAACATTAACTCCACATAACTAAGAATCTAACTCCACATAACTAGTAAGCTAACTCCACACAACTAGTACACCTAAGCAAGTACACCTAAGAAAATAACCCAACAAGTGTAGGGCTAACAGGCAAGTGTAAGAATTATCCTAATAAATAAATAAAAGGATAAATAATAACCTACATTAACACATCATCACATAGTAAGCATAATCAGACGGGTAAAGAAGGTGGGTCCCGTACAACACAGGCATACATGATATCATCATACAATCATATTTACAAAAATGTCACACTTGGGGGGTAAATCACCCCATTAGATACATCAGTACATATCATATGTCATCATCAGATATCACTATCTATCACTGTTGCAAAGAGCTAAACCTAGAAGCTTCACCTCACTCTATGTGAAGAAGTTGATTGCACTGGGCCCCTATATCTCTCTACTCTGATCATACACAATAGTGTCACCTCTGACATCAACTTCTCAGCAAAATGCTCCATGTAACTTAGACTGAACCACGATAAATACATCATGCGCTAAGGGAAAACAAACACCAAAGCCTCTATAACTTTTGATGTCTCCTCAAATACCTGTGTCCACTGATCTCAAGAACATTGTACCATGTAGGCAATGTAAGCGGACACGAGATCAAATAAATAGGAGTGCTCACGATCCACAATCGCATCCACCTGCCTAAGGTAATACCAGGCAAGGGCTTGAAAACTGAAGTATATCGGTGGATACCACACCCTCAATGTGTAGATGGATATGTGACACCAATAAATGACCAGTTATGCATCACCTACATCCATAGAATAAAAAGTTAGAAAACAACAAAAAGCTCCTCGATACAACCAACTAACAAATCATCAAATAACTATCGAAAATACTCACGCTCTCGCTATCATCTACAACTACACTATTAGGGATATGTGCTTTCCCTTCATACATAGCTCCTCCTCCTGGAGGTGTTCCTACTCGGGCATCAACCGAAAAATCCACAAATAAAAACACCCATCACTGTGATGCCCACCATACATGGTAGGCCTTTGTATTACCCCATGTACATACATCTATCGACACAATACATTGCCGCATCTACCTCATATGGTCCAAGAGGTACTAGCTGCAAACTCTCATGTGGGCCCTGGTCTAGCTCTAGCCCTCCTCGGTGCCCTAATGGATCTCAACCATATATATGGCTTTAGCAAGGACACATCCTGGGCCATACTTCAAACTATTTTGATACGTGCTCCACCTAAAATAACTCAATCACCCCTAGAAATCTAAAATCCTCTAGCCACATAGTCCATTGAATGCATCATAACAGGATCTACACTACATCCTGTGGCCATCCTCCATAGTCTTCAGTATGGCCTCCATATCATGGCCTCTAGGCTCCATATGTATATAATCATCACTCTATAGGTATCAGTATCCATCTTCCTGCCGATGAACCTTACCCATCTCCTATTGAAATATATCTGGCCTAGCCCACTCTCCTTGTGGTCCACCAACTGGCCTCAATACTGCAATATGCTCAATAGGCCCATACATGTAATAATGCACCTATAGCTCCAATACCACCCCCATGTCTCCTCCTGCATGTAAAACCTGTATAGATCCCTATACAAGGTGGGCCAATACACATCGTGCCCAGGCATACCTCGTACTCTCCTCCTCTATCTGACGAACAAAGTATCATGCATCTTATATAAGATGCCTACACCACCCTCCCTCCGATTAAAATCGATGAAGCAAACAAAACACCCAGATAAACTTATACGCAATCGCGGAACCCCTAATCTCAAAATATCATCCAAGATTTAATGTGGACCTATCATGGTATTACAGTCGAACTCAGGTCCCCATAAAATACCACACTCAGTAGCCATCATCTTGCCTGTTGTAACATCATTCTAATGAATTCCATATACATGAAAAAAATCTACCACCGATGATATGCAAAGTCAAAGTATGGATACACATCCTCTGAACATCATTTTCTTCTCCCTTGTAGGAATGCCAAAATCCTGGTGGCAAGTGGGCCTTACACACCATATGCTGCACACAAAGTTGTAAATCAGAGGCATATTATATGGCGCACATCATGCATACTTCACATTATGTGTCATCATAGGTCATTGCATTCATCTAGAATATGCCACTTATCATTTGACCAACCTGAATCCTAGAAACTGTACTCAAATGATCAACCACCATGAAACTCTCTCACAATGGATATTTCCCTCTACAGAAGGTGAACATGTTAAGAAATGCAAGGGGTGTAGTTCTTTACATGACCATTTCCATAAAGGAAAATAACCAACAGCATCACTCAAACACCCATTTATGGACATAGGGAGAGACCACATAATGGGCTACCATCAGTACATCCTGCTTTCCCTAGGATGCCATATTCTACCCCTAGTTTACAGCAGGATGCCTAAATGTTTGTGTGATTATGTGAGATTATATCCAATCTATGTTGTACCGCTCAAATTTGTCTATCCATAATCCAATTTAACGCTTGTGGTAAGTCCTAAACAACAAAACTTATTCCATTAAATCATCAAAAATAGTCTCATTGCATCGAGAGGTATTTTGAAAATAATCACTCTTCCTAAGGCATTCGTTATGTTCCAAGTGACACCTTATTCGTCACCACTTATCTCGAAGTTATGGATTAATTATTATTTTTGCTCTCACTTGAATTCATCTTTGTTTTTGTTATAGCTTTTCATATACACACTCGTGCAACTAATGAACTGTTATTGACTATTCACTTTTATCTCATTACAGAATCATGATTAATTCTAATCAATTAAGTTAATCAAGTCCCATTTTTATTATTCATATATCATTCTCTTGACTAATACACATTTACTATCATCATTCACTTCATATGTTAAAGTATAAACTATAGCCCAATTTACAGCCATATTTGCATCATTCTTACTCAACAATTTATTACCTGATCATTACCATTATCCCCGTGATAAACATTGTATCCACGCATCATACTTTCTGTTTTTCTTAATTTCCACTTAATCATACAGACTAGTTTAAGTGAAGAATCTATCAGTTACAGTCTTCATTATATTCATATGCGCTTACTGTCGGATCAACATTCATTTTCATCACCATTCCCTCATTCGCCAAAAGGGGGGCATACTCAGGGTCATCTCATAATTCCCCTTAGGGATGTACGCAATAATATCTACATTTCTATATACCATGCCCAATTATCAATAGAAAATCTTATATTCAATTGCGACATTTCAGATCAGGTTCTATCAATCCAACAAATGACCTGAAGCGATGGGAGTCCAAATAAGCGTAAAATATCTCCATGAGCAACATAATTATTGTCAATCATATACATTTCCAACGTTGATCATTTACTCTAGAGGTTACAAAGTCACAAAAATTAATTATATTGGAACATAATGTATTGATCATCCTAGATGATCTAACTTAGTGGTCAAAACCCTAAAAAATCATTATCTGATATGACGATAAAACATGGGAATTTGATAGAAAATTCTGGTATGAGCTAAGACTCCCAGATTGTTACCTTAATTTCCTTTAAGCCAAAACTTACAGTTATTTTCAGCGAGACTGCTTGGACTGGGGGAAATAACAGCGTCATTGAATAAGCATACTGACTGGTCCTATTGGCCATCTATCATGGTCGATTAAATTTTGGGATGCAAAATCATCAAAATTTGATCTGCATACTTCTACCTCAAAAAGAGTCTGTTGGCATGTGTCAGTTATAGCTGTGATAGTAAAACTAAACCTCTGTCCCTAAACTCATTCCTTTGACGGAATATGATGATGGAGGAGTGTTATAAGGTGTTTCACACACATGCAATGGTGAAGTTGGAGAATTCAGATCACTCCCTTCCCCATCACATCTGCATCAAAGTGAAAATTCATAAAGATTGGCTCAAATCATTCAACAACCACTAATCAAGTGACCTAGCTAGCCTAGGTGATGGTGCATGATGGCCCATTTATACTTGGTTACTTGACGAGCATGTTATAGGCATGGAGACACACTAATCCATGGATTGTGTTGAGACGCTCACATGAGTCTCACAGTGTAGGTACAGGTTGAAGATTTCTAACTACAGGTGCTCATGTATACCTAGTCTGAGTGACATGGACTTCATCCATAACACACTTTGGTATGCATCTCTATCTAGTTTATGTTACTCGCAGATTTCACTCATTCTTATGATTCCTAAAGTGGGGGAAAATGTAGACATTAAAATCACACACTTACTACTATTATCTTTGGCCACCAAGTATGTTGTTTTCTATATGGATCTTGCGTAAGAAAAGTATTCATTAATGACCCATTCCATACTCCATCCACTTGTCTTGTTCATCTGTATTCCTTTTTACTCTTTCGGACATTTGTCACTCATACAGACAATTCTGGTGCAGGTCAGCTAGGATCCCTATCCATCAAGTGCTCACTCATTTATCATCTACTTGTCTTTGGACACTAATGTCCCCTTGTAATCCTACTCACATCCTGGGTGCTGATATCCTCTTTGTGTCTGATCTTATTTAAGACATTTGAGGTCAATATTTTTTAGTTATTCATCTCTCATCTCCAGAGGTTGATTACAAAATTCAAGTGCAATGAATCATATGAAATATAAAACTATGTGATCCATATATAAAGGACTAAGCACTAAGCATTAGCCATCACCACCTAAGGTTGCACCCATTCAAGGCATCTAAGAAGTTCATTGCATCCATCTAGCATCCATCAGTAAGGGAGTGCAGTTGGACGCATTACTCTACATACACACTACATAGGATGGGGAGTTCATTCTATTTCGAGTACACATTTATTACATTCTACATTTATCTTCTTGCCTCATTATCTTTGGTGTGACTGACACAAGAGCAACCTAAGAGCACAAATCTACACACACAAGCACACAAAACTACACTGTGTCTAAGATATAGTAAAACACTTAGTCTTAATTCCATCATTGTGGCAGCTGCGGATAGTCTGACCCCCTCATTTTACATCTTTATTTTTTAGGATTTGATGTTTATTTGAGGGGTTTACAGGTTCCATTCTTGATTACAAAGTTTACAAAGACCTTGGAAATCATTAGTGCAAACTTGGAGATAGTGACAAAGGAGATAAAGCATTTTAACGAACCATCTGCAACACCTCAATGAGGAGTTTTTATAAGGTTTTCAAGTATTTCCACTGACTCAGGCACCTAGAAACAGGCCTAGGGAACCCATGGGCTCCCCTGTCCCTCTCCAGGCACCCCAATCTAGCCATTTTCTCCTCTGCTACATTTTTTTGTGGTTTATTGTGATGTCCCGTGATTCTATTCCATCACATTGTCCTGTCCAGACTCACTACGGGGTAAGTGAAATTCAGGTAAGTACCTTTCACCTCTCATTTCCTTTCATAGTTACATTTAAATAAATTGTTTAACATTTACATTCCATTGTATATCATTTGTAGCAACTCTGTACATCTAGATTTTAATAAAATAAATAGATTTTATCAAATCATTGTCCCAACTCACCCTTTTTTCCTTTATATCTTGAGTCAACTTAATCAAAAATAGTATTCAGCTTAAGAATAATATCATGTTACGTCTAATTTATGCCATATGGAGGGGTCGCTCAGTCAGTGTCGTTAACTTGTCGGTTAGTTTTACGACGCCAGCAATCGGCCCTTACACAATCGAAAGAAATGGAAATTTTTGGGAAAATATGGGGAAAAGGGGCTTTGCTATTTTTTAAGTTTATTTTATATGATGTCAAGATTTTCGATTGAACGACATATAAATTTTTGGATAAGCTGAAGACATGAATGGAAAGTTGGAAAAAAAATGTGGGAATTAAATGCATGTGTGTCCCACACTATTCTCACAACATAGATTGCTCCTACCTAGCATAATATTAGTTATTTCCTAGTGATTTGTGCTTCACTTTATCATCTTAATCTCGTTCACATTATTCATATGAGTGTAATTAGTGCTTAATGGGTCAAACCAAAAAAGTAGAGGAAAATCCAATAAGTTTGTGGTTTAAAATCCAACCGCAATGTTTGCATCATGTAGTACTTTATAGACCCTATTTTTAGTTTTAAGCTCAAGTAATTGTAAGAAAACATGTGATGCACAAACAACCAACAATAATTGAGTTCCTTTAGTGATTGGTCATTTGAGTGGTTCTCATAAAGACCCAATGGGTGCTTGCTATGTTGTGGGAGCAATGGTTGTGATACAATCCTTATGTTCATTTCACGTATATTTTTTCCAACCCACATCAAAATTGATTAAGTGAAAATTAGCAAGATAAAATCAAAAGGAAGGGTTTGAGGAGCAACGGGGAGCAATTTCCATTCAAGGAATGGCCACATCATGCAAGCATGGATGGACTGGGTGCATCTATCCCAACTCGTTAGCTAGCTCACTGATCTGAGCTGGCTCAACCTTTACCTGACATTTGTGTGTTGTGAAAAATTCACCATCACCATTATCATCACCACTTCCAACATTGCCATGAATATGATTTTGTTTACTTCCTACCATGAAATTTGAAATTCTCATTTTTTCCAAATAAATATTATTGAAGGGAGTACCTTGAAGGAAGCATAAGAGGTGACTTCGATGTAGACAATTGTTAGGTCACATATGCAAGTGACATGCTTATGTAATGAAACAAACATTAAATAATAAAATGTCATTGTACAAATGAAGTGGTTATTGTGAAGTTGAACCACCTTCTAATTCAATTTAGCCACCCCCCTGTCTTTGGCATAACAATAAATGAAATGAATTTTTTTAAGTTTTCCCTTCACTCCAAACAATACTTGTCACCTTAGGAATTGTGTATCATCCCATTGAAAAATGAGTAAACCCTTCCCAAATCCTTAACTAATAAATTTTACTTAATTGATAATTAAAACTAGCAATTGCACTGCAAAGGTGCATTTTATGGATATGCCGATAGGGGAGACAATGATAGTTTGGAAATGAGTGCAAAGTGTGCGGAGAGAAGGAAGTGGAAGTGTGTAGAAGAATATGACGAACAGAGTTGGGGAAGAATTCATGAGACCGAGAAGACAGAGGGAGTAAGAATGTGTGTGGAGGGAGAAGTTATGTCTTTAAATTGCTGTATGGATGGCTCTTTTCCTCCTTCAGATGAAGCAGTCATTGTTCGACATAAAATTTACTTGAAATAATTATGAATGTAAGGTCTTGGAATTTAGCATCTCAAATGCCAATAGTCGCTAATGAGGAAATATGGAAAAAATGTGGGTAGGCAATGAGAAATGTAAGAAGCAAGAAAAGATTCGCTTCAAAAAAAAAAGATAGGTTGCAACTGCAAGGGTCTAATTTGAATGATTCGATCTCATTATCCAGGATTTTAATGATCCACCTTTAGAAATTTTATAGGTCATCTTGAACGACTATAGGATGTTGCACAAACATTACCCAATTCTAGACTCTGAAAATTGCATGAGGATGAGAACACTTCTCTTTGCTACAATACAACCATAATATGTCTTGCCTTTTTACAAGGGGTTGATTGCCTGGGAAAAGCTACTGAAACCTACCGATTCAAGCTTTGGATATGATGACTTTTGTTCAAATACTCCTATGATTCTCAACACCTGAAATCCAGTAATATACTTAATGTTATCAATTTATGTCGATATAATATGTATGGTTGTCTACAATGATTTCAAAAGAATCCTAAAATTACACAAGCAAGTTCCTAATTCTCTAAACAATTTTCTTGATTCATCTAACTGTGGGGTAGGTGCACCAAGTTGGGGGGCACAAAAGGGGGGTTTTAAGTGGACACAGCTTTTTCTGAAAAATAAAAAACTTCAACTTGTGCAAGTTTTTTGAAATCCAGTTACACTCAAAATTGGAAGATGTTGTATAAACATGAATCGTAGAATTTTGAGTCTAGTTTCATAAGCTACTAAATTTTATTGAAACCATGGATAAATTTAAGTGGGTCAAATAAATAGAGAAATACCAATAGGTGCTCATGTTTTTGTTAAAAAACATAATCAGAGTGACTTTCATGGCCCCCACCATTTTTGAGCACCATTTAATTTTTTTGAAAACCCTTTGGTAGAAAGATAGCTAAGAACATCTAGTTTGGGCTACATTTTTTTTTAATGATTTTTTAGCGAGTGTTTATTTTTTTTATGATTTTTCTAGTACATAAATTGACACAAATTTCCAAAAACATAACGGAGCATCACTAGGACTGATGCCCCCCCTATACTACCTCAAAAAAGATTGAAAATTAGATTTTTTTAATGTGTATAGAATTTGGCACTAGTTTGGGCTCAGTTTATTTTATTTTTTCAATTTTGATGAGCTCAAAAAAAGATACAACCTGACAAAAGATAGACGTGTTTAAACTTCAAAAAATAGCTATAAAAAGGCATTGTTAGAAAACAAATAATATGAAAACCTTATATTAGTCAAAAAAATGTTCCCCAAAAATTACATTTTTAGAAAGTGGATTCCTGCAAAAACACGCAGTTTGTTGTGTTTGTGCAGGTCTAGCCTCAGGCTTGGGGATCCAAATTGGATCCAAGCCTCAAGGCATGGCTTGGAAAAAGTGAAATAGAATAATGTGTACGCGTTATGGTCTTTACTTATTTATTGGGGTCCCTGTACGTACCCAAAATTGTACGGTACTGTACTGCCAGAACAGTGTAACAAGTGCCCCAATGATGATACAGGTCTCCTCGCAAGGTGTTCGGGATCCAGAAAGAGCTCTTTGGATATGCGTTAACATCCCGCCATACCCCACTTAGCCCCCATGTCCTTTTTTTTCCCCTCTTTCCCTCTTTCCTCGGCCTCTGAACCTTCAAGCAAAACCGCCGCCCTACAAAGGGCAAAAATAAAATCTGTTGCCGCCACCCTCAAAAGCAGGGCGGCGGTCTTGGGCGCGTTTTCCAGAACCGCCCTTTTGGCGCGACCCGCGTGAAATATCACGTTTCACCAGCTTTTCTTTGCCGACTTGAGCATGAATTAATGTTTTTGGTCTGGAACAGTGTTTTTCCTTTGTTTATTGAGGACATTTGATTTTGGTTTTTGCAGTGAAGAAATTGTTTCCCAGGAGTTCAATTTGATTTTGGTAAATTTTGAGTATTGGAATTCCTATAAGTGCATGGTTTGTGTTCATGTAAATGGCTCCTGATTTTGGTCTGAATTTTGGCTGAGTTTGTGTGAAGAAATTGAGCTAGAGTTTTGATCACCATTTTTCCTTGTTAGAGTCTTCTGGCTTTAGTACTTGGTTTAGCATTGCTCAGCTGTTGGTAAGCCACAGACCCATCTTGTGCAGGCAGTGCTGTTGCTCCATCCAATACCGGTTAGAAGCTTGCCTCTGAATTCCTTTTGCTGTAAATTTGTTTTACTGTGACTTAGAGTTCTTAGTTCAATTCATTGTATACCTGGTTAGCTTTATTCAGTTATTAGTAAGCCACATGAAAGAGTAGCCTAGGTGGAGCAGTTTCATAGGGGTGAGCTAGAAAGATAATCTCACTGGTGGAGCCGAAAAGGATGGAAATTTTCACTTACTTAAAATAGTAGCCCCCATTGTTCCAAATATAGTAAGTGCTCTAGGACACATGAAGTTAAAGTTCACAAGAGTGAATCCAATCAATTCCCTATTGTCAGAGTATGTTGAAGTGGGTGACAATGATGTCACTTACATAGATCTTGATAACATTAAATCACACATGCTAGTTGACTCGAGGGAGAAAATTGAATACAAAGTGATCACAAGTGGATTGTTTACAGCAAGCGGACACCTAGTTTTGTACAAAGCATCTAGTTGGTCTTGGCATGATCACACCATTATGAACCACAAAACAAGGACCATTTGGGAAGATGATGACACAACCATGGTGGTGATTTCCCTTAAGGATATTTATCTTTCTAAGCAAATACCCAACTGGAGTAACATGGTCGTCATATCAAAAGATTGGGAAGTGAATGAATGGAACAACACATATTCATATCAACAATGTATTGCATTGGCCTTATGCATGAATTCAGGCAAAAACATTCCTAAATGCCCAAAACTCTCTCAAGATGTGAGTTTCATGAAGGTTGTTATGATACAATCAAACTTCTCAACAAGGTGATGGGAGAAGTAGGCATGAGGGATTAAAAAGAATGGATGACACTCTTCATCCTAACAATGACCGATGGAGATCAAAAGATACATTGGATCTAGATCATAAGAGACAACCTACATCATCAATTGCTCCAAGTGCATATGACAAAGAAGTTATTCATGACTTCTTACTTAGTGTATCTCCTCGTTAGCTCAAAGTCATTCAATGGGTTGACCCTTGCTCAAAACATCTCTGCAAAAGTCCCCACATTTAAAAAGTTCCCTCAATTGGTGTCAAAATAAATTCATTGACACTTCACTTGAGTGAAAAATTTCTTCACAATGTTCATTACCATGACTCTAGATGGTGACCCACAGTCAAGGATGTCGTCACAAGTGGCCTTTTTAATAAAGATATATGGCTAATTCTTCATTCAATTCCTCACTTTTTTATATATCTAAGTTTTTATCTTTGATCAAGCCCCACCGAGGTTACCCCAATACCTTAGTGATTAGATAATATTCTTCAAGCTCTGCAAGTAGCTGGTACATGTGAATAGTAGACTCAGGAACCAAAAGAAGAAACTTGACTCTTTTCCCATCTCACTTGGGGTATTCACAGGAAAGAATGTCAATGATGAATCCCACTTGGAGGCGGGATACCTAAGTTTGCACTCATACACCCCCAAGGACAATTTTGACATTCGGGTTGATCCAGACACATTCCATGTCCCAGAGTTACGTCATGTTCTACAAGTATAAGACTATTGGGCCAATTGTGTGGATACTTTCAATGTCTAAGAATGAGACTATATGTGAGTGACGATTGGAGAAATAAAGAAATTCAAGTTCCCGTGGTATGAAAAAGGTGTACAAGATCATGAAACTAAGTTGTATGATCCAAAGTATAGAGCGGTGAAGGCTTCTCCTTTACCATAGGTAAATTGGAGTTTTCCTGAGTCTAGTAACATCATAGAGGAAACAAAGAAGGTGATCAAGAGAAGAAAGGAATGGTTCCAAAAGAATAAATTTACTACCCTCAAGTCTATAAGTTTCCCCACACCTCAAAGACATGCCTCATATCATTCATCATCAAATGTTATAGAGGTCACTTCGAGTTCAAGCCACTCATGAGTGAGTTAAAAGGGAAAGGTTGCAGAGTTGGAAGTCCCCTATCATGAGATGTCGCCTAAGAAATCCAAAATAGTGGAAGATCTAATTGTGGAGACACAAGTTGAGAAAGAAGAAGCAGTCCAAAATCCAACTCCTAAACTACTGTAGGATGTCCCTCCTTCTATTGTCACTCATGCTCCCCCTTCACAGGAAATAACCCTTCCACCCAAGAAAGAGATGACAAGCACAAAAATTGTGGAGCCTTAAGAATGTGGGATATTCCCTTGGATGAGGGAAATGATTTCAAAATATCATTGTACCATCCAATTGGTCACAATCCTTGAACTATCAATAATAACGTTGTTGGCTAGAGGAATGAAAAGGAAGTTTCCAGAACTCTACTTCATCAGAAACAGTCAGCACAAGGAAGGAAAACATTAAAACGGAGGTTCTGTATTTTAAGTAACAGGACCACCACCCTGTGCAGGGTGGCGGTCACAGAACCGCCACTCAGCCAGGGCGGCGGTTACAGAACCACTTGTCTGCACAGGGCGGCGGTCCTGTCCATTATGGACAGAAAGCAAAATTTGAAACGAACAACTTCCGAATTTGAAAGGGTGTTCATCTCCCTTCACCTTCATGACCTTTCCCATTCTCCAGTGCATGGGAGGACATGAGAAAGGCTATAAATACATGATTGTAGAAGTGTAGAAGGGCATCGAAGCATGAGAGCAAGTGAGCAAGAAGTCTTAGTGCTGGAAATTGTATTTTGTAGAAGAAAGGAGTTTGAGACAGAGCAAGCAAGTAACTGAAAGGAAGTGTTGAGATATTATCTACTTCCCTTTCATACTTATTGTAAATTTTGTACTTGTGATTTGAATTGGCCAATAGAAGTGGGAAGAAAGAGCAATTGCCCTTCCCGACTGGTTTTCCTCCATTGGAGGTTTCCAGGATAAAATTGTTGGTGTTTGAGTTCTATGTTCTTTCCCTTTTCTGCAATTATTGATTCTAAGCACAATTATAATTCATTCACTAGCTTTCTCTATTATTTCTAATAGAAAGTAAACAACAGCGAATAATTGTGATTTGTGAATTATTCCAAAGTTGAAAGTTTACGGATCATTTTGGTATCAGAGCTAACAAGTATCCAGGACTGTGGTATTCATTCTTGAATTTGTATGACAGTGACAAGATCTAAAGGTGAAGAACCTTTACCTTGCGATCCAGAGATTTCTACAAAGAAGTGGAAACAGAGAATCCGGGGAGAAATGGAGGAAGAGAACTTGGTCCAGAGGATCGAGATGCTGGAGACCATGATGGATAGGATGTTTAGAAGGCAAGAAGAACTTGTAGATTTGCAGAAGATGGCTTCTGTCAAACAAGACTCCATGGACTCGGTGATATGAGGCTTAGCCGAAAAGTTTGGTATAGGCAAGAGTCACCATGAGGAAGATTATGGAGAAGAGCGTGGAGAAGAGACTTCTAACACAAGAGAGAAGGTAAAATCTGAACATACTCCTTTTAAAGTTGAGACTAAAGTCGAAATTAAAAGCTTTGAAGGACAATTAGATGCAGAGTTGTTAGATAAATGGTTGAAATAGTTAGAAGTCTACTTTAGCATCCATAATGTCACTGAGGCACAAAGGATCACCTTTGCACATCTCAAAATGGAGGGACATGCTCTAGTTTGGTGGGAAACCCATCTAACTACTTGTGAAAAGAAGAAACGTCCTACTGTGAAGTCTTGGCAAGAATTTAAGGAATTACTTAGAGCTAACTTTTATCCTATTGGCCATAAAACTGACCAAATGATTAAATGGCAGTATTTTAGACAAGGCAGTGGTCAAAGTGTGTAGGACTATACTACGGAGTTTCGGAGGCAAGCCATGTTGCTAAATATGGACTTGGAGGATGAGGATATTCTGACCAAATACTTAGGCGGACTTCACACTCACCTTCGAAGAAAAGTTATCTCCACAAAGCCCAAGGATCTCAATGAAGCATGTGTACAGGCATACTACATAGATGATGAGAAGAAGCAAGGAGAAGCAGAGCCGAGGGTAAAGCAGTCAACAAATCAGCAGAAAAAGGATTATGGGCAAACAAGTAACAAGAGTAAGTGGAAAGGGAAAGGTAAACAAGCTGCCACTACTTTAAATACTTGTAAAGATCCCAAGAATTTTTGCAAGAATTGTGATATCAATGGTCATACTGACGCTACATGTTGGAAGTTGCATCCGGAGTTACATCCGAAGAACCGAACCAAGGACTCAAAGAAGTCCATGACAGCTGTAAAGATAGAGGGGGAGGTAGAAATCGAAGATGACTCTGATGTAGATGAAAGGCTTGGATGCACGGCCACCAACAGGGACAGTGAAGAGGAGATGAGTAGACTATTCCAAATCAAAATCCAGATCAAGAGAACTAAGGTAAATGCTTTGGTTGATACCGGTTCTCAATCTAACTTGATTTCTGAGGCAGTTGTAAAGAAGCTTGGTCTTAAGACTTACGAGCATCCACACCCTTATCCTTTGGGTTGGGTGAAGAAGGGTGTTGAAATTCAGGTAACAAGAAGATGTAAGGTCAAGTTTGGGATAAATTCCCAATATATAGATGTTTTTGAAGCTGACGTTATTCCACTTGATGCTTTTGATGTGGTATTCGGGAGTCCTTACTTGTATGTTAGGGATGCTATATTTATGAGAAGGGAGAACTGGTACAGATGGGTCAAGGATGGGATCAGCTACAACATCCGGGCACACCAGCGTAAGACACGGGTTATTATGGTGAGTGCTAACCAAGCAAAATGGCTAATTCAGGAAAATCATAATCAGTTTTGTTTACTTTTGTTAAAAGATAAGCAAGATGGGGTAGAAGTTTCAGAAATTTCTAACCAAGGAAAACAAGATTTGGATAGTATTATTCAGTCTTTTCAGGAAGTATTTCAGACTCCTAGTGGATTACCACCAAAATGGGAAGTAGAGCATGAGATTCAGCTGTTGTCAGAGTCACCTCTACCGAACATCGGGTTGTATAGGCAATCCTTGCTTGAGAGTACTGAAGTAAAGAAGCAACTCCAGGAACTAATAGACCAAGGGGTAATACGTCCGAGCACCTAACCATGTGGTTCACCTATTGTGATGGTGCTAAAGAAGGATGGTTCTTGGAGAATGTGCATCAAATACCGTACTTTGAACAAGATCACCATAAAGAACAAATATCCACTTCCCCGCATAGATGATCTCTTGGACCAGCTTCAGCATGCTAAATTTTTCACGAAGTTGGACCTCAAGTCCGGTTATCACCAAGTCAGGATGAAGGAGGAGGATATATGGAAGACTGCCTTCAAAACAAAACAGGGTTTGTATGAATGGTTAGTACTTCCTTTTGGGTTATGCAATGCACCCGCTACATTTATGAGATTGATGAATGATGTATTGTGGGATTTCATAGATTCATGTGTCATTGTATATCTAGATGATATTTTGATTTTTAGTGCCACATGGGAAGAACACTTAACACATTTGCAGCAAGTCTTGCAAGTTCTCAGGGAGAAGCAACTGCTTTGTAACATGAAGAAATGTGAATTTTCCAAGCAATCACTTGTCTATCTTGGACACGTGGTTGGAGGAGGAGAGCTACGAGTGGATCCAAAGAAGGTGGAAGCCATCACTAATTGGCCAACACCAACAGGAGCCACAGAAACTAGAAGTTTTGTGGGAGTAGTACAATACATGCGGAAGTTCATTCCGGGCTTCTCCGTGATTGCAGCACCTCTACACACAGTGGCCGCAAAGAGTAAGGGTTTTGACTGGGGTAAGGAACAAGACAAATCCTTTGAGTTATTGAAATACAAGATTAGTCATGCTCCAGTACTTGCTCTTCCTAGTTTGCAGCAGCCTTTTGAAGTAGAGACAGATGCCAGCGATTATGCTATGGGCGCAGTGTTGCTTCAGGGAGGTAAACCCATATGTTATCATTCTGAAACTTTCACTTCAGCAGTTAAAGGATATTCAGTATATGATAAAGAAATGTATGCACTAGTTCAGGCAATTAAAAAATGGAAACACTATTTGATGGGTAAAGAAACTATTGTGCACACTGACCACAAACCTCTCCAATATTTGCAAGCACAGTCTAAATTGCAGCAGGCAAGGCACTACAAATGGATGGGGTTTCTTCAACAGTTCCATTTGGTGATCAAATACAAGAAAGGTAGTACAAATGTGGTGGCAGACATGTTGTCTAGGCCACCCACACAGGAGAAATTCTCCTGCTTGGCCACTATTTCTCAGATCGAGCCCTTCACGAAGGAAGCATACGAAGAGGCATATGCCCAAGACAAAGACTTTGGGGTGACATTTCAGAAGTTGCAGTCCCAAGGGGCTGAAAGGATGGGGATTGAAGATTGTTATCTCAAGGACGGGCTGCTCTACCGATGGGGAAAACTTTGTGTGCCTAAGGAAGAAAGACTTTTATTGATGAGGGAAGCACATACCTCGAAAATAGCAGGACATTTTGGTGTTGGTAAGACCGTAACCCACTTGCAAAGGTATGTATATTGGCCCAATATGCAAGAGGAAGTATCAAAATTTATTCGTGGATGTAAACTTTGTTGTACTAGCAAGCCAAAGACTAGGAAGGAAGGTTTGTATATGCCTTTACCAGTACCTACTCATCCGTGGGAGGACATCTCTATGGATTTTGTAGGAGGATTACCTATGTCTAAACATGGCCATGACTATCTCTATGTTGTTGTTGATAGATTTAGTAAAATGTGTATTCTTATGGCATGTAAAAAGACAGTAAAAGCACATGAGGCAGCAGATCTTTTCTTTGCTAATGTATGGGTGCATTTTGGTTTGCCAAAGTCTATTGTCTCTGACAGGGATTCCAGATTCTTGGGGAAGTTTTGGACTACATTGTGGGACAAGATGGATACCAGATTGCAGAGGAGCACAACTTTCCATCCTGCAGACAGATGGACAAACAGAGGTGGTAAACAGGACTTTGGTACAATTAATCAGAGGGTATAACAGTAAGTACCCAAGGACTTGGGATGAGTCCTTAGCCTACATTCAGCATTCCTACAACCGGGCAGTACACACATCCACCATGAAGTCACCATTTGAAACATGCTTGGGATATCTACCTACGAATCCACTGGACATAGCAGTTGGACAGCAGGATGAGGAGGATACACGAGACACAGAGGTGACTAGAGCAAACAAATTCATTGAGAGGATCTGGAAAATCCATCTCAAGGTCAAAGAACAACTGGAGAAGTCTCAAGCGAAGTACAAAGCTAGGCATGATCAGCATAGAAGGGAACACAAGCTTCATGTTGGAGATAAAGTTTGGCTTTACTTGAGCAAGGAGAGACTACAAGGTCAAGCACGGAAGCTCAAGCCACTACGATATGGACCTTTCACCATATTGGAGCAGATTGGAGAAAATGCTTTTCGACTTGATTTTCCGTCATTCATGAGGATGTACTCTGTAGTAAACTGCGAGAACTTGCACCTATATGAGCCATCCATGCTGGATGAAGATGAAGAACTACAGTTGCTACCTTCCATCGAGGATTGTGTCTTAGACTCACGAGGTGAATTAGAGGAGGATGTAGTACTGCAGCAGAAGGTCAGAGAGACTAGAAGAGGTCCACAGGAGTCTTGGCAGATTGGACTGAAAGGAAAGACACCAAGGCAGGCCCGATGGTATTCAAAGGAGCAAGTGAGGGAATTGTTTCCTCATCTACTCCCCCACTAAGCTTTTGTGGGACCAAAAGCCTCCTAAGAAGGGGAGGTGTGATCCATAGGGATGCAGAAAACTCTACTTCATCAGAAATAGTCATCACAAGGAAGGAAAACATTAAACGGAGGTTCTATATTTTAAGTAACAGGACCGCCACCCTGTGTAGGGTGGCGGTCACAGAACCGCCACTCAGCCAGGGTGGCGGTTACAGAACCACCTGTCTGCACAGGGCGGTGGTCCTGTCCATTACGGACAGAAAGAAAAATTTGAAACGAACAACTTCTGAATTTGAAAGGGTGTTCATCTCCCTTCACCTTCATGACCTTTCCCATTCTCCAGTGCATGGGAGGACATGAGAAAGGCTATAAATACATGATTGTAGAAGTGTAGAAGATCATCAAAGCATGAGAGCAAGTGAGCAAGAAGTCTTAGTGTTGGAAATTGTATTTTGTAGAAGAAAGGAGTTCGAGACAGAGCAAGCAAGTAACTGAAAGGAAGTGTTGAGATATTATCTACTTCCCTTTCAAACTTCTTGTAAATTTTGTACTTGTGATTTGAATTGGCCAATAGAAGTGGGAAGAAAGAGCAATTGCCCTTCCCGACTGGTTTTCCTCCATTGGAGGTTTCCAGGATAAAATTGTTGGTGTTTGAGTTCTATGTTCTTTCCCTTTTCTGCAATTATTGATTCTAAGCACAATTATAATTCATTCACTATCTTTCTCTGTTATTTCTAATAGAAAGTAAACAACAGTGAATAATTGTGATTTGTGAATTATTCCAAAAAGCATTGATCCCAGAGGTAATCTCACTTTTCAAATACATGTACACAACTACAGAGAAATCTCATATGCTTAGAGAAGAATTGGAAAAGGAAAAAAAGCATTGGGACCCGACGTATCCATTGGTGGAAGAGATGGGGAATACTCGTTCCAGAGAATTGATAAGTAAGAATATCTTCAATGCCCCATCAGAGGACTTGTCACGTGTGTGGGAAAGGACTCTTCACTAGATATGAAATGATCAATCGAGCCATTGATGAGTTGGAATCGAATGAGGAATGGGCCTACAAGATACAAGATCATTGTCAACCAAAGAATTCAAAAACTTGGAGTTCCCGTGATAGAGGAAATACACTACAGATGAGTTGTTGAGTCCATTTGAAGAACATGTTAAGAAAGCAAGTTGGAGATCCACTATCTTTCAATGAAAGACACCTTGGAGTCATCTATCTGGGATTTGAGCCACCATTACATTCATTATAGGAGAAACATTAGTCATGGTTTGAAAAATGTAAAGATATCAATGATTCTACTGATGGTTGGAAATAATCTTTGAGTTGGTTGTGCATCCCTCATGTGGACAAGGTGACATCTACAGTGGCATGATTTAACAAATATTTCAAAGGATTTGATATTTCCCAACTAGATTTGGTCAGAGAATGATCAGGTAGCGAGGCAGGATCAGACAAGGGAGGCTTCTTCATCAACCTAGTCTTCTCTTCTTTCTTTCTTTCCTCTTCTCCCCCCATTTTCTCTCTCTTCATGTTCTAATTCTTTGTTGGGGTTGCACTTTTTCATAATGCCTTATTTTTGTAATTAAAAAGTAACTTTAGGATTATAATGTAATAAGTCACCTTTGTTTTATAAAAAAGGGACTTAATATTTCCTAAGAATGTGAAAAGTCTTAAGTTGTGCAAAGGCATATGAAAGGTCATTGGGGGGTAGGTGAAGAGTCTCTTCTCTTTCTATAAATTGTAAAGGCACCCATTTTCCAAAGGGTTGTCATTTTTGTGAGTTCATGAGAGAGCATTCCTTGTGAAGAAGAAAAGAGATTGTACTTTCCTCCACTTCTCATTCTCTACATTCTTCCCACTCTTTCCATGTACAATTTTTCTCAAGCATCAATGAAATAAGGAGTTTCTGCCTTTTTTGACTAGGAGGTTTATTGATACTTTGTGCTCATAAATCTTAACTAGTCTTATTGTCATTTGCTTAATTGTTTCTTCTAAACTTTTACGTGTGTTGGAATTTTCTGATTAATGATTGTAGGACTCTGATTTCCTACCTACAACATTAATCCCTCTCCCTTTTTCTCACTCCCTTTCCCGCTCTCTAAGAAAAGTCCTCTCTAGTAAGAAATTGCTAGCTTTTTCCACAGGGTCAGTGGAGTGCCCCTGTTGGATCCCTGAGAGCAAGGCCACCACAGAAAATAGATTTCACACGCGCATGTAAACATGGAGTTGCACCATTCAAGTAGAGGGACTTAGATTCCCAGAGCATTGGCAAGAAGTCCATAAAATTTTTCCACCAACAAATTTTCTCACCAACATTTTTTTTGGCACCCACTGTGGGGCAGACTTGGCAAGCATCTGCACCTAAAATATGACCTCAAGAAAATACAAGAAAATTCAAAAATTCCAAAAATCAAAAACTTTAAACTTAAAGAGTCACAAGAGCATATGTCTCATAACCATGGCTATTCTAGGTAATCCTCCTCTTTGAAAGACCTGAGTTATTATTCCACATTCAAGAGGATATTACTTCAGATTTGAGAGAGGCTATCTGGCATAATAGAAAAGTTTTACACAATATTTCATAGCCACAAGATTATTGGATCTTGAAGAATATAATGTGTTGCTGAATTGGAAAGAGCAAGAAAATTCAAGCACCACAAAGAAGAGCCTAATTTTCCAAATTGGTGGATAGAAGATACACACAGTCACAAAGGCAAGGAGGAAACATATGACCCAATTTTTGAATAACTTCAGTGAAGGCATGAACTAATCATAAATTCAAGGTCTCCCCTTCATCTGGAAACTTCTCTCACCAGAAGTCCAAGTGTTGTTAACCCATTAGATGTTGAGTTTCCATACATAAAAAAATATTGAAGACTTCACTGAACATAGAGACTGAAGAAGATCTCTAGCTAGATTGAAGATTGAAGTTGAAGCTGAGATAAGGGTTGAAATTGAAGAAATAGAAAGAGCTCAAGCAAGAGTAGACATAAGAGTCGCAGCCAGAGAAAGGTTTGAAGAAGAAGCTGAGGAAGAAATGGAAGATGAAGATAGACCTAGACCAATTGTACCATGGGGCAGGAATACCAGCCCACTTGCACTTCCACAACCACTCCATGAGCTACCATGAGGATCAAGGAAAAGCTTTCCAAAATTTAGAGGAGATGGTTCCCAACTCCCTGAAGAGCATGTAGCAGCTTTCATCACCACATGTGGAGTGTTGGGTGTTGAACATGAAGACATGTCTATCAAATTGTTCATGGAGTCATTGCAAGAAAAGGTGTGGCCCAATGGTTTTATATGTTACCAATAAGGTCTATCACTTTTTGGGAGGATATAAGAACCAAATTTGAGCATAGATTTAAAACTATGACAGACTTCCAATATCTCTTAGTCCAACTGGTACATATGAAGAAGGAATCTACTAAATCTATGAGAGACTTCATAGCCAAATACAACTGGATAATCAGAAGGATCCTTGAAGATGTCATGCCTTCTAAAAATAATATGAAAAGATTCTTTATTAGTGCCCTACAACCAGAAGTTGGGTTCTTCCTCAGAAGATCTCAACCCACAGATTTGAAAGAAGCACAAGATTATGCAATTGAGATAGAAGATGATCTGATCTTGTCTGGAAAAGTAAAGAATCCTAATGGAAAATAGAAGGGTCAAATTTCAGGCTCAACTCCCACTGATCCAATGATTCAAAAGATGGAAAATGACATGATTTTTATGAAGAATCAAATCTCACATATCACCATGAGGAAACACCAAAGAAGAATAATCCTCCAAATAGGCCAAGAATAACTCCACCTCCTCATAGGCTCACTCTTGAAGCACCGCCAGTCAATGCTACATGTGATATTGAAGAACCAGAGGAGGAAGCAGAGTTGGAAGAACCAAAAAAGGTAGAAGAAGGTGATGATGGAAACTATCTTGAAGTTGAAGAGGTTGATGGTGATACTCAAAATGGCCTCATTGAGTATGTCTCAACAAGTGAAGATGAAGATGATGAAGAAGCACCAAGCTTCTCATGTGTTGTGTTCACTTGTGCCCAGTCAAAGAAAGGAATTTCATCTTTGGTGGTGAAACAAAGAAAAGAAAGGAGGATCCTCCTATTGAAATCCCATGGAACAAAATCATTAGTAGGGATCTCCACTACCACCATCGATGGATTCAACCAAGGAGAAACCAGATCTGATAGCAAGCAAGAATCCTTTTGCCACAACAAGTAAGTCCTCTAGTGCTTCTCCTAGTTTAAAATCTATTTCTAAAACTATCCCTTCACCTAATGTTAGCCCGACCAAATCTGTTAAAGCTCAGTCAAAACCAAGTCACTCCCTCTCCTTCTAAACCTGCTACCACCACACCACCAAAGAGACCCAAGCTCCCAAGGTAGCATCATCCTCACCATGTAAAACCTCTACCATTCCTAGAACATCATATTCACTCCCCATACATCTCCATTTGATTATGTTGAACATGCAAATAAAACCAAAGTTCAAATCACAGAGATGGAATATTTACAAACACACCCAACTCAGTTTGAGATGTTTGTTGACACTGTTTGAAGTGGTACCCCAAAGCCTCATGTTACAAACCCCAACACTAAAGACCTACTCCCTTAATCGTCTACACCCCCTTCGTAGAATATGTTAGTACTTAGTGCATCTAAGACCAACAAAGTAGAACCTTTCTACCTATCCCTATTGGTCAAGGCTACCAACTTAACAACTGTATCATAGACTCTGGAGCCTCTGACAATGTTATGCCCATCAAAGTAGCCAATGCCTTAGGACTTACCTTGACTCATGCAAATGGATCTTGCTATTCAATGGAATCCAAAGAAGTTCCATTGGTGGGTAGAATAAAAGATGCTCAAGTGGCCTTGGCTGATTTCCCAGAGAAGAAAGTATTGCTCACAATCCTGGTAGCTGACATTCCAGCTTCTTTTGGCATGCTCTTAAGAAGAAGCTTCTGTAGAGATTTGGGTGGTGAAATTAAAATGGATTGGTCCTCTGTGACCATACCAGTGAAGGGAGAGATGAAGAAATTGTTTCCGGTGCGTAAGATGAAATACATGGTGCAAATTTTAGATGATCCAAGGGCAAAAATATTGTTCCAAGATAGCGGGATGGGAAATTACTTTCTCACATCAGAGAGGGATGAAAATCTTCCCTTCTCATGGAGGAAGAAGAAGATCAGCTTTGGACTATGGAGTTTGATGGAAGCCACTCAAGCACAGGGTCTAGAGCCGGTGTTGTCTTGACTTCTCCTTCAGGTGAATCTTTTCCATTTTTGTATAAATTACAATTTGAAAATACAAATAACACTATAGAATATGAGACTCTTCTCCTAGGGATGGATGTTGTTGAGTCTATGGGAATCAAGAAGCTTAAGTGTCTTGGAGATGTAGAGGTGATTTTGAAACAAGTAAGAGACCAATACCAAGTGAAGAATCCAAGACTTCAACACTATAGAAATAGAGTATGGGACTGCATTGAATCCTTTGATGCCTTCTCCATCCAATCCATCCCTTGTGAGAAGAATGAAAGAACCAACTCTTTGGCTATGTCAGGTTCCTTGGTGATACACATCCATATTTTGGAAAAGATAAGGTGACCGTGGAGATGGTTTTCAGACCAAGTGTTCTCTATAATGCAAATCACTAGCAAGTCTTCAACGATGATAATCATCTCCTAGCCTTCTTAGAGAATAGAGAGATAATTTCAATAGCCTCTTCTTTGAAGGGAGCGAGAATCCACATAGGGATTCGATGGTTGAAGAAGATAAAGAAGGAATCAAAGGGATGGATAAAGAAGGAGTAATCAAGCTTAAAGGAAACAAGATTCCTAGAGGCCTAGTGTCACTTGAAGATATGTTTGATAAGCATGATTGTTTCATCAAGGATAGAGAAAAATAATCTTCAAGGTGTACCGTCGAGTTTGAAAAGGAAAATATTGGAACTCTAGAAAATCCCAGAATGGTAAACATCAACAAATGTTTCTCACCTGAGGAGAAAAGGAGATTCATCTCACTCTTGAAGAGGTATTCAGATGTCTTGGATTATTCATATGATGAGCTCAAATCTTTCCAACCTAAGGAAATGCATCACTCCATCCCCTTGAAGCCATAATAAAAGCCTTTCAAGAAAAAGTAGAGGCCCTACAATCCAAAAATTGTTGATACGATCAAGGAAGAGATGCATAAAATGTTGAATGCAAGAATCATTTTCCCTATCCACCATTCTACGTGGGTATAAAACATCATTCTGGTGTGAAAGAAGAATGGAGAGATAAGGATATGTGTATACTTTCTTAACATGAACCAAGCCTCCTTGAATGACAATTATCCTCTCCCATTCATGGACCACATCTTGCAAGTTGTCATAGGGTCTAAGATACTCTCATTATTTGATGGATTCTTAGGGTATAATCAAATAGAAGTTGCAGAGGAGGATAGAACCAAAACATCCTTCACCACACCCTAGGGCACTTTTACCTACAAAATGATGCCTTTTTGCCTAATCAATGTGGGAGCAACTTTCCAAGTGAGTAATGGATTTGGCATTCAAATATTTAAAGCACTGCATTGTGATATATTTGGATGACCTCACAGTCTTCTCAAAGAAGAGAGGAGACCATATTCACCATTTGGAGTAGGTACTCATGAGGTGTAGAAAGCATGACATATCCCTGAATCCAAAGAAATGCATCTTTGGGGTCACTGAAGGTAAACTCCTTGGACACATAGTGAACAAGGATGGAGAAAAAATTAATCCTGAAAGAATAAAGGCTATTCAAGAGTTTTCATTTCCTACAAGAAAAAAGGGAGTACATTCCTTCTTTGGTAAGGTCAATTTCTTGTGGTGCTTTGTTCCTAAATTTGCTGAATTGACCAAACACATAACAGTTATGATGAAGCCACAAGCCAATTTCAAATGGAGAAAAGAAGGAAAGATGGTGTTCGATGCAATAAAGGAAGCAATAGAAAAGGCCCCCACTCTGGTGTGACCCAATTTTGATAAATATTTCATCCTATATTGTTATGCTTCAGAACATACAATATCAACCATCTTGGTGCAAAATAATGAGGAAGGTATTGAAGCCCTTATCACCTTCATGAGTTCACCATTGAAGAATCATGAATTGAAGTACAATCAATTGGAAAAGAATGCTTATGTAGTGGTCAAGGCAATAAAGAAATTCTTATTTTATATCCTCAATTCCCACACCATAGTCATGGTACCAAGATCTGTCATCAAATCCATTCTCACTCAGCAAGATCCAGGATCAAAAAGAGGCAACTGGGTAGCAAGAATCTAGGAGTATGATTTGGAGATCAAGCCTTCTAATTTGGTGAGGGGAAATGGTTTGTGTAGGCTGATGGCTGAAGATGAGGCTCTCAAAGCTCATCATGGTGAAAAAGAATGCTCTTGTTCTAAATGTTTCAAAGACTTTCCTCAGGTCCTATGCATGAGCACGACGGATGAATGGTATGCTAACATTACTTACTTCTTGACCTATGGTGATTGCCCTCCCCATCTAGATTACAAGAAACAAAGGACTCTCAAGTTGAAGGAACCAAGTATGTCATTTGGAATCATGCCCTCTAAAAGAGGAGATTAGATCATTATTTTCTCAAATGTGTGGAAAAAGCACAACAAGAGCAACTTCTGAAAGCATACCATGATCAAGCCTATGGAGGACACTTCTCAGCAATGGTCACATCTCATAAAATCCTCTATGGTAGATATTATTGGCCAACCCTGTTTGCAGATGCTCAAGAATGGGTATCCAAATGTGAAGCATGTCAGCAGTTTTTTGGGAGACCACAACTTGTTGCACTTCCTCTCAGGCTGGTGACAATTGAAGAACCATTTCAATAGTGGGGTCTAGACTTCATTGGAGTCTTGAATCCTCACTCAAGTGCGGGTCACTCCTATGTCCTCACAGCGATAGATTATTTCATGAAATGGGTGGAGGACATTCCAGTGAAACAATCTAACACTGAAACAGTTTGCAATTTCATCAAGGAGAATATCATTGTTCATTTTGGTATACCTCAAAAGATCGTGGTGGATAATGCCACATACTTCTCTTCAAGGGAATTAACTGAGTTTTTCTATGGGTATGGAATCTCAATGTCGCACACAACTATTACCCACAAGGGAATGGTCAAACAGATTCAAGTAACAAAAACATTGTGACCATTGTCCAAAATTTGGTGGAAGATAATCAAATGGAATTACACAAGAAGCTATATGATGCATTGTGGGTGGACATGATAACACCAAAGAAGGCCATAGGCATGTCTCCATTCCAATTACTATATGGGATAGAGGCAGAGATTCCAGTTACAGTAGAGATGCTGACCCTGAAGTTACTTCAAGTAGTGGATGATGGGAAGTATCATGATGCCATTGATAAAAGGATTATATTCCTTGAGAAACTTGAAGAAGACATATGCAAAGTAGTGGATAGAATCAAGGCTCATCAGTTGAAAGTGAAGAAATTGTTTGATAAGAAGGTGAAGGCTTGTGAGTTCAAAGTCAGAGATCTTGTCCTACTCTGGGACAAGTGAAGAGAGCCTGAAGGGTAGCCATGGAAAGTTTGACTCATTGTGGCTCAGACCATTCTGAATACGTGAACCATGTGGAGAAATTTATTTCTATTTATCATATCTGGATGGAACACCATTGGAGTTTCCAAACAGTGGGAAATATCTCAAGTTGTACAAGAAATGAAAGTGGGTTGTCCCCCACATTGTACCATAGGTGATTTTTATGTGTGTTTTTCCCTTTCCTATTGTGTGAGTTATTTCCTTTCTGTGTGTTGTGTGTTTTTCCTTTTATTTTGTGTGTGTGTACTCCTTCTAGCTATCTGTTTGAGTAACTCTATGTAGCCCAATGGATAAGGCACTGGTCAAATATAAAATTGAGATTATGGGATTTATCATGTCATGTTCTCACTGCACTTGATCCATAACATGTCCCCAAGCTAGAGCCAGTTGTTGTCTATGTTTTTTGCATGGGAAAAATTCACTAGAAAATAGGACAACCATACCCTAGTGTCGAAAAATTTCCATGGCATACCTTTCCAGAAACCCCCAGATCAACCTACCCCTTAGTGTCAAGTCCAATTCTTGTCCTTCAAGTGGTCCATTATGAATGTCATCATTCCCCCTAGGTGATTTAGGAAAAATCAAAATCATTCAAGTACCTTTGGAGCAGTATTTTCAAGGCAGGTTTTCAAGCATACCTAGAAAGGGCTTTCATCAACATTTCTAAGCCAAGTGCACCATCACTCAAAGTAGTACAAAGAATAATATTCATCATGGAGGTGTATCTAGGAGCTAGAAACATCAAGGAACTGATTTAGGAAGATTCTGGGAAGTTTCAAAGGTTTAAGAGCCAATTCACTAAAAGCGGGTTTTTGAGGCCGAAAGAGCTTACACCATAAAAGTACCTAATATCTTCAAGAGTGATTTGGGAGCTCTAAATGAGTTTGTGATCCAAACAATATATCATTGGAAATAATTTTCAAACCCCTATATGGTGGAGAAAAATATCATCTTCAAGCACCATGCATTTTTCAAGCCAACTCATTCTTTCCATGCACAAGTGGGTGATCCCAAGAAAAAAAGGAGACATTTTAAGGTTTTTCAATCATAATAAATCCTTGGGACCCTCACCATTCTTCTCAAAATGTATTATCATGAAAATTCATATAAATAAGCACCCAAAAACTCATCTGGGAGCTCAAGTTATGACCTTCCCAAGTCGCTCTCAAGGTATGCTCTTCGATACTTAACCAATTTTCACAAGGGACACATGTCAACACCAGGTTGAGGCACACTTTTTTCATGTCCCATTACACCTTACAAAGGTGAAAATGAGGTTCAAAAAATTTTCCCTCCCCCCTTTATCCTTTTGGTCACCCATATGACCCCCAACTACACCTTTTAGCCCTTTGACCAGTTTGACCTGCTCATCCACCTACACCTACATGTGCGTCACTTGTCAAGTTAGGGAAAGGTGCATAATTTTCTTCACCTATTTTCCCCTTTTAAAAGGGAAATGGTGACAAAAAAATTCTCCCCACCCTCATTTTTCCTTTGGTTCCTCATGTGACCATTTCCGGCCCCCAGGTGCTCCATTTTAGCCCCCTCCTCCACTTTGCTCAATTGAATGCAACATGTGCCACTTGTCATCATGAGGTCTAAGGTGAAATTTTTGTCACCTATTTCACCAAACCAAAGGGAAAATGAGGTAAAAAAATTTCCCCACCCCTCTCTTCACATTCCAAAGCTATAAATAATGAAGGACTTAGCCATTTTTCGCATTTGATCACCCCCACACCTCCTATGTTGCCGAAATTCTGAAATTTTTCTAGAATATCTCTCCACCATTTTCATCCTTCAACAATTTCATCCATTCATCCATGATCTGAAAGAAGAAAAAAATACAAAAAAATCCAATTTTTAAAGAAAAAATGAAGAAATTTTTCCTGAAAAAACCTCGAAGTCCGTGAAGAAGATTTGTTCATATCTCACAAACTAGTACAAGTGGATTGATGTGCCATTTTTTGCAAAATTCAAGTTTCCAGGTGCACCTTGAATCTCCCAAAGGAATTTTCACATGCACGGTATGGATTTTTTCAGTGAAGAAACCCCAAGTTTCCTCCAGGAAAAAAATTTAAAATTTAAAATCTCTCATTTCTAGACAACTGGTTTGACTTGAAATTTTAGAGGTGCACTGTAGGAGAAAAAACCCATATCCAAAATTTTTGTTTCATCAAAAAATGAGGTCTAGAACCCCACTTTCCAAAAATAGTAAGCCTCTTACACGGGTACTTGCTATTTTTGGTAAGTCATCAAAGAGAAGCAGTTGCGGCAAAGCAGTGTGCACCAAGGACATCTAGAAAGGTCAAATCTGAGTGATCAGTGCCAAAAATGGTAAAAATTGCCACTTACTAAAAATAGTAAGTTTCCTATATGGGCACTTGATATAATTAGTCATTCATCTCAAAGAGTAGTTTTCAGGTGGGAGCAGTGTACACATGATCTTAGAAATCTAATTCACTGGTGGAGGTGAAAAGGGTGAAATTTCCACTTAGTAAAAATAGTAACCCCCTTATTCCAAATATAGTAAGTACTCCAAGAAATATTAAGTTCAAGTTCACAGGATTGAATCCATTCAATGCCCTCTGATCATAGTATGTTGAAGTGGGTGACAGTGATGTCTCTTACATGGATCTTGATAACCTCAAATCACGCATGCTAGTTGAGCTGAGTGAACAAATTGAATAAAAAGTGTTCGACAAGTGGACTGTTTGCACGGGTGGACATCCCATGTTTCTGTACAAAGCATCAAGTAGGTCTTGGCCTGCTTGCATAATTATGAACCAAAGATGAGGACCATTTAGGAAGACGATGGCACAACCATGGTGGTGATTGCCCCTAAGGCTATTTCCCTTTCTATGCAAATTCCCACCTGGAGTAACATGGACAGTCATATCAAAGAAAGGGACAGTGAATGAGTGGAACAACATGGATTCATATTATGCAAGGGCTTACACTGGGCTCATGGTTGAAATCAGGGAAGAAAACCTTCCCGAATTCCCAAATATCTCTCAAGGTGTGAGTTCCACGAAGGGTTTTCTGATGTAATCACCCTTCTCAGTAGGGTGATGGGAGAAGCAAACACAAGGGATTTTCAAGATTGGATGGCACTCTTCATCCTGACCATGATCGAAGGGAATCAAAAGATAGACTGGGGCCAGATCATAAGTGACAATTTGCATCGTCAATTGCTCCAAGTACCTATGTCAAAGAAGTTCTTCATGACTTCTTACTTGGTGTATCTCCTTGCCATCTCACGGCCATTCAAGGGGTTAACCCTTGCTCAGAATATCTCTTCAAAATTCCTACATTTGAGAAGGTTTCCTCGAGTTGGTGTTGAAAGAAATTCATTGGCACTTCACTCAAGTGAATGATGTCTTCACAATGTTCATTATCAAGACTCTGGATGGTGAATTGTACATTCAAGGATGTCGCCACAAAGCCTCTTTGATAAATAGGTATGGCTCATTCTTCATTCATTTCCCCACTTTTTCCTATATTTGAGTCTCTAGCTTTGACCAAGCCTCACTAAGGTTACCTCAGTACCTTAGTGATCAGATAGTATTGTTTGAGCTCTACAGGATAACTGGTGTACATGTGAATAGTAGACTCAGGAATCGAAAGAAGAAACCATCTCTTTCCCCATCTCATTGGGAGTCTTCACCTGTAAAAATATTCAATGATGCATCACATTTGTAGAGGCGACCTTCATGCATCTAACTTTGCATTCATACATCCCTAAGGCCAATTTCAACATTCATGTTGATCCAGATGCATTACATCTCCCAAAATTACATCATGTCCCACAATTATAAGGCTGTTGGGCCAACTGTGTGGATGAATTCCATGACTGAGAACAAGACTATATGAGAATGAAAATTGGAGAAATGAATAAATACAAGTTCCCATGGTATGATCAAGGTGTGCAAGATGATGGAACTGAGTTGTATGATCCAGAGTACAAGGCAGTAAAGGATTCCCCTTTATCACAAGTAAATTGGAGTGTTCGTTAGTCTAGTGACATCGCAGAGTGAACAGAGAAGGTGATCAAGAGAATAAAGGAGTGGTTCCAAAAGAAGAAAGTTTTTCATCCTCAAGTCTAGAAGTTTCCCCACATCCAGAGACATGCCTCGCATCATTCATCATCAAAGGTTGTGGAGGTCACTTCAAGTTTCAGGCCACTTTAGAGGAAGTTCAAAGTGAAAGATCACAGAGTTGGGAGTCCCCTACTATGAGAGGCCACCTAAGAAGATCCAAAACAATGGAAGACCCATAGAAGAGAGCACAAGTTGAAGAAAGTAGAACCGGTCCAGATTCCAGATCCTGAACCACCACAGGAGACTCCCCTCCTGTTGTCACTCACTGTTCCCCTTCGCAAGGAAACAACACTTCCACCTGAGCAAGAGATGGAAAAGTATGACAAGTTGTAGAGCCAGAATAAGGTGAGATGTTCCCTTGGATGAGGGAAATGATTTCAATTTACTTATATGGCCTCATGCTTTTTTAGTGGCGATATAGGTGAACAATTCTATTGGCTAGATTTTCTGCATAGCATAAAACCTAGGCATTCATGAGATAAATCTCCCTCATTTAGCCGGTGAGGCTCCCGTGTCAGATTTGTCAATTAAAATTTGCTAGTATCTATATGGGGTTTTACTTTAACTACTCAGTTCATAAACCATAACTGAACAGTTCTGCAACAAGTAAGCAGCTGTTTAAAGAAAGGAAATATTTATAGAAGAAAGGTAATTATATAAACACAGAGAAGAAATGGGGAAGATGTGCATCCTAATCAAGTAGATAGCAAGAGTCCGATTGCATGCACATAGAAGAAACCAATAGATATAAACACATAATTCTAAGACAAAGGTATCTCTAGATCTAGATTTGAAATAACACAAAGTCTATTAAAAGATCTAAGATAAAAAGCAAGAAACACAATACACCGTGACACAAAGTTCTCCAGAAATCTACTCCTTTGTATATTCCTTTGCTTCAAGTGGCTTTCAAAGGTTTCATCACAATGTCTGGAACACAAGGTTGCCTGCTTACCAATTATGATCATCAACCCGAAGGTTTTTCCTCTACTTCTAGAATGTAGAGGGGAAATTACAAGTCAAAAGCTTTTAGTTAAACTGACACATGTGGAAGTCGGAGGAAAGGAAACAATTGGCAATCTCCCTCCTGGAATTCCTCTTTGCATGACATGTATGATTTGTAACTGAAAATAGAACCTTCTATTTTACATGTCCACCACCTATATCCAAGTAGCTGACTTTTTCAAGTAATGGATTTTAAACCAATCACTTTAAGTTGTATAATTTAATTGATCACTCAATTACTTTGTCGGAGGAAAGAAGAAGGAAGAGGAAAGATGCAATCTTATCCTTTCTTCATGTCTGCATGCAGCTGATTCTTTTGCCTTTGATTCAAACCAAACTAGACTTGGGAGTAGCTGGATCTAGAAACAAGTTGGAATGCGGCTGGAAGCAAGCTGGATCTATGATTTGCTGGATGGAATTTTTCCTTTCACCTTGTCTTCATCTTTTATCCTTGAAGCTTTTGCAGTTCTTCTCCAGTACATGCATCAGTGCAATGTCTGTCGTAAATAACTCATCATCCTTATTTTAAATTGCATATGAGAAATTAAAAATTCTAGAAAGAACTCCGAGTGAATGTAGCTTCAATAAAGGCTTCAACTAGAAGATTGGGAGCACATGCACGATATCTTGGAAGGAATTTTCCATGCACTGACTTCTTTACGAGCTGCGTTCAAAATAAGAGGATGAAGCCTTTGTGCTGGAAGCTTTTGCAATTATGAGATCTGGATTTAGATCTAGGCCTATTGACTTCAGTAAATCTAGACGCTACGCATGATTCCATTGAGATTTCTCTTTCATCCCGCTTTACCATGGCTAGAGAAATCTTTGTCTATCTTTGTTTGAACAATTCTTTTTCTTCTTATTTGTCCGGAATTCTTCAAAACTGGTGCAGATCTGGATAATTCTTCAGATTCGGAGGATATATTCAATGTATTGGACATTGATTAAAGCTCCTTTTCTTTTATAAAGCACCTATAATGAATACCTATAACTATTTCATACAAAGGTGGCAACCAGAACATGAACAATGAATTTTAATCATAAAAATCTGCATAATTCAAGCGTGCTACCCCAAAAATTGATGTTTTATTTGCATGCAAAGCGAACATGAATTTTACCAACTTCACCTTAGCACCTGTATTACTTATGCAAATAATTACCTAGACACAAATCAATTTCCTTCAACCTGTGCGCCAAAATTGGAAGTTTTTAGCCTTGATCGCCTTCTTTTGAGCAAAAATCCTCTTCAAATGGGGTGCACTTTTCCTCTTGGGCTGCACTTCTTTGACACTGTGAATTAATTAATTCATCCTTATGGCAGGCCCATGCTTATATAACCCTCATAATTCTATAATTAATAATTGCCCCTCCTATTCCTGGCAATTAATTAATTTAAAATTCATGCTTTTCTCTTTAACTAATGTGTAAAAATTGCATGTTTAAGGACAACCATCCAATAAATTAAATTTAATTCAATTTAATCATCCACTCTTCACTCTCACTTAAGCTTCACAGTGTGCTTTAACCATCAGCCACTGAAAATAGTAATTAATTTAATCATTAAATACTTTAAAAAGTATTATCTTTCTCCCAAAAGGGGCGCACTTTTTGACATGAAGGGGCTGTCATTAAATAAATTAAATTTATTTAATTTTAGAGCAATTCTATTTTCAACCATTCCTTTTGTCCACTGTGCCTTTATTGACTTTTCCACAAGCCTAAGCGCCTATTTTGGGTGAATAATTAATTAACATTAATCAATTTATTTAAGGCTGTCATTACTTATTCACCAAAGGTGGGTCGCACTTTTTGACATAAAGAATTCTACTTTTAAAAATCACATGACAATGGGAATTATTTACCCTGCAAGGCAGCCCTTAAAATCCCATGATTCGCTTAAGTCACTTGAATTTCATAATGGGATTATTTACCCTGCAAGGCAGGTAATAAAATCTCTGTGATTTCACTTAAGTGACTTTTCTTTTATTCCACCATGGGAATATTTACCTTACAAGGCAGGCAATAAATTCCCGCCTGCGTGCTACCTCTAATTTTCCCACTGCAACTTAAGTGACTTTTCTATCATGGGAAAAATTACGCTGCAAGGTAGGTACAAAAATCTCACCTTGCCTGCTGCTTCTAATTTTCCCCATTATCCAGCTCTAAATCCTTTGTTTTCCAAAAATGCGGCCAGCCCAGCAAGAGGCTTTTCTGGTGCGTGACTTCATCTTTTCCCAGTGAACCGGACCTCTCAATGGCAACTTCCTTCGGGCATAATGTGGGTATATGATCCCTCAGTTACTTCTAGGCCAAGAATCAGGCCAAACCAGCAAAGGAATTGATCTAGAGAAATTTCACAAAAAACAAAATGGGAAAACACAAAAACACAAAAAATTTCCAAAAGTCACAAATAAAGCACAAAACTTATTCCTAGTTAAAACCCTTCTGGTACATAGGAATAATGATATGTTCAATCCCAACATGGTTGAACCGAAGCGTAAATTAGCCTCAAACAGGGCTCAAAATAATTAAATACAAATTTCCCACAGACAAATCCCGCCGACAGAATATAACAATTTTGAGCATTTGGGTATTTGGCGAAAATGGCTAATATGGCTCTTTGGGAATATCTTGACACAATACAAGAACTTTCAGGCAAATAAAAACACAAAACGACCCATTATTTTAAAAGTACTAAAAAATTTCGGATAGGGTAGTCACAAATTTCAGGATGAAATCTGGGGACACCATGGTTGAATTCATTAAAGTCCATTTTACCCGCGTTTTTTGTTCTCTCTCTTTCTACTCGACCATTAAAAGCCACCATCTTGGCTAGTTGTAAAGGGTTGGATCATTTTTTATGTTTTGCCAAACTCACCTATGTCACCTTGGAAAGTGATTATATGCTTCAGAATATCATCCACACTCTTTCAAGACTAGAAATAAAGACTACAAGAAAATTTTCTGCCTCTCTGCGATTGAAAAAGTGCAAATGTATTTTTTAATGAGAATGACAGTGCAAGCGTCTAGTGGATCTGAGTTTCCATCCTCAATCCAGATTGCATGGAAGTTGCTTCATTTATGATCTTTCATTACATTTTAGAAGTCTATGTAGTATGATGTCAGTTATATTTCTGTACCATACATGTGTCAATGAACAAACAGTAAATGGATGGGTCACCAGTCCTTTGAGTTTATCAACCCCCTTGATCCCTTAGTTTTATTCTTTGCATCTTTATCAAATGTCTCCTTCGGAATTTAGAGTAGGATCTGATATTAAACCTCTATAATTTTCAAAGTAATACATCGGAATCAGGAAAAGGAGCATTGAGGAACCGATGCCTCTAATTGGTGGAAGATATGGGGAATCCTATTTTTACAAAGTCCCACACTTAGGGAAGTAAGAATGAATGTTGTGCAAGGCACACTGTCATGAGGACATATCAAACTAAAAATCTGAGACATGCACTCTCAGGGGTGCTGCTGATTTGCACTGAACAACTTGTTGACCATCAATGACTTAAGCACCATATGAGGAACGACCCTACAAGAATATAAGAAGGTGTCAACCAAAAAATTATTGTCTAAACTTGTGCAATGCATAAATAATAGAGGAACATACCTCATGCTTAGATGAGTTGTATGATTTTGTTTAGCTGGTGTTAACTTCCTTCTCATAAAACAAATAGTTGGTGGTCCACTATGTCCCTCACCTGAAGACACCTTGGAGCCAGCTACCACACCAATTTCCATCCACCATTACATTACATCTACATGAAAAACATGAAGTGGCTTGTCCCATGAAGGAAAGTGTAAAGATATGGGCGCAGAAGTGAGTCTTTCCTTCAATGGTCTCAGAAAGTTATCTTTGAGTTGTATGCCTCATCCCTCATGCGGAAAACTTGCCTTTACTGCAGCAACACAATTCTTCCAAGGGTGTGGCAATTTTAGCCTATCCTTTCCCAACTGAAATTTTTGTCAGATAACTTGTATGTCCTAAGAACCCACACACCTAGGCTCTGCATTGGTAGGATTCCTCATGAGACCTAGTCTTAACTCTCAACTTTCTTAGTAGGATCTACCAACAAGCCTTCTTTGCATATCATATCCCCATGTTCTAATTCTTCAAAAGGTGTTGTACTTTTTCAGTGAGATACTCAATTGTTTGTACCTTTCAAACAGTAACTTCAGGATTATAATGTAATCACAGGGGTCACCTTCATTTTATAACCATATATTGACTCTATATCATCCAAATAAACCTGTGAAAAGTCTTAAGTTGAATGAAAAGTCATCTAAAAATTCATTGTACCACGACGTGTAGAAAACATTGTAGGCATGTTATTTTAATCCAAAAGGCATAACTGTATATGCAAAACTTCCCCATTTAGTGGTGAAAGGGTTGTAATTTCTGTTTGAGTTCTTTAGCAGATCCGCACTTGATGATAGACCAGAGAACCCATCTATAAAAGAATAGATCTTCTGCACCTCAGTAACTACTTTCAAATCCAATCTTGCCATATACAATGGGGTGGGAAATGAATCAATGACACATGAATTAGTTTCAACTCCCTATCATCCACACGGAGGATCCTTGATACTTCCCATCCTCGTTAAATCTTAACTAGTCTTGATGCACTCATGCTTACTTATTTCTTCTGACATTATGATGTCCTCAATAGGCTCAATTGATGAGTGTAGGACTTTAGCATTTTCTATGTACGACATTAATCTCTCTCCATTACTTTAATGCTGCAGATTCCCCATCTCATTATGTAAGGCCTCTTCCTAATCAAGTCATTTTCCTTGCTTTGCCAAAGGGTAAGTTGAGTTCCACTATTGGATCCCCTAAAGTAAGGGTGCCACAAAAATCACTTTTAATCCATGATATCCTCTTGGAAACAGATCTTGGAAGTCTACACAAGAGCTTAAGTAGAGGGACTTTGCATTCCTCCAACTATTGGACCAATAGTCCACATATTTATGGCCTCTTTGGGCTCATGCAAATTTTCTCGCCAATGTCAACTTTCTTCATTTTCATAGGTTGATGATACGTGTGCGCTTTCACATTTGTTGTATCCATCGCCTCACGCGTACCCTTGCAAAGTTATGATCTATATCTAGATGAATTGTCAGCCTCATCATCAATATTACCATCTATTACACACTAGTAGGTTACCCTTTAATAGATTTCTTCCCAGGCATGGACCATCTCTTCTATCTTCAACTCTCTTCTGGAAGGTCAAGGCGTCATCTAGAGAAGTCAACTATTCATAAGAGTTCTTTCAAGATTCACACTATCTAAAAACCCAGTCTTAAATGGACTTACTTCTGAATGAGATTTTATTTCCTAAACTTTTCTAAATTTAGTTAAAATATGAATTAGTTCTCTGTAAAATACCCTCATATTATTTATATTTACCTTAAACACTTCTTGATGGTGTGTAATCAATTATACACAATGTGCACAAAAGTGGAATTTTTAAGCCTTCGAGCTAGATAGTAGTCTTTCGTCAATTTATGTACTCAATGTGTTGAGGGCAATCACCTTAGAACCCTATTCCCTACACACTAAAAAACACTTTTGAATGTGATGTTACCTAGGAATTTCCTTTGAAAGCACATATTTGAAGGTTGCAATTGATAGCAGAGACTAGCCTAGTAGGAAGGATACACATTTCCTAATAATCCTTATTTTACAATTAATCACTTAGTTAATCATCCTTCAAATTATTACATTTTTCATGATAGTTATTTAGACAATTATTGGAGCTAATCAAACACCATCTATAGAGAGTTTAGGAAATATATTAAGCATCTAGAGGTTCCATTCAGGTGAATATTGGAAGTACTTAGAGGCAATTTACCTAAGATTTAGGAAAGTTTTTCTCATGTGCGAGTAACTATCTCCCTTTTGGACTACTTCATGGTTTTTCTAGGTGTCCAAGGAAAAAACACTCTAATGGTGAAACCTAAGCTTCTTTGGATTGTATCACTCCTTCCTTAGATGGCTCATATACTGTAAGGAGTTAGGATGCGTGTGATTCTGTTCAATTAAAGAAAGGCATTGAAAATAATATGTTAATCTATCTACATGTTAGATGACATCCATTTTATCTAAGTCTTGAAGGTTTCATGAAGAATTTCAAAACATTATGCGGCTGCCCTTTTGGTTTTAACACAAAAATGGGCTGCCTAAATTTTTAGGTTCAAGTAGAATCAAGTCTTGAAAGTTGTCCCCATTAATCTTAGAATGTTTTTTCCATTGATAGTTATGATCTTTCAAATCAAGGATAGGAAAATTGAGTGGAATTTGATACCAACATGTAAATAACACCTGTAGAACTTCACTTCTAAGCTCTTCCACCATCTGATGCAACACTTCAAGGGCATCCCTACCAACATTCTCAAGTACTCACAACCATAAGTTACATGGATAAAATCCATCATAATCATACTTCATTCTAATAGCTTCTTGACAAGCTCATAATAGGGCTTATTACTCCATGAGGCCATTAATAAGAAAATACCTCTTTAATGCAAAGAACTTACCTCTTCATGATCATACGATACCAAGTTATTCATGTCCAAACAAACTGTTATATCATGAAAAATGACACACACACTCTCATACCATGATTGGTTCTATTCCCAAGCCCAATAGTGTAGCGAACATTATAACATGTGAGATATAGAGTGTTATAGATCCCACTGATTTGGGCGTGAACATTCGACATACTATCTCTCTAGTCTATCATCACCCCATGACTGGGGTAAGATATTCTGCCCCACTAGCCAGAGACAACCCAGGGTCTAAATGGGGTTATGACCCCACTGGCCAACGGTGGGTGGGGCTTGTTACTCCCTTACCTCACCCAATACCAACATAGGGGTGGAGCCCTATTTATCATTCCATCTGGGAAAGGGACCATCATTGCACCCTTTTTCTCTATAGAACCTTCCCATATATCTTGATGATCTCTTGGAAAACATCCCAAGAAAGACTTCCACATAAGGTTCTTTAATCATGACACTTACAACACACATTTGTACTACTAAATCTCTTCAAAACAAAGGTTTTTGGGGCTTCAACTTACCGCAATACCTTGTAAGCATGAAACCACCACAAAAGGAGCTTAGGAAAAATTCTCTAAAACCCTGAAGCTTCACAATTTTCTTTCTCATGTCATTTGGAGACCATACAAATCATTTCTTCTCTATTTCTATAAACTAGGGTTCTGTGGAGGGTTTAGAGCAACTCTGCTTCTTAACAACCATTCATAAAAGATATGACATCATTTGACTTCATTCCAACTACAAAAAATTTATTTAAGTGCCATACCTAAGCTATGGTTAATGGATCAGGTAATCCACATGTAAAGTAATTCACCTACTAGTTGGCACTCCAAACATGGCCTTTGAGTACTGGGGAATGATAATTCTGAGAGCTCAGATAGAGCTAAAAATAAGCTTATCTTAGCTTTTCTTCATCCTCATGTCCTGAAACTTGGAACACAACACTCCAATGACATCCTCAATGTTCTCTAATGCTCATACATGCTTGGATAATTCTACAACTTACCATTCCATCTCATTTTCCCATGCATTCTTGACTTGTCCTTTAGAACATGCCTCCAAAGGACCTAGAACATGCACTAAACTCCTACAAAATGTCCTTTGAAAACTGGAACACATTCCCTGTAATCTCAAAACACATATCATATACTCACATAAGATCTTATTTGCATCATACTTCATGCCACCATATCACCTGCTATGAAATAAGTATAATACTAGGCCTAGAATGGCTAGTTTCAACCCATGCTTCACACAAACTGATCTTTCCTTCACCATGAAAATTCTCTTAACAACTTTGACATACCTTACTAAACATGTTTGACACCTTAGAGACATAAAAAAACCTTTGGATCACACCTACAATCACCTTCATGCTAGACCCATGCACTCAACCATGCATGCAAACTAAGACACCATGACATGACACCAAAACAACATATCATAACAATAAAGTTGGACACTACCAATCAACCTTCAAGATTGAGTATGAATTACACCTCATACTGACTCACTTTTCCACCTTGAAACCCTTTTCCATCAATGACACTTGACATCAATGACAACAACAAGAAACAATGTCCAACAAATCTAAAAGGCCCCAAAACCTAAACAATGACTATATTCTTTCCCAAAATAGACATTGATTGTAGAATTTAAATGCTAAAAGCTTTAGGCTGAATGTTGAAATCCTGAAAATTACCTATGTACTGACCAGATTATATTATAAAAAATTATCTCCTAAACTGTGACTCATGGAGCTATGAGACTAGTTCCATAAGGTGCAGAGTGACCCTATTTTCTTATATTTACTAAAATAAATTTAAAGTATAAGAAATAATAAAGTATAAATAATAATACATGAAAAACTTAAACATTTATTTTTATAACTATAAACCCCTGAAAAACACATATAATGTCCATACTATGTGTAACGCGTACGCGTTATAACGCATACATGTTCCCTTAATTATGCACCCAAACCAAGATTTTGACAGGCTTGGTATTGTCTTTGGTTTCCCAAACCTGTGCTTTGGACCTATAATAACATGTCAACATGCGTGTTTTTGACACAATATGCAAAAAATCACCTTTCACCATGATAAATCCTACAAAAATGATTGTTATCTTTCTTAAAACTTTACCTACAACGTCAAGAAAACTACCCTCTTTCTAAATATATAATTTTTATATTTTTCTGACTATTATAAGGTTTCCATTTAGATTTATTTCAAACTGTCTTTTATACCTCTATTTTTAGTGATTGTAAATGTTGATATTTTGTCATGTATCTTTTTTTGCACTTTTCCATATTAAAAAAAAATATGGAGTCCCAAACTAGGCCTAATTTTATACATATTAAAAAAAATCTATTTTTCGATATTTTTTGAGGTAGTTAGGGGGGGCATGGTCAGAGCTATCCGTTATTTTTATATTTTCTAAATCTTTGTACTTGAAAAATAATAAAATAAATAAATGCTCACTAAAAAATCTATAAAAAAAATATCCCAAACTAGATGCTCCTACCTATCTTTCTACCAAAGGGTTTTTAAAAATACTAAATAGTGCTAAAAAATGGTGGGGGCATGACCGATTTTCTACTATGTATTTTTTTAACAAAAATAGGAGCACTGTTGACATTTTAGTATATTTAACCCACTTACACTTAACCATTTTCAAAAAAAATTAGTAGTTTAGAAAGTAGACTCAAAATGATACAATTCATGTTCTTATAACATCTTCAAATTTTGAGTGTAACTATCTCAAATAACTCATACAAGTTGAAGTTTTATTTTTCAAAAGAAAAAAAAGTGTCCACTTAAGACCCCCTTTAGCCCCCCATTTCCACGCACTTACCCACCTGCATGTCCCATACCTATTCCATGTCTAATATTGTTCCTACACAAATAATAGCTGCCTATTTTTTTCTCCGCTTTATCGTCTCAATCTTGTTAGCATTATTTACATGAGTGGAATTTGTGTTTAATGTGTGGTCCACAATAAAAATAGGGAAAATCCAATAGGTTCCAAGTTTGAAACCCGAACACAATATTGGCTTCTTATAGCACTTTGTATGCCCCCTTTTAAGTATAAGCTCGATTAATCTATAAAGAACAAGTGATGTGTGAACAATCAACGATAATTTATCCCCTCCAACGGTTGGTGATATGGACTGAGACTCCATACAATTTCTTATGTGTTAAGTGAAAGTTTCTCTCCGATTTCCAATGAGGGATTTTTACTAATAAAACCATCAAAGTTTACCATGTAATGTCCATGTGTGTAAGAGATTCCTTGTTTTCTCAAGTTAAGATATAATGTACTTCCTCTAGGTTGAATCCACTAGTTTCGTGACAATTTTAGTTGTAGAATTCATGTAGAAAAGAATCATTAGCCATTTATAATTCAAAAAGGTTTGAACTCTAAGCATTTTGGATCTACACATGGTTGTAGAGAGAGATAACATATAGAAAAATAACTTCCGGGAAAAGGATGCCAGTGATGATATTAGAAACTAGAGGTAGTGGCTTTATCTCTTGTAAAACATGGTCCCTTCCACTAAGTTTAATGATCATTGGAAGTGTATCGTATTATGTTTCGTTGGACACCTATTAACAACAGATGTAAATATCTTTGTCGATGTCATTTTCCTAACATTGTTTAGAGTAAAAATAAACAAACATGGAATTTTGAAATTGTTTTCTAGAATACCAAAAACATTTCCCACTTTTTAAGACCTTTATCTAATGATGACTCTAGATTTAATCTAGTCTCCTTTAGCTTAGATGCAAGTTTTGAGTGGTATACATTCCACTAAAGTGGCCCGGGGTACGATCCCTACCTCGTCTCTTTTGAAAATATCTTAGGCCTTTTCACTCAGAAAGAATTAATCCCTGGTGGGTTGTTTGAGAGCCTAACAACTTCACCAATGGACTAATAGATTATTAGTAGAATTTTTATTTTCATTATTTATATGTTGTTTGTTTGGTTTGTAACTTGAAATTTTATGTGTTCATATGTGAAAGTTGTAGTTGAAGATTGAATTTTTGATGGTGGATTGTTCTTGTAGCTTCAACAAATAAACACATTGCAATCAATTTTAATCATTAATATTAATGACTTGTGAATAAGTAATGTCACAATGTCATTCAATGTTGAATCATGGATGCATCATATTACTTTTAATTAATTTCAACATATCTTAGGGAGAGGTCTCATGATTGGGGGAAACCGCAATAAAATTGAAGCTGCAGGTGGGTCCAGTGTAGATTTTTTTTATGTGGACTGCATAAAATTGAATCTTCGCTTGAAATTGTGGAGCAATGACTACATAAGAGGGTCATTTTGAGCGATTATAATGAGTGGGGGTTGTAAATGTTTTACGTACATTCCTTTTTTTCGGCCACTTGTCAACCGAGCAGTGATTCAAGAATATTTCTTGTAAAAAAAATCTTAGCTTCAAATATGTTTCCTTCAAATCATTCCTTGCATGTTTTGGATCTACAGAAAATATTAGGAATACAAGGGACTGCAAGCCTACTAATTTTTCCTAAAATTTCTATGCAACAACTGCTAAAAATCAATTGCCTTGCCCCCTACATGGGACTGCAACCTTACAATGTTATTTTCTATTATTTAATTTTCAAATATTATTTTTTATACATATTTATAGTAGCCATCACTTAATGGTCCCCAAAATCTGGGAATTGTCTTTCCATCCTAGAAACATTTCCCCCTGATAAGCTTGTGATAGAAAATTATTTGTTGATTTACGATATAATTTTTATTCTTCTGGATAGATTTGATGTGGTCATTGTGGTGTTAAGGGTTCAACCATTTAAAACATTAGGCACTATGGAGCTCAATTTCAGGGATTTTTGTGCATGATTTAAATCGGAAAGACAAAAATACAATTTTACGAGACTTAGTGAATCACAATTTCAAGTGATTAGTTCTTATAGAATTGAGAAGATATTTCAAAAATGAGCCTTAGGATTTTCTACACATTTATTCTCCATGGCAACCATAATTCCCATTTGGAAAAGCTTATATAGTTCAAAAGGAGAAAAATGTTCGGAAGTTCAAAAAAAATTCAAAAGGTTTGGTTCGGTTCGGTTTATAAAATTTACAAATATAAAATATATATAAATAATAAATGCTACTCATATATGATGATATTTTAAAAAGAAAAACCAATTACACATAATAATAAATAAATATATTATATATGGATTTTTTCCTTTACATGCTTAGGTATTAGTGTTTCTTGTTTCATGTCAATGTTATTTTAATTTAAACACTTTAATTTTAAACAGGGATAATTTTAGCGGCGAATATTCGTAATATGGCGAAAATTTCATTTTAGGAAAATTTGAAAAGGTGAATTATTTGGAGTGGGTCGGTGTCCTGTTCGCCTAAAATATATAGTATATTTTTTTTGGGGGGTCGGCTTCGCCTTCATTTGAAAACATCTCCTATAAAAACCTAGCTGATTCGCCGGGTAGTATACCTCAAGTAGCTTAACAAATTACCAATACTGTGAAATTTGAACTCGCATACCCTTAAGCACCAGAGATTCAGATTATTGTTAGCCTGTGATTGTTGAACGCGACAAGGGCATTTGTTGACGTGCGACAACAGCTGTTGACGCGTGACAAGGGAATTGTTGACGCGCGACAAGAAGTTGTACTGACGCGCGACAGAGGAAGTGTTGACGCGCGACTTGGGCAAAGAAGTTGACGCGCGACAAGGGCAGTGTTGACGCGCGACGGTATATTCAGACAGTGGACGCGCGACAGGAAAATGGGTTGTTGACACGTGACAAGTGCAGAGTTGACACGTGACAAAGACCTCAGACAGGGGACGCGCGACAAGACCTCAGACACTGGACAGAGTCGCTACTTGGTTCTTTTGCTGACGCAGGACTCTTTTCAGAATAATGGAAGGTGCCAGCTCAAAGAATATGAATAACCTAAAAGTAAGTAAGAAATCTCAGAAATCACTCTTCAAGTATTTTGGAAACTCTGCGGATACAGATATTGTAAATACCAATCATATAGATGCCACCACAAAGAATCAGAATACTGACTGTGTGGAAGGTATTATTGAGGTGGACATGCATTCTGCACAGTATCAAAGTCAAACAAATGAAACCTACGATAATATGCCAGATCTTGAAGATATTGTTCCTGTTGGGGTGCAACCAGAAGTGCAGCTAGATATCACAGATACAAACACTCAGCAAAATGGAAGACATAAATCAAAATCAAACTCCGGTCCAAGAAAGAGGAAACCAGGTGATTGTGATATTGCTCAAAATTCTACTAAAAAAAGTAAAGCATTGAAAACGAACAAGAATATGTGGACCATTGGCAGGACATACAAGTTTGATTGGGTAGCTAAATTTCCGTTTATTGAACCTATACAATCATCTAATTCTGAAGAGATCCCATCTGAATGTACATGTACAATATGTACGTGAAAATTGGGAAAGCAACAAAAAATGCAACTGAAGCTGGACACTATAGAAAAACATTGTGGAAAACAATATTTAACTGTAACGGGGGCGGATGGCCAGAAAATCAAAACACATAGGTGGAAAACTGAAAAAGAATGCATGCATGTTAGATACGCAGCGGAATATGAGGCAGAGCAGAAAAAACACAGACATCTGTTGGAAAAGGGAGGAACGATCACATCGCATATTGGTAAGATGAAAGAAACAAATCTACATGCAAAATTCATACAATTCTCTACTCTTTTTCAAATACTAAAAAAAGGAAGAGCGATTTCGGATTTCCTCGATTTCAAAGTTTTGTATCAATTTAACGGAATGCTGAATGTACCTCAATCTCATTGGTCTGAAAGTAGTGGATGGGAAATGGCAAAATGCCTTTCGATGATAGAGAAGGAAGATTTGAAAGAGAATGTAAAAAAAGCAAACTTTATCTCTCTTTCAATTGATGAAGTGACAGCAGTCGACAACACCGCATGGGTATGTATCCACATCTATACTTTAGAAAATCATATAAGGACACCTCATTTGTTGGGTGTTATGAAAATGGTTGAAAACTGCAATGCCGAAAACCTATATAAAATAGTTGTTTCTCATTTGAAAGATGTTGCTGGAATGACTGATTATGAAATTGCTACGAAGTTGGTATGCATTGGAGCAGATGGTGCATCTGTCATGCAGGGTCACTGAACAGGGCTCTGTGTTAGATTACAAACAACAGTGGCCCCATATATGCTACCAATTCACTGTATGGCTCACAGAATGAATTTAGCGTATAAAATGGTAAGCAACCATGAAAATGTTGCTAAATTAGAAGACCTTATAAGAGAACTTCATGCCTATATGTCAAGCAGCCCAAAGCGTTTTCTCGAGTTCCAAAAATTTGCAATTGGAATTACAGATGGAAAAAAACTTCTGAAGGATGTGGAGACTAGATGGATCTCTTTGTATGAACCTGCATGCAGAGTTCGTGAGGAGTATCCTTCATTGGTTGGTTTCATGCACAAATACCGTCATGAAGTTGATAGGGCAAGGGACTTGTTGTTCCGTTTAACTGATTTGGAGACATTGCTTACATTGGTTGGTATTCTTCCAATGTTAAAGGAGATCAATACACTGATGAAGCATGCACATGGCAGATTAATCTATATTGTGGATTTTATACGGATGAGAAAAATGGTATGTCAAAGTCTTGATATATTGTATTGTTCCCAGGATAGTTTTGATGCACCTGTTTTTGAAAATTGGAAAGATTTATTAGATCTTAAAAATCCTAACACCTTTTTGAGATTTAATATCCACGATCACCTCTGCATCACTGTTAATGGGAGGGAAATACCAATGCACATTTTGCAAAAACGTCAAGATATTACAGGATCGGAACGAGAAGATGTTCCCGTGACACGTAATTTGTTTGAGTCTGTTATAGTTGAAACAAGAATAAAGCTTAAAAAAAATTCAGAAACCTTGTCATCAGAAATTAGGGAACGTTTCTGTAAAGATAAAATTCTGGAAGCCATGGGTGTGATGAATCCTAATTTTTGGAATACTGAAGGTGGCCTTGCAGACTTTGTCAGAAAGCATTTCCATAAATCAATGGGTACAATAATGGAACAATTTACAAAGACGTCAGAGCTCAAGGGTATGGAAATCAAAGGTATACTGAATGCCGATTTATTAAAGTTTCAGTCAACAAATTTTGCAACAACAATGAGGAACCAATATAAGAATTTAGATCAACCTTCTGAAAGTGGTGCTATTACAAGGTTGTGGCGAGGAATCTATCAAAGTTCTATCTTACAAGAAGATATCAGTGAATATTTTAGATTATATGAGTTATGCCAAACAATGATTTTGGGGTCTGTGGAGGATGAAAGGGTTTTCAGTGCATTTTCATTTATAAAATCAAAACTGAGAAACAGGTTGGATAAAAATCTGGAAAGTTGCATGAGGTGTTATGTTTCTCGATACTCCATCGAAACCTTTCCGTTCGACAGAGCAATTGCGCACTGGAATTCCCTTTGTGAAAGAAGAGGTGTGAATAATACAGCTACAAGTACAAATATTCCCAACCTTGAGAGTGTAATTGGCTCTTCGTCACATTCTACAGAAGACAACATCGAGTTTGATGAAGCTGTTGATAATGGATTGTTTCAACTTTAAATAGGTATCTTCTTTATCTATCTTTTATCTTTATCATTAAAGATGTTACAGGTCTATATACTAAAAATGTCAGGCAATTCACCCATCTATCTACTAATCCATTTCTCGTGTTGGGTTTTTTTAAAACACAGATCCAGCTCATTACCAGTGGCAGTGATGATTTCAACTTTAACTAGGTATCTTTTTCCCCTTAATCTTATTGTTTGTTACTATTGATTTTTTTCAGCTCTGGTTATCATTAAAGATGTTACAGGTCTATGTATTTACATTTAGTTAAATACAATCTTTTTATTTTTTGAAAACGTGGGTTGACATCTGTCCGAGGAAGCTGTTACTTCTCGGGACTGACAATGTCAGGCAACTCACCCATCTATCTACTAATCCATTTTTTGTGTTGAATTTTTTTAAGACAAAGATCTAGCACATTACCGGTGATGATTTCAATTTTAAATAGGTATCTTCTTCAACATAATCTTATTGTTTGTTACTTTACATTTTTTCAGCTCTTGTTATCATTAAAGATGTTACAGGTCTAATTCTATATATTTACATTTATTTAAAGATATTGTTGGTCTATATATTTAAAGATGTTGCTAGCACTTCTCAGGACTGGCAATGTCAGGCAACTCACCCCTATATCTACAATGTCAGGTAAAACAAACCCTATCATATACGCAAGATTTCACAGCACTTACCCTTGATGATTTCACAGCAATCTAATATGCAAGAGGTAAGCTAAACCCTATCATATTTGCAATTATGTTTAATTTCTTACTAGTGAATCAGTGATGATTCTTTCTTGATTTCTTAGAATTATATATATCATATCATAAAATTCCTCATCATCCATATATATCATATCATCACCATATCATTATCATATCCTGAGTCCTGACACTACAATTATTATTAACACAACATCTACAATTATTATTAACACAATTCTATTCGTTCTAATGTTATCTATATCCATTCTAATCATTAATGTCATCTATATCCATTATAACACATTCCATTTATTTATCATCTTTATCCATTCTAATGACATTATGATCATATCGTTACAATTATAGAGAGTAATTATCTTAAAACAAGTTCAAAAGTCTAGAGAAGAAGAATTATTGTGCTTGATGATAAATCTACGTCCACATTAAATTGATCATCGTCCATATATATCATATCATTATCGGCATTCATCATCTTTCATCATCATCTATCATTAATTATCAATTATCATCATTCATCATCTACGTCCACATACAATTCATGACAATGCAAGTAAACAAGAAACATACATATAATTCATGATAATCACCATCTAATGCAATTAAAATTAAAGATTGTATATAAATCCATATAATTAAATTCAAATACCATAGTACATACTCAATAGTAGAAGTTTTCAAATTCAATATTTAAAGTTTCCTCAATAATAAAAGTTTCTAGTTTTCAAAACCCTCTTTTTCTTTATCCAATTCTACTCCTCTGCTCTCTTCCCCAACGGCTTCTTCCACTGTGGCTGTACCTCTTTCCCCAACACCAGAAATAACCCCTGAACTTATAAGATCTTCTGCAGCACTGTCCAGATTTTTTAAAATTCTTTCTTCTTGATTTGTCGCATCTCCATGCGACAACAAATTTGGATCAGCTGCTTTAGCTTTGAATAATATCCTCAGGGTCGAAACCATGCTCTTTAATTATCCGCTTTAATGTATTGTTTTGTTTGTTAACCAAAACAATATTTTCTTCAAATTTTTTGCTGCGGATAAACTGTTCTTTGTTGTTTCCAAGTGAACTTGCAAAACCTTTGCTTGACTCTTCAAATTTTCATATTTCAACTGCACAAAAAGAGTAATGTCAATTCAAAAAATTACTAAAAAATGAAAATTTTCAAATTAAAAAGAATGATTGTTTGAATGTAATCAGTACTTACAACCACTCTATCTCTTTCAGCATTTGCGATTGCTACCAGTCCTTGTTCTTGGACCATTATCTTCTATGCCTAGGCCTGAAGGCAGCTAATATGCATCTCCATCTTTCTAATCAACTTACATAAAATCTCTTTATTGTTGCTTGTTATACGTGACAATACCCACTTCTTCTTTAGAAGGTATCCATTGTGCCCAAACTGGACTGCATAGGTCCAAGTAATCTAGTTGCCAATAATTTTCATAATGACTAATAATTTCATTGATAAGAACTTTATCCCTTCTCTCCCATTCTATAAGCTGATTGATATGAGGAAGAATAAACTCCTCAATCACAATCATAACAAATTAAGTTCTCTAAAAAACCTATGGCAACTTAAGCTAAACATGAATACGAAGAGTATGGGGGCTTTCAAAGATCAACTAGCATTACTGCCTTTGGGTAGTACTTTGAAAAAATCCATCAAGATTTAGATAAATAAATTTATCGATCCACGAAATTCAATGATTCTAAATCCAAGCTTCATACTCATGAATGGTGTAAAAAGATAACACAACAATCTAGACATGCTATCAATGATACATAACCTCTGGAGGCTTAAAAACAAATATAAAGAGTCTCAATACACTCAACCAAATACAGGGGGAACATTTACCCTGACAATAGGAGTATGAAATTGATCAGCAATCCTTTGAACAATGTTTAGTGTCTCAATTTCAGCAACACTGTCCAGATTTTTTAAAATTCTTTATTCTTGATTTGTTGCATCTCCCTGCGACAGCAAATTTGGATTAGCTGCTGCTTTAGCTTTGAATAATATGTCAGGGTCGAAACCATGCTCTTTAATTATCCGCTTTAGTGTATTGTTTTGTTTGTTAACCAAAACAATATTTTGCTTCAAATTTTTTGCTGCGGATAAGTTGTTCTTTGCTGTTTCCAAGTGAACTTGTAAAACCTTCGCCTGACTCTTCAAATTTTCATATTTCAACTGCACAAAAAGAGTAATGTCAATTCAAAATATTACTAAAAAATGAAAATTTCAAATGTAACAAGAATGATTGTTTGAATGTAATAGTACTTACAACCGCTCTATCTCTTTCGGCATTTGCGATTGTTACCAAATCCCTGTCCTTGGACCATTTGTTAAAATATGCCTAGGCCTCGGCACTTATATTTTCCAATTTGTTTAATGCCTTATCTAAAATGTCGTCTTTATAGTTGTTGTTATACGTGACAGTCCCACTTCTTACTTGGGTAAGTAAGGAATCCATCTTCGCAGGTTGATTCTGGACTGCAGCGTATAAACTATCCCGTTGCCAATAATTTTCATAACTAATAATCTCATTGATAGGAACTTTAGCCCTTCTCTCCCATTCTATAAGCTGTTTGATATGAGGAAGAATAAACTCACTGACATGGGATTGAAAATCATAACCAATTAAGTTCTCCAAAGGAAAAGGTGGCAACTGTTCACTATCTGAATTTGATGAAGACGATCTTGCTGGAGAAGTATGGGGGCTTTCACCAAGATCAACTGCTACGTGTTTATGCCTTTGGGTGGGCTAATCCTGTTTGTGAAAAATTTAATCAAGATTTAGATAAATAAATTTAAATCGAAATGTAATTCAAAATTGTAAAGCATATTTAAATTGAAATTTGAAGTATACCTGTCTGGCCTTGAATCATCTCGCGGGTATCAAAAAAACCAGTTGGGTCATTGCTATCAATGCCCAAATAATCTTCATCTAAATTTATATTGTTCAAAACAGATATGCCCGTTGCACTGGGCAAGCCACCAAGTGAGAGAGTTGGAATTCGAAAGGAGGAGGCAATATTTAGTGTCCCACTAGGGGCCGGAGCAAAAGGCATGCGTTTACCAATGTTCTTTTTCATAGTTCCTCTGGTTGGAATTTTAAAAATTATTGGCTGAGTGGGAGTCGGTGCCGCGGTTTGATCAGGACTGACATGTGCTGAAAAGCACAAGAAAAAAATGAAAAAATAGGAAAACAATTCATAAAGTCAAAAACTGACGAAATTAAACGTACTATCGAAGAGTTGTACCTTGTTGTCTAAGGGGTTGTTTTTCTCGGTGCTACGGGTGGCCTTGTAGGAGTTGTACTCGGTGTCTGTTCAGAAGATATGAATGCATGCGACTGTATGGAGTGAGTTGGGGAAGAAGGTTGAGTTTGTGAAACAGGTGTATGTTCCAAAGTCCCTGCAATTCATCAATATTAAATGTTGTCAATTCATTTGGTTAAAATTTAAATTGAAAAATAAATATGCAACTTTGGAATTTGTAAATAATATATGAGAAGGTATTACTTCTCTGGCGTTTAACGAGTTCAAACTATTGAGGGTTTGGAGAGGAGTGAGCTTCCATTTCAGATTGGGAGTCCCCCGAAGCCTCAGTGTGTTGTTGGCCTCTTCCTCTCGATAACGCCTTTTTTCGGGGAAGGGCTTCAAGATATCTTCTCTGCAAAAAATTAAAATTTAAGTGTTAATAACTGCGCAGTGTAATGTCGAAAATTGAAATACAAACTAAATACTTTATACCTGTTGTTCTTCAAATGGAATTGACAACTTCATCAACTCCTCATCAGTGCAAGTAGGAATTTTTTTATCTTTTAAATTTAAAAGTGCCTCATAATAAAGGCCAAGGAGATAGTTTGTTGAATAAATGAGAGGTTTTTCTGAAAGTTTTGAATTTGTTAGGTCAGTTCTTATTTTTTTGGATAGATATGTGCACCAATCGAATTTTTGTTTTGAGATAGTGGCAACAATGTATGCAATGGCCCAATTTGGTATATCTGTTTGGCGACCATGCAAAACAATTCTGGATTGAAAAAATGAAATAAGTGCAGCAAGAAAGTGGTGTGCAATTGATTGTGTATCCACACCACGCCTGGATTTATTGACATGGGCTGCAAATGCGAAACAGTGAAAATTACTATAAATTTATAACAGCAAATTGTATCAGAATAAAAAACAGAATAAAAAATATGAATTAAAACGAATTATACTTACAATCAACATGGAAACCGAACGTTGATTCGAGCAATTTCTTGTCTTCTTCCACGAGTGTTGCCTTGGTTGTAACAATTGGTAAATTTTTGAACGGAAGGCCCGTAAACCGATGGATGTCATTTGCTTCGATACTGAATTGGAACATTTGGCCATCGTTCAGAGTCACATAAAAAATGTCATCCTCTGAATTGTAGGATGACAAAAGGTAATTCAAAATATCCTGGATCTGTTTCGAAATGGGGCATATTAACGAGCCCTGTAAATTCACACGCCTCCATCAAATCTTTATATTCTGAAGACAGATTTAAAACAGTATGGATGTGAGGGCATAAGGGATTCCTGTAGTTGATCTTGGAAATCGATTGAATTGGATTCTCTTGATTTTGTTGCTGAACTTGCAGTTGGGAAGCATGTGAAGTCGACATTATAGTTGTACTTGCGTCTTTGACAACGATTGAGACCTGCAAAAATTCAAGAGCGGGAAGGTGAAAACGAGAAAATGACCGGCTGAAGGGTATTTATAGGCTAAATCAGGGCGTCAATGGCTTCAATTGACGCATGTCAACAGAAGCCATGCGCGTCAGTAGGATCCAGTGATACGCGTCAATAGGAGCCAGCGATCAAGAGGGTAGTGACACGCGTCAAGAGGGCCAGTGACGACGCGTCAATAGGACCTAGTGACGCGTGTCAATATGGGCCAGTGACGCGTGTCAATATGGGGTAGTGATGCGCGTCAATATGGGATCCAGTGATGCGCGTCAATAGCATCCAGTGACGCGCGTCAATACGAGCCAGTGATGCATGTCAATTGGAGATGACGCGTCGTCAATTGACTGTTGACGCGCGTCAATAGAAGCCAGTTGACGTGCGTCGTCAATTCATAGCTGACGCGTCAATAGAGCACATTGACGCGATCAGTTGGAGCCAGTGACGCGCGTCAATTGGAGCTAGTGATGCCGTGATTATTGGACGCAGTGACAGTCAAGACAATTGACATTCCATTGACGCACGTCAGGAGTGATTATTGACGTCTTGTTGTCGCACGTAATGATGGAGCCATGAAAAAAACCAGGTGAATTTTTTTGTTTTGGAATACTGTCAAATTCACCTTTCGCTGAAACTGGTTCTAGGGATATTCGCCAAGTATTTTCCACCTACAATTTTATAGAGGTGTCTTAAAATGCAAAATATCTATTTAATGCACGAAACAATCCTTCTTTGATGAGTGATAAGGATATTTTTTTATGCACGATAGCATTACTATTGACTCACAAAGCTCTTATTATTGATTCATCACTCATATCTGTTGACGTACAATAGAATATCAACTTAGCCATTCATAACAATGGAAGGTGTTAGTGCACAGAATGAGAAGACCCAAAAAAGTAACCAGAAAATCTCAGAAGTCCCTGTTCAAGTATTTTGGAAACTCTGCTACTATAGATACTGCAACCACCATCACCCATATAGCTTCTACTAGAATGAATTAGAATACAAATTATGTGGAAGGTAATATTAAGGTGGACAAGAATTATACACTATATCAACCAAATGACACCTATGACGATACCATGCCAAATATTGAAGATATACCTATTGTGATGCCTGAGATTGAAGATATTCCTATAGACGTGAAACTAAGAGTGTATAAAGATATCCCACATACAAATACTCAGCAAAATTAAACAAAAAATTCAAAATAAAATTCTTGTTCAGGAAAGAGGAAAGTAGGTTATGGTGGTAGTGCTCAAAATTCTTCTCATAAAATTATAACATTGAAAATGAACAAAAAAATGTGGACATTTGGGAGGACATACAAGTTTTATTGGGATGCCAAATTTCCATTTATAAAACCTATACAACTAACTAATTTACAAGAGAAACCATCTAAATTTACATGTATAATATGTATGAGGAAATTGAGAAAGCCACAAAAAATGCAACTGAAGATGGACACTATAGTAAAACACCATGGAAAACAATATTTGAATTTAACGGGGGAGGATGGCAAGATAATCAAAACACACGGATGGAAAGATGGAAAATAATGCATCCATGTTAAATATGTAGCATAATATGAAGTAGAGCAGAAAAAATGTAGTCATCTCATGGAAAAGGGATGAACGATCACATCACAAATTGGTAAGATGAATCAATCAAATCAACATGGAAAGATCATATAGTTCTCTACTTTATTTTACATATGAAAGAAATGAATACTAATTTCAGATTTCCTTAATTTCAAAGTTTTGTATCAATAAAATGGGATGCACAACGTTGCTCAGTCTCATTGGTCAGATAGTGGTGCATGGGAAATGGAAAAATGTCTTCCAATGATAGAGAAGGAAGATTTGAAATATAATGTAAAAAATGTGAAGTTTATATCTCTTTCGATTGATGAAGTGACAACATTCGACAAAACTACATTGGTATGTATCCAAATCTATACTTTATAAAATCATATAAGGAAATCACATCTGTTGGGTGTTATGAAAATGGTTGAAAACTGTAATGTCAGAAACCTACATAAAATAGTTGATTATCATTTGAAAGATATTGTTGGAATGACTAAGTATGAATTAACTACGAAGATGGTATGTATTGGAACAAATGGTGCATCAGTCATGCAGGGTCACATAATAGGGTTATGTGTTAGATTACAAACAACAGTGGCCCATTATATGCTAGAAATTCACTATATGGATCAGATAAATAATTTAGCATATAAAATGGTAAGAAACTATGAAAATGTTGCTAAAGCATAAGACATTATAAGAGAAATTCATGCCTATATGGCAATCAACCCAAAGTGATTTCTTGAGTTCGAGAAATTTACAATTGGAATTACAGATGGCAAATTTTTTTTTAAGGATGTTGAGATGAGATGGATTTCTTTGTATGAACCTGCATGTAGATTTCCTTAGGAGTGTCTTTCTTTGGTTAGTTTTATGCACAAATATCATCATGAAGTTGACAGGGTGAGGTACTTATTGTTTCATATAATTTTTTTTGAGACATTTATTATATTGGTTGGTATTCTTCCAATGTTGCAGGAAACCAATACACTGATGAAGCATGCACATGGGAGATTAATCTATATTTTGGATGTTATGGAGATGAGAAAAATGGTATGTAAAAATTTTCATTTCTTGTACACTTCCCAATATAGTTTTGATACACTTGTTTTTTAGAATTGGAAATATTTATTAGATCTTAACAATCCTAGTAATTATTTGATATTTAATATCCACAATCACCTCTGCATAAATGTTAATGGGAGGGACATACAATTACAATTTTTTCAAAAATGTCAAGCTATTTATGGGATCAGAAAGAGATAGTTCATGTGGCAAGTAGCTTAGTCATGCCAAAACAAATAGCTGATCCAATTGGGTCTTAAATATGAAGACATTTCCAAAGGTTTGGTGCAATTAGATGGTATAGTGGTAAAAATGGTTTGTATTACTCAAATATTTGAGCCTCACATTGCATGTCTTTCCTGATGTGACCATCTTGCAAAATGTATCAGTCATAGACTTGCCACCACTCTTTACATTATTTGTCAAGATACTTCACCACTAAAATAAAGGTTATTTATTTGTTGATTGGTCACATATGTTATTCAGAACAAGGTATGGAGCTAAGGATACAATCAGATCTGAGCTATTGCAAAATTTCATATTGAGCCCCATGTGCCAAGTTCCATCAATGCAAATTGCTTGATAATTTTGATCAAGAAAGACTATCCCAGTGAACTCCATGAAGAAGGTACTAAAATTCGAATGCATTTCAGACTTCGACATCTTGATGAATGGGAAAACAAAAGGCATGTATTTGATCCTTATAAGGAAATGGAAGAAGCTGAGTTAGGAATCTATTTATCACATGAAGATAATTCCACCTCTCCCTAGCATTACCAAGCCGGATGATAAAGATGAGAATGAAGTATGAAAAGTTATTTTTTGACGGCTCATGGAGTAGTCAAGGTGTTAGAGGAGGAGTAATGTTGGTTTCACCTCGAGGTAGAAAATACTAATCATCTTTCCGTTTTCAGTTTTCAAATTCTTAAAAAATACAACTGAATATGAATCTTTAATCCATGGATTGCATTGGGCAAGAAAGAGAGGCATTAAGAATTTACAAGTCTTTGGAGACAACGAGATGATTATGAATCAAGTTAGAGAGAAAAACGTCACTAAGAATGATCTCTTGAAGAATTACAAGAATAGGGTATGGGATCTTATTGAATATTTTGAATCCTTTGACATCAATTCCATTCCAAGGAAGAAGAATGAGGTAGCAGACAGACTTGTAGCAATTGGGGCAGTGTTTGATGTTGTGGAAAGTATCAAAAGTGAGAAAATCAAAACCTCATATCAAAGTGGTTGTAAGACCAATTGTTTTAGACAATAATACTAGTTGGCAAGTCTTTGAGAATGATCATCAAAATAAATTGTCAATTTCTACAAGAAGAAGTCTGAGTTCTCCACTAGAAACCAAGACAAATTAGAGCATCAGTATGGGGACCGAGTAGTGTAGCTGAGAACAAACAAATTACCCAAGGGACTTGTGAACTTTGGAGTCAATATTTAACCCAAATGATCAATTCCATAAAGAAAAAACAAACATTCAGGTAAAGGGTGAAGATTCAAAGCCCATTTCAGTTGGATGAAGGTAAGATGTTGCAAATTAGAAAGGTAAAGTACCCCACAAGAGAAATCTGAATTTTTTCAACTTTTCAAGAATTCCCAGATGTCTTTGCCTAGAATTATAAGGATTTAAGAGGTTTCAACCCAAAGCTAGCACAACATACTATTGAGCTAGATATAGAATCCAAGCCCATCAGGAAAAAGAAAAGTCGGTGAATCCCCACATTGAACCTCTCATGAGAAGAGAACTGAATAAGCTGATATTGAAGCTAGCATCATTTTTCCAATCAAGCATTCAAGTTGGGTTGCAAATTTGGTTCCAGTAAGGAAGAGAAATGGAGAAATAGATTGTGTGTAGACTTTCATGATCTAAATAGAGATTCACTCAAAGATCATTATCCACTCTCCTTCAATGGAAAAAATCTTACAAGTTGTGGCTGGTTCAAAAGGTTTTCATTATTGGATGGCTACTCAGGCTATAATCAAATAATGGTGAAAGAAGATGACCAGTTCAAGACAACCTTCACTACAAAATGGGATGACATATGCTTACAAGAAAATGCCTTTTGGACTGTCAAATTCCGGAGCAACATTTCAAGGAGCTATGGATATGGCGTTCAAAGGGATAATCAACAAGATAGTGCTAGTATATCTAGATGATATCACCATGTTCTCAAAAAATGCAGCTGGACCATCTCTTTCACCTTAGGAAAGTATTTCAAAGATGTAGGAGATTTAGAGTGTCTTTGAATCCAAAAAAGTGTGTATTCATAGCACATGAGGGAAAATTGTTGGGCCACATTGTTTCAAAGGAAGGATTAACAATTGATCCTGAAAGAGTTGAAGCCATCTGTACTCTTCTATTGCCACACCACAAGGAAGCTCTCCAAAACTTCTTAGGAAGGATAAACTTTGTCTGCAGATTTGTGCCTAATTTTTCCACTCTTGGTAAAGCCTTTAACTATGATGTTGAAAAAGACTCTTGCATTTAAGTGGACAGTAGAAGGAAAAGAGATTTTTGAGGTCATCAAGCATGCAATATCACAAGCTCCAACTCTTATCAACCCAGAATTTTCAAAGGACTTCATGTTGTATGCCTTTGGGGGATCTGACACAATCTCAACTATCTTGGTACAATTGAATAGAGAAGGTTCAGAATAGCCCATAGCGTTCTTCAGTCAAAGCCTAGAAGATTATGAAGTAAAGTATTATTTCATTGAAAATCATGTCCTTGTTGTCATTAGGAGTTTGAAGAAGTTTAGACACTTGGTCTCGAACAATAAAATTCAACTGCTAGTGTCTCATGCTGGGTGTCAAGGACTTTCTCCTAAACAAATATCTAAACGAGAAGAGAGAAGGTTAGATCACTCATGTAATGGAATATGATATTGAAATCAAAGTGACCAATCTGGTTCGTGGAAAAGGATTGTGTGAGCAACTAGCTTCCAAACAACAAGCTGAGTCAAAAGGTGAAGAAGAGGTTATCCTGGTACTGCAAAATGATCAAGAACTATCAACTAATGATACACCATTCCATGCTAGACTCAAGACATGGTGCATTATCTCCAAATAGGTTTGTGTCCTCCAGAATGGAACAAAGCTAAGAGAAGATATTTTAGAATGCAGACCATCCCATATGTGCTTATTGATGGTGTTTTGTTCAAGAAGGAACATCAATAGTGTTCTTTTTAGATGCATTGGAATAGGTCAAGTTGAGAAGATATTACATGAGTTCCATGATAGGGAAGCAGGAGGCCACTTTTCTCCATGAGTAACAACTCTCAAAATCATGAAGGCTGGTTATTATTGGCCTACGGTGTTTAGTGATTGCTACTCATGGATCAAGAAATGAAAAAAATGTGCATTCTTTACAAGGAAAGGAAAGTTAGCAGCTGCCCCTTCATCCAATTTCAGTAGATCAACCATTCATGCAATGGGGATTGGACTTCATTGGAGTTATCAATCCAAATTCAAGTCAAGGCCACAAGTGGATACTTATGGCAACAAACTATTTCACCAAGTGGACTGAAGCAGTGGCACTCAAGGAGGAAAATGAATCTAACATCTTGGATTTATATGAAGGGATAGTCACGAGGTTTGGTGTCCCTACCACTATCATATCAGATAATGCATTGGCATTCCTCGGCACTAGAATCACTAAATAGGATATCAAGAATGGTGTATACCTCAGTACTTCTTCAAACTATTACCCCTAGGGTAATGGCCAAGTAGAGTCCACAAACAAAAACCTTACTGAGGATCATTAGAAGGACTCTTGATGAGAATCAGAGAACTTGGCACACGAAGCTCAAATCAGCTCTATGGGCTGATAGAATCACACCTAAGAGGTCTACATGCCTCTCCATACAAGCTTGTATATGGGAAGGAAGCAGTACTACCTATATCACTTGAGTTTCCATCATTGGAACTCATGAAACAGCTGGAACTAGTTGAGTTTGGACCCATGGAAATCAGGTATGCAGAGCTGATGGAATTAGAAGAAACAAGAGAACATGCAAGTGCAGACCATGGAGAAAGATCAAGCACTTGATCAAGAGAAGATCTTTGACAAGAAAGCTAAAGCTAAGACATTTCAGGAAGGAGACTTGGTACTGAAGTGGGATGTTGATCATGCAAAGCCAGGAAAAGCATTCCAAGTTTGATGCCATATGGAGTGGTCCATACATGATCACTAGAATGTCAAAGGTAGAAATGCCTTCCAGCTAGTTAAGTTGGATGGTGAAGAATTGCAGATTCCATTCAATGGAATCTATCTCAAACATTGTTACTAGAAGGAAGAATTTCTCACCCTTGTACATATTAGTCTAGGATTTCCAATTCCTCCAAGTGTTTGGTGCACATTGTTGTTGTTGTTAGAATAGGATTTAATTTCCCTAAGTGTTGGTGCACATGGTCTATTACTTCTAGTGTATTCTTCTATACAGTTCATCGCACTCCCAGAAGAGAATTTACAACCACATGAGAATTAAATTAGTAGGGTATCAATATTTCTATCGATCAAGGTGTTTTCCTTGCACTGAAACAAATCAATTTGTAGATTTTCAAGTGAGGGAAAATCATTCCAAGTTTCAGGCAATTTTCTACTCTCACAAACCTTGACTTTGATTCTCTTATAAAAGATGAGAGTACAAGCAGTGGAGAGAAAATTACCCAGGTTCAAGCAGTAGTGTTTCAATGACTCAAAGATGTAGGTCTTCAGGTTCCAAATCAGATTCAAGATTACCAGGTAGACTCCATGCCCAATGGGTACTTCAAGGCCACTGATCACTTCACCAAGAGACAGGTAACCCTGTTGAGGGCCAAAACTGTTATCCAAAATTCACCCCTTAGGTAAATTTGATAACTTGAAGCTGGAGCAAATAGAAATTTTCGAAAGGCTCACAAAATCAAATTTCAAGGGGTACCCCCTTTTCTTTTCTCTAACTTCCCTATGTCAAAGAAAAATAGCAAGGAGTTAGTTCAAAAATTTTCAACTGTTATGAAAAAATGAAGTCAAAGGGCCTATTTTATGCAAATTAGTATGAGGGCTGCAGATGGAACCAATGTATTGTCATACCATGGTTTGTTCATACCATATTTCGGGTCGAATTATGCTAAGGAAGGTTATATTGTGGACAAAGTTGTAGGATTTATTTATTTCCTCGAATGTTCTTTTGGAAGCTTCATGTAATATGTCCGTCAGATTGTTGAAAAGCCTGCAACATTACCACATTTGTTTATAGTGTATTGTTGTCCAATATGATCTGGAAAAAATATTGCAGCACCTCTTTTGCAAGAAAAAGATTTGGAAAAATAAAATATCAAAGTCCATAGAATAAATCTACCTTTAGAAAGAGCTCACAAAAAAAAGCTGTAGAAAATTGGCAGAAAAGGCTGCACTGAACAAAGTCCAAGGAAAATTTTGGAGAAGAAAATGCTTCATAGAAAAGGTAGTGCAGAACCTCCAGCAACTTCCTAAATCTCCATAGTAATGTTGCAGAAAACTTCTATGTAATCTGTGGAACAAAGCAAATGATAATTTTTCGCCCTCTGCACCTTGGGGAAACTTCAAACGGGAATAACTTTTGATCCAAAATGCAAACTTCGTGACAAATTTTATATCATTAGAAAGGCCCTCAACACCCTCTACGCAATTGTTATCCAATTTTATTTCCCATTTTTATACGATTGTATGTGGGTGAAAATAATAAATACTCTCATATCCCAAATAATTAAATGCTCAAATAGATGAAAGGAAAGAAATCTCTGGTAAACCCAAAATAGATGCTCAAACTCACAAGAGCCATAATTTTTCCTCTTCTTCTCAGAAAAAAATCAAAAAAGTTTGGAAGGCCAATGGAATTGGGTCCACTTATCACAAAAATCACTAAATGGTAAAATTAGTATTTATAGGGTGATTTTATAGAATATATCCCTGTGGGCTAGGAAGATCACAACAATGTTTTAATTGGTAAAGGGAGTATAATTAAGAGGCATGGTCATCATTATTTCTTTATTGTAGCACATGGGACAGTCATGGGGATCGAATTTTTACAAGAAACATACCATCATTTCACTCCATTTATGACATCTTGCAAGTGGTGGAGAGGAAATTTTAGGATTTTCATTTCGAAATCTCTCTAGCTCACTCATAGAATTCTATAAATTGGAGTGTTGGGTTCATTGTAGAGGGGAGTTAGTTTTTTAAGTAGAAAAACTCTATCAAATTTGTTTTGTGAAGCCAAGTGTGTACAAGAACCTGTAGTGGACTCCTTGCATGGTGATCCAACCCCTTATTTTGAATTGAACTGTGCATATCTATGAAGCAATAGAACAAGTTTGTGGATGTATCTTCCCCTGTTGTGTTTGTTTGCATTCTTCTTAGTATCAACCTCATTACAAATATATTGTGTCTATGGACGTATGTCTTGAGTAAGGATTCATTATCATTGTGTGTGCATGAAATATTGTTCTGAAGGAGCTAGATTTGGAGAACTGTCTATCACCCCTTCTAGTATGCACTTTGGGTGGGTGAGTTCACACGTTGTAAGATAGGCGAGCTCATTATCCTTTTCTAGAGTATCACCAACTTTAGTGTAGGTTTTTTTTCATGCAACTGTTCCCCTGGTCCCTAAGGAAATTTAGATTGGATTAGATGGTTTTCCTACATTAGAGTAGATTGTGGCAGGTAGTTTAGGAGCTTAGATCTCATCACGTTGCAAAGAGTGAGTTCGAATCATTGCATGGCACAGTCGGGCTCAGGATTTTAGGAGACTGATCCAATTTTAAAAACCTCAGCGAGTCAAATTTTTCAAAGTGTAAAGCCTATTGGAAAGAAGGAGCTAAGATCATGAAGTGTGAGCCCAGTTATCCAAGCTCTTAGAAAATCATGACCATGGTTAGATTACAGGATCGGCTAGTGCAAAATACAGTGGATGGAGCTATATGATGGAAGGAATGAGCTCATGAAAATTCGAAGCTAGGGACAACACTTAGGTGTGAAATGACAAAAAAAGAAAAATATTTGGCTCGTCGAGCCAAAAGAGGTGAGCCGTGAATTGTCCAACTAGAGTGACTTGTATCTTCGAAAGGCCATTGTATCTTCCTTAATATTTCTATGTCCATGGAGAATATCTAGCCCATGTGAACTATGGAACTAGATTACATTTCTTTTCATGAAGATTCTATCTCAACCAAAACTAGAACATTTCCACAAAACGTAAGGGTTTTCGTCTAGTAAAGGCGGAAGTTATCAGCCCAGGGAGCCTAAGAGTAAGTCAAGATATTTTTGTGCCCAAAATCCGAAGCACCCGCATACAATATATTGTGGCGAATCGATTGCTCAATAACCCACTTTCAGCATCAACAAGGGGTAGTAGAAGAGGATTATACCTGATAAGGTATGCATAGCCCTCAATGTGGTTGATTCGGAAGTTGGAGGCCCGAGATGCACTCGGGACACATGGGCTGGAGGGCACAGTGTTCTCCGCAAAAATAGTCAACTCGCAATACAATTGCATAGGCTCTGAGTATCTATCGAGGTGGCCACTAAGTCACAACCATGACACAATACATGGAGACCCTACTAAATGATGTGAATGGTTCTGAGTTGGATTGATTTGAGTTGGCACTACGAAAGCAAGTTTGGCCTAACGTGGCTGGAAAAGGCATTTATGCAATGCATGAAGCTAAGTCGGTGACCACGGGCCATGTCAAAGCATAAGGGGTGAGTCAAAATCAAATCCACCAAGCTGGAGATTAAGAAGGAGGTTAGAAATACAAAATATGGGCTCAATGTCCAACACGCTGGGACCCTAAACACTTAACCCGAAAGATTGAGAGCCAACTTGTTTTTCCGAGCTGGAAAGGTTACAAAAGATGTGTCAACCCTTAACATTAAATTTACCCCCACCAATATTCAAACTTTATGATTGGGGAACCAGATCTAGTTAAATGATTAAATATTCTTAATTTATCTCTAAGGTCATTTAATTAACATTCAACTAGGAAGGTGCCATAATTTAAATACTTGGTAAAATGTTTTTCTCCTCCATAATTAAATTGCTCAGTCTCGTGAAGTTATGCTTAGTTACTTTAATTCCATTATCTTAATAACTTAAAAGCTCATTTCATTAATTTTCTAAAACATACTAGGGACTATGGTTATGTGACTTTGCACAAAAGGTAAATCAATGGCCCCATTTGACCCATCTACACATACCTTTAGAAATTTATATAAAAACATCTATAAAATACATTCCTACCAAAAAAATGTAGGGTTGATCCTCAACCCTTGGATCAATTCAATTGTGGCCACTAGATCCTAGGGTTCTAAACTAACCCTAAAATTCCTTATGAATTTTTATTAAATCCCTTTCTTTACCCAATTCACCTCATTTGGTCAATTTTCCTTTGTTTAATTTATAGGTTGGAGAAAAGGAAGCCATGGGAGAAAGGAAGGAAGAACTATGGAGGAGTTTTACAAGATCAAGCTTAGGGTAGTTTTGTTTAGATTTATCATTGTAATTTCTCCCATTCAAGGATTGAAGGGATTTCCACTTAAATCTAGTTTTATTACCAAAACTATTTGTATTTGGGGTTCTCTATTTGGGGAAAACCCTACCCCCATTAATATAAATGAGAAAGAGTACTTTTAATTTACCATTTGAAGTTTTACTTGCTTAAACAATGAATTACTTAGTGACTATCTATTTGTTGCTGGAGGTTTCCTTGTAATTATTACATGCTTAACATTTGGTTATAACAAGTTAAAATTTACACAGGCTCGGATCTATGTTTTTCCACCGTAAGTGACAGAACCACCACCCAGAGTAGGCCGGTGGTCCTGGGACCACCGCCCTACCTAGGTGAAAAACCATGAACGATCGCCTTATGAAGCAGGTGATTTTGAGACCGCCACCTTTCCTGAGTGGTGGTTACGAGACTGCCGCTCTACACAGGGCGGTGGTCTTGTTTCTTAGAAACATAACCTTAAAATTGAGATTTCTCAAAAAAAAAAAGTTACTAAAGTGTTTTAAAATTCATTTTGAACTTAATTTTATGCCTAAAGTTTCCATTTTAAATATTTAGTTCCTTCTATTCATTTCATAGTTAAAATTACTCATTTTAAAGCATTTTCTATTTCAAATATAACAACAACAACTACAAGATCATTTCCATTTTGTTCAACAAATTTTCTTTCAATTCCAAAAGTAAGAAAGGAACTAAATCTACTTCTAATATTGTCTATTTTTTCCTTACTACAAAATGCAACATTTCAATTAAAACAATGTACTTCAAATTTGTTTCCTCTTTCCATTTTCACTACAACTATATGTTAAAAATAGCCACTATGATAACAAATTTGTTCTACATTCAAGTTTACTTTGAGCATACATTTTTAAGTAACTTCTGAGATAAGATTTCTATATTTCTTTCTTTCTCATTTACAATAATACAACTACAACAATGAAAGTAACTTTATTTCCTTTTCAAATTTCTCATTTATTTTTACAAAGCAAAGGTAAAGTTCCTTTTACAACAACTAGACTTTTACACATGATTTCTTTCCTTTGATTCTTTTCTTTCCATAATACAATTTAAAGAGAAAAGGAAAATTTTTACAACTCTTCAATGAGCTTCCATAAAATAATATTACAACTTACAAAACAACATTTCCTTTAAACAAAATACAATATTACAATCTTCCACCTATGAGTGGGAATAACAATAAGGTTTCTCACAAGAAGGATTTCTTAAGGACTCCAACAAAGCTCCAAGATTCACATCACCAACAAGATAGCTCCTTCATGCTTTCTTGATCACAACAAAATGGGGGGGAGAGGCAACACTCTCCACCCAACCAAAATATCCAATGAGGAGGAGAAGCCATCCTCCTCATTGGCCCCCAAGCCCCAACCACATTGCAATGAAAGGTGGATCCAACACATGGCAAAAAACAAGCTTCCACAACACAAAACCAAGTATTTCACAACCATACCAAAACACATTCAATCACAACTACAAACACAAGAAGGAGGAACAACAAAATATTCAAAGCTTCTAAATGAAAAGCCAAAGGAGCAAAAATCTATGGGGAGGTCACTTATGCCTCCCAATGGGAAATGGGTGCCCACCTTAAAACCCTCCAATACACATCTCAAAACCCCTACACACTCTTATTCCTCCCTCAAGAACCTCTTATGCCTCCCACATTCTCTTATGCCTCCCTACAATCTCTTATGGACTCCCTCAACAAAATAACCAAGTAAGAAATGCAAGCATTTTCTTGTCCAAGGTGGGGCACCTAACCCAAACTCCCTCCAAAACATGAAATAAACTCTTATGCCTCCCTACATGAAATATCCCCATAGTCCCCTCCTACACCACACTTAGGCAATCTACCCAAGCACCCAACAAGCATACCAAAACACTCAAAAACACACACATATACACAATATAAAAGAAAACATTTAACAAAGGTATAGCTCATACCTTTCCATGGTAGAGCTTGATCCAAGAGTCACACACCAAGCTTCTTCAAGCCCCCTAAAAAATCACCAACAAGCTCCAACAAATCCACAAGCACTCCAAAATCCTCTAACTCCAAAAATGCAAGAGCACAAAAGAATGAAGTAACCCCCAAACAAGAAAAAGAACTTGAATAAATAGAAAAGGGAGAGAGGAGGGTGAGGTGGCTCCATGTAGGATGCCACATCACTCATCCTCAACTCCACCTCACAAGTCAAACCTCAACCCCAATGCACCATAAATTGGTGGGTGAGAGAAATGACAATTTACTTACACACACAATCCAAGCCCACACCTTCTAAGGACAAACTTAATTACATGAAAGAAAGTGCAATAAAATTTTACCTTTTTGTCTTCCCAAAACACATAATGGGGTCTATTTTTGAGCCCCCAACCCATAGGTAGGGTTGGTATAGTAATTTAAGAGGTGTGGGACAAGTTTAACTTGTCCCACAAGCCTCCAAAATTGGCCCTTAAGGCCAAATCCGAATTTCCATGAAGGGGTAGAGTGTATGACACTCAAGATCACAAGCACTCAACTTACAACACATAATCCAAGAGCCATCTAATCTAATAAACAAAAATATTTTGACCCATTTAAAATTTAGTTTAGTAAAATAATTAATTCACTAATAGATAGACACAAATCAAGTAATTAATAAAGGAGAATACATCACTATAAAATCACATACTAAAATTAAATAAAGGAAACTAAATGAAAGAATAACACATAACCCCTTGGTCACAATTGGAGGTGATTCACCCCCATGGGGACCCCCTAACAACAATTCAAACACACACACACATAACAAAATACATGTTGCCATGGTGACCCTTGTTGAATTCATCTAGCATTCCAATGTGGTTGGTCTCCAATCCCCCCGTTGTTTGTTGTGATATGTTTTCCTGTAAACACACAATACCCCTCTGGCCTCATGGCCATATTAACGATGTCGAAGTAATAAAACACTTATATCTAACTATCAATTTCAACATCAAATATCATAACTACTATTGCTAAGACCAAGTAATTTAACAATTATTCCAATTTTCAACATTTTGATTCTACTCATACATTAGTTTGCAACTAAGATCATAAACCAACTTGAATCATCAAATTTAAGCAATACTTTCACTCATTCCCAATTTCACCAATCCTCCAATATCAAAGAAATCACACAAATAACTTTGAACATCATAATAAAATCAATACAAAAAATAATTCGAAATATCGACATATATTTATCTGACAACACATCATTTTCTTCCATACTAAATGTCTATCAAAAGTTAATCAGTTCGGTTACAATAATGTCTATCCTTCAATTCCCATATCACAATGTGTTAATGTCGTTCGTCTATTAATATTTACTGGTAATAATGCACAATAGTGTCTATGTGTCCAGTCACAGAGATAAACCAAATACAACAAAACAATATCGAAGAGTAATGATATCACAATCAATTTATGACAATGCAACCATTCTAGCTAATTGTTTTATCCTTAAATGCCCATCAGGGTCCACAATACGACATATAGTTAAAATAATAATAACCAAAACACAATGGAGTCATGATGCCCCACACATCTTATTAGTATGCTAATTAGAATAAAGCAACAAGGTTTATGATTATAACAATTCAGAAAAGATAATCATGGTTTCATTTAATGTTGAAGAGAAGTGGGCATTACATCCCCCTCCTCTTAGATTTGACTTCCTCCTGGAAGTCACAGAGAAAGAGTTAGGGAATAAAGAAAATAAATAGGATCACATCCTTTGTGGAATTCCTTTGCTTTAATAATTGTGGGTCTACAAAACCCAAGTTTGGTCCAATGCAATTTAACAAGAAGAAGGGATATTGAAAGGGATGAGTCCTAAACTTTATTTTAGTAAGGTTGCAAACATATAATTATATAGAGTAACTCTACGTGTGATCAACCAAGCTCCAACTTATAGCATAAAAACATGAAATGGTCAAAGGGGTAGGGCAAAAATAACCACCAAGAAAAGGAATAACCAGGAGAATTTTGTGAACTCAAAATGACCATATAGTCTCCCATGGATCCCACATACTGTAACAACACAAGTTAAGGCTTCCACTAAGGTTAAGTTACGCTTTCAAGGTTCATTATTTAGAAAAGACTAGCAAATATCAACCATGACCATCAATTTATATGAGAAAACATGTCTACTCAAAGGTCTCACAATTTTGAGATCACAGGAAAGATGAGGTTTAACAACAAGGAAGGACACTTAAGTTAGCCAACACATTTAAAATCAAGAAAACTATTCATGGGAAGCACTTCTATAACCCAAGAGGGGTACAATTAAATTTTCATGGAAATAATAAGGAAAAACATCAACCATAAGGTTTTATATAACATCGTGATTTTACATTCAAGAACGAACACACAACACTAACCTAATTTAGAATGTCAAACATTTGAGAAGGAATTTACACAGAACTAACATATCAATACAATAGGCACCACTCACTCTACATAACACAAAGGGATTTATTTATCTTAAATCCTGCTCAAGTTCGAAATAGCCATAAGAGAGCACATGCATAAGTTGTAACACCAAAGAGAACTCAAGGAAGCTAGAGAGAAGAACAAGTAACGAGAGGGGTCCAACTGCAGTCCAGAAGTGCATCGTACCAAAAATGAGTAAAACCCTTACAGAAACATCTTGCACTTTCCTTCCCATGGATTTAAAATAACTTTAAATACACAACCTTCAGGGTGTCTCAATCAAGGAAGACGAATAATGAGGATTTCCCAAAGTTTATGTCATATCCTTAAACATATGTTCCATATGTTAAAATTACAAATAACCTAGGTCACCAAGGACTAAATAATTTACACTATAGGAGGTTTCTTTTCTTAAAACACAAGAGATAAGACCCAATCCTAAAGGACATAACTCACACTCATTCAAGTTACAAGGAAATAAGGGTATGACAAAAAAAAACTCCTACAAGGGAAAGGCACATACGTATATGAACAAGGTAGTACTATGCAATTAGAACACATCACTATCAAGTAAAGTGTTTGACCACAATTTTACGGGTAGGCGAAAGAATCACTAAAGGTTCAACTATACAGTGTACTCAATACATAAGTATCTTACTCGTACTTTATAAATCAAGCTTATTAAGTCAAAATTTAGTTTTGTCAAACTTGGAAAATCTAAACACAATCCTTACGAGGTTTTATCAATATGATATGTTTAAAATCTTCCTTTTATTAGGACATCACAAGTTTGTGTTATAAGGAGCACCACTAAGGTAGGCATAAGATATCTGTACCATTCAGTATAGGCAGAATACAATTTATTTATAAGATTAAATTTTTTACTCTTAGGGAAGGTAGATGGAAAGTGAAGTTTCCTTTCTATTCTTCTACATAGCTTTCATTTATTCTATTAATCTACCAAAGTTAGTAACAAGGGACCATTTTCCTTTTTCTATGTTCCATAGTTTAAATTGTAATAGGCCTAAAGATAGATAAAACGACATTGCGTGACATTTATGGTTATATGATTTTCCAATATTTGCTGAATTTAATACCATGTTATCCAGTAAGATTTTGTTAAAGAGATTAGGAAGAGTAACAAACAACAAATATAAATATAAATACAACAAGAATATGGGAATCAACATATTGCAGTTTTAATTCTACAAGAACGAGAGACATTCAACATAGAAACCACATCACTAATTTTGTAAGAACTAGGAACCTATCATTCAACATGTACCACATAAATATTTCAAGGATTTACTAAATAATTATAAAATCATTAAACATTTCTAGTGGGTCTCTACAAGTCTCAAAATATGTTACAAGGAAGACCCATTAAAGAGGCATAATTACTTTTACGAACTTATGTTTAGTGCCCACTTCCCTTTGACATCTTTTGATACTGATCATGATACTTTTTGATTAGTATTATGGACTTTATTATAGTCTGATGTTAGATGTGAGATCATGGATTAACTGTTAACTTGATTCAGTTATGATGCATGATGATTATCCAGAGACATAATTGGATATTATTGTTGATATACTGTTTGGACAAGGTTGTGACATATGTAGAATAGTTTTATCGGACATGTAATAATTTGAAAGTATATTGTGAGTAGACCTAGAAATGGAAATTGGAAGGTGATGATGATATACTAGGAGTTGAAAAACACATTATACAGAATGATCTTGTTGGTTGCTTGGATAGCACGATGTTGTGATCTCCATATATCTAGAGTGCTCATTTTAGAATTAAATATTTATATCAAACTTGGATGTTCTGATATGACCACGAGGGGCCGAAAGGTTTTTAGAAACAAACAAATGAATTTTAAAAACTAGGTTGCAGTGGGGGAATATCACAACAATACGATGATTATCAGGGGATCAATGGAAGATGCAACCAATCTCTATAGAATTCTAGATGAATTCAACAAGGAATCACATATGGTAACTGTATTTGTAATGTGTGTGTTTGTTGTTGCATCCAAGATTCCCATGATAGGGGATGCCACGCTTATGGATGTATGACTAATGTGGTTTTTATACGATTTTCTTTTATTAAAGCAGACTTGAGATTTGATGCTCGTTTCAATGTGTTTGACAATCTTTTTAAAACCCTGCATTTCCTCCCTTGACTTTAGCTTTATTTAGAATGTTGTATTAATATTGTGGGTAAGTTCTAATGTTGTTACATTTAATTAATATAATACAGATATCACGAAAGAATGTAATTACATAGAGTTGTTCCTTACAGGATGTTAACAAGTCTACATGAAAGAATATGTAGTAATTTTGTCGTACAAAAGATTTTGTAAGTCTAAATGTGTACTCTTTGATGTGTTTGGAGTGTTCATCTACACTTGGATCTTCTTCGAAAATTTGAAAGTTTATCCTTATAAGGATGATTGGTCACTCAAATTGCTTGTGGGACAAGTCCTAAAAGTTTATTCTTGTCCCATAGGATTCAATGCAAGCCTATTCAAATTGACCAAGTTCATGGGCCGTTTGGTTGGAGAGTGTGATTTTAGACTGTATATTACTAGGAAAAAAATGTATACCAGTCCATTGACAATGATAGGCTAAAAAGTTAGAAAACCATTGCAATTTTTTCTTACATGGTTCTTAATAAATCAGTCCTATAATAAAATAATAGGTATAATGATTTCCCTTTTTTTGTGTACTTAATAAAATCAGCTCCTTAGTCTACTCATAAAAAGAAACCAAGTAATTTACAAGAAGAGGAAAATTGCAAGGAGAGCATTTCCATTTAATAGTAGTCATATGATTCAATGCTTAAAGATTAGATTTCATCTCTAATGTTCTAACAAAACTTATTTCAGATTTATATCTATGTAGAATGTCCAACAAGTAATATATATATGTATTCTTTATTTATTCACCCCTTCTTCTTTTTTTTAAGAAAAAGAACAAAACACATTCCCAATCTTTAAACCTTATTTTCAAATGAAGTCTAAAAAAGTTTATATCAAAAGACCCACTCATTTCACAAAATTTCTTTTCATTTGAATTTAACCTTTCTTCAAAAACTAAGAGTTACATCAAATTTTTATTAAAGAAAAGCATCTAATACAAGCTTTCTTATCAAGAAGTTCAAAACTCACTTTACATTGTTTCTTCAACCTTACAAAGAAATAGATTACATTTCTTTATTCATTATGGGGTGCCATAAGAGGTTGGGGAGGAATAAGGAAATGTGAGGAATAAGGGTACTTAGGGGAGGCATAGGAATGTCAGGGTTTTGATATACTATATTTTGGTGGTTTTTAATTTAGGTGGTGATACCCATTTCCCCTTTTGGGAGGAATAAGAAGCATCCCCCATATTTTCTTACTCCTTTGGCTTTCTTGATGAAGCCTCAGTAATTTTTTTCATGCTTTAATGCAGTTGAGAAATACATTCTGTTTTGGACTTTGTTTTCATTGTGAAAATGTTGCTTGTGTGTTTGTCACCCCCAAGCCTATTGGTTGCCAATGAGGACTACTATCCACATCTTTATTGCATTGTGGTTGGGGTGTGGGGGCCAGATGAAGAATGATGGGTTATCCTTTTCACATAGATGACTTGACAAATATCAGGAGTGTTGCCTTTCCGCTTCTCTTGTTGTGATCAAAGATGAAAAAGGAGGAAGAACCCATGTTCTACCTCTAAAACAAAGTGGGGAAGAGAAGAAAGGAGTTCCAAATTCCAACCCTTGTTGAGATAACCAATCTTATTGGTTAAACAAAACCAAGAACTCCATGACCCTCCTTATTCCTCAAATTTCATTCAAATCCTTCATTATTTCTCCATCCTTTCACCAAATCCTTCTTGGAATGTGATTTTCAAACCCCAAAGGGGTTTCCTTGACCAAGAATGGGGAAGCAGATTCAATGCCATATGAATCACCTTCCCCACCCTCAAACCATTTGAGTTGGGAGTCAATAAAATCCTACAAGGCTTGTCCATCAATTGCCATGAGGATTGAGATCTGAAATATCCCTCTCTCTTCCCCCAAAAACTCCAAAACCTCCATCATGCCACATGATGGAGAGAAAAATACAAATAAAACAATGTGTAAATTAAAATCGGACATGCAATTTTGGTTTGAACATTTTCATTTGCAACCAACTAATATTTCTAGCATGGATTATAACACATACCATAATGATCTTGGAAGAAGCCTTCCTGGCAAATAGACAGCTCTCCAAAAAGCTTGATCCAACTTCTATTTTTTTTTGCAATTCTTGACCCAAGCAAACTCTAGCTGCAACCAAAATCCACAAGCCTCAAAGCAAAAGCTCCCAACATAATAAAGTTCTCTTTTTTCCCCATGAGGGAGAATTTGAAGACTTGAGAGAAGTCTTAAAAATCCTCACAAATGAGGGGGTGACATGTGTCACCCCTCTCTTCCTTCAAGGTCAAAGATGCTCAAATATAAATTGGAGAGAAAATAAAAATAACTTTTACCCCCTTCTCCCCAAATTACCCTAATTGAAATATAAAAACAATCTTGTACAAATTTTAACAAAGCACACATAATCCCATACCACCTTACATGGATGTGACCAAAAGAAGGCAAAAATGGAGGGAAAACTCCTTCATAAGCCTTGGAAATAAGCCCCCTACCTATTAGGCAGGGTCCAAGGGCTCATTTTCATGCTAATTGAACTCCCTTAAAAACAAAATAAAAAAGGGGTCCCTAAAAATGCCCAAAGATATTTCCCAATTTCGGATTTGGAAAACTGAGGCACAAGGGTAGAGGGTGTGGGGCCCACCCAAGGGTTTCACATGTGACCCTAAACCCTTAAGATTAACTGTACATCATTAAACTATTTTCAAAATTCCTTAATGTAAGTGGGGGTCATTAATTCCCCAAAACATGTTTACAACACAAACTAATACACACTAAGAATGAATTAATAATTACAAGACATATTACATTACAAAATGAGGGTCACTCATAGTGCCTGAAACAATAAATTCTAATACAATTTCCTCATAGCAATAAACATGCCGCTAGTACTTAGCCCCGTGGGTTGCTTGTGCAAAATTATACGTAGCTATGGCCTGAATCCCATGTTCTCCTGTGACCTGTCACCTACACACTCATTGCACACATTAAAGGCACACATGTCTGATAAAATGTGGCGGAAATCAACTAATAAATAAGAATATCAAATGAATTTCTATGACTAACATTTCATCTTTCTGGAATTCCCGAAAGTGCAACAACATGCATAACTATACATGCAATGGCACCATAAGTTAGTCATAATGATAAAGTGACATTTATCCATAGAATCCGAAACATGCAACTATTTGAGTATCCATCAATATAATTATGTTCCTAAAACAACATCATATAAATTAGTATCACATGACCTCATAAGATAATGTGACAACATAGTAATCAAGCTAAATTTCTACTATACGCTTAAATGTGCCATATATGTCTAATCAGATCAAATCTGCCTAATGTAATGTCTAAAATATAGCAATCCCTAAGCCTGCAAACATGTCTATGAGTAAAAGAAACAACAAGTGGACTGAGGCTATAAAAAATGTGGGCACTACACTTTTATGGGAGAGAAAGATGAAGATCAACACATCACATTTTTAATTTATAGAAACAAGAGACATTCAACATAGCAAACACATTATTAATTTTGTAAGAACTAGGAATCTATCATTCAACATGTACCCACATGAAATATTTCAACCCTTTTTATAATTGTTAAAATAATTTCAAGCATCATTAAACATTGATTTAGTGGGTCAATCTACAAGTCTATCAAAAGAAGTTACAAGGAAGACCCATTAAAGAGGCATATTTACTTTTATGAATTTACTAGGTTTAACAATGTTTGTTGTTTAGGTCTCAAATACTTTTTCTTGCATAATGATTACATTATGAAAAGGTTTCAAAACAATGTTTGTTGTAATTAGGCTCACAACATATTACTTGCCAACAATCAAAGACAATGAAAATTTTTAACTCAAATAAGGACCCATATTTCCATTAAAAGACATCAAATGCAATAGGGACAATCAACTAATCTACCCAAATATGGACTTCTACGACCAAGAGTTATAGTTTTAGAAGAAGAAGTACAACATAAGCATCACCGAGATTAAAATACTAAGATCTACCAAACTAACATCTCTAAGCGCAAGGTCCAAAAGATCCAACAACATCCATAAGTGTCTCCATGTAATCCAAAGATTAATAGGTCATAAAGTTTTATTCATAACAATCTAAAAGGTTAAGACAAGGGTAGCCTTATTTATAGGTCAACGAGAGAAAAATAATCACACTTAATTAAACACATTGCCCGAATGGGCTTAAATATAACCATAATTACCAAGATACATACAATCCACAAGTCAATACTTTATTTAAGATGAAACAAGGAAACCATGATACTTAATTTAGCATGCCATCATGGAACATCACTACCAAACAAACACTTATCCACTTAAAATATACAATTTTTTCAACCAAGAGTCAAAACCGATCCTAACACAATCCATAAGCCCATAACCAAACACATCTACTCTGATGAGGATAAAATCTCTTACCAGGTTGTAAGAGAATCACCACCATCGTCTATCAAGCTGTCCAACTAGACCGCACTACACAACAAACTCTTTCAAGATCCTAGACACACTCAAGGTTTCTCTTTCCAAAACCAAGGCATAACTTAAAGCACCTAAGAAGACATTCCAGGAACCTAGGGTTTAACCCCATACGACGATATTTCACAATACAAACAACATAAAACCAACTCAACAGCATGCAAGAAAGAATAATGTAACATTTAGATAAGTAGCTAATAGATAAATGAGCTCCGAGTCACCAATCAAAGTAAAATCCAAGGAATATTGGCAATCTAGGAAAGTGGCACATTGCAATGTCTTAAAATTCTCGCAAACAAATACAAATAATTAAAAGAGTCTCATAGCTTCTCTATCCAATCGTAAAAAAAATGTTGGTCGTTGATAAAATAACACCAATTTACGAATATACTAAAATACAGAAATTCAACATCACAATCACTTCGTAGACCCTTCATGGATGCCAATAGGGGTACTATACCTTGAGCTTCGTTCTAATAATGCATATGCACACTGGTTTTTTTTAATCAAATGCAACACCAAGACCTAATGTCCAATTACTCACACAGGGATTAAGTCACCAATGCGGCAACCAAAACTAAATTGTCCAACAACTGAAGGAAAGAGGGTAGATTTAGATGACAATGATAAACATTCTAATTTACTCTGTTTGACCTTACTGAACACAACCACTAATGTTCTAACCACAAGACTCATGAACCATACAATTTATCATTCCAACAAGGGAGAGTCTCAATCCCTGGTTTATCACATCACATGACTAAAAATAAAACAGTTAGTCTCATCAAACAACATCTTCCAAGCAAGGAAAAAACAAGTTCCTGTTACATTTTCAGAAGTTCGTAAGAATACCAATTTAATTTAACATTTTTAGTTGCTCCAGGTTCGACAAAACGCCACTAGGAGAATCCAGTACAAACAAACTTTGAACAACTTTATTATTTTATTATTATTTTAATCATGGAGGTTCAAATTTTGCTAACTAGGTTTTCAGGTTTCAATTTCTGGCCCAGGGTCCAAGCATTGAAGCCACGACTCTAATACCAAGTGTAACGCCCAAAATTTTGACTCAACAAGAACTCACGAGAAACCCGATAGCAAAACACGAAAAATTATGGAATAATTTTTTTTGAAAGGTTACTAAGGCCTTAGCTTAGGATTTTAATTAAATTCTGATAAAAATATATAAATATAAAGAATTACAGCTGTGAACAGGACTAAAACAATAATGTAATGGTAATCAACCCCTAATATATTTTAATTTAATTCCAATACTTACACAAATATTCCGCATTCACTAATAGGATATCTAAAATTTTACTCTTTAATTTAATTAATTGGTCTTCTTAATCATAATCCTAATGTCAATTTAATTAACACACATATTAAACTAATTAAAAACTGTCCACTTAATAAACCATGCACTTAAGGATAAGGGTGCATCCTAGACCATTTTTAATCCTTCCAATTAACATTCAAGCTCACTATTCAAACAACTGCTTATCCTTATATCTAATACTCATAGTTCCTCTTCATTTAACAATAGACTTCCATAGCCCATTTCATTTACTTACATTCCCACCTAAAACATACTAAGAAAGAGGACTAAGTAAATGAATCGTTACACCCTTAAATTAAGGTAAATTGGAAATGGCCCCATTCACCCATTTACATAAGGAAAGCCAATTTATTCATTTTTTCTGGGTTTTGGTACTCTCTCTATATTCTTGAATTTTTACCTAAACAAATGTAGGGTTGATATCTGAGTATAACCCTTGGATGAAAATCAATTGTGGCCACTAGATCTTATGGTTCACCAAACTACCCCTAAAATTTCTTAAGAATAACTTATTAAAACATATTCCCCTTTATTCTAATGCTTCCTCATTTGATCATTTTATCTTGTACTTGATTAAAAATTTACACGGTTGCAGAAAATGGAAGCCATGTGAGCAAGGAAGGAGGAACTATGAAGAAATTCTTACAAGAAATCCAGCTTAGTGGTATTTTTTTTAAATATTTAAAATTGTAATTTATTTCACATAAAGATAGAAGGCAATTAAATCCACACACACAATTTGAGAGTTTTGATTTCACACAACTATTTCACATTTGAGTTTTCTATTTAGGGCAAACCCTACCCGCATGCTTACTTCATGAGATTGAATGGCTTTTAATTTACCCCTTTTTTGTGGGTAAGGGTTTTTCAGGGTTTAAACATTAAGATTTATTCCATTATCTATTGCCTTGGATGGGTCATTCCTCTTTAATTTGGTAATACTTAATGGTATTTGGTCCCACAAGTTTTAAAATGGCTTGCAAACGCAGATCTGTATTTTTCTATAAATAGGTGACTGAAGCCTAACCACCTAATACTAAAGTATAGGTTGGGGGTGGGGTCCTCGGACCCACCTGCCCCTAACCTAAGTGATAATTCATAAACATTACCTTGCTAGGTAATAGGCCGTTCTGTAGAAAGTCCACTATAGTGGTGGTTACAAGACCGCCGCTCTATACATGGCAGTATATATCCTATTCATTTAATAAATAAAAGTATTAACCCTATTCTGAATAATGCTTTAGCAAATAAGAATTTTTACTAAATAATCATAGCTATATATATTATATATGTATATTTATATTTATATTACTAATATGTCTCTATATTAATATTTAATAAAATCTATTCATTAGTCATTTGTTATAAATTACTAGAATCACATAATTGTAATTTACTATTTCTACGATACAAAAATTACATTCTATACTTAGATATTACATTTATACATTTTGCCAACAATTTTTCTTTCAATTCAAAGTAAGAAATGCAACAATGGGGAAAATAATCGTCTAATTACTATAATGTTTAATGGTTTTTACATGCAAACTATGTAACATCAATGCATAATTGTGTATTTATAGGTATTTAGAAACTTATGCAATCTTTCCATTTACATTTTCCACTTAAAGACCTTTACATTAGTTATGATTCACTCCATTAGGAAAACTTTGATCAATTTATTTATACAAGGAAGATCATTATTATGAGAAATACAGTCATTAATTAACACTTCAATTTCTTTTCTTGCTTGGATAATAAGCATACAACTACAAATTCAAGAGGAATATTTCCTTTTTAAACTTTCTTAACAAGGGTTTCATTACAATAAACTTTTAAACAACATATACTTTCTAATTCCTTCCTTTACATAGCAATACAACTTTGACAGAAAGGAATGAATACTAAACACTTTCTTTACATGAACTTCCTTCAATACAATAATACTTCCACTTTATAAGATCTTGGGAATGCAATATTCACAATGAATTAAAGTAATATAAAATACAACAAGTCTTCTACCTGTAAGTGGGATTACATAACAATAAAGTGCTTTAAAATATACAAGTTGTAGGATTTCAATAATAGACACAAACAACTCTCCAAGCCTTTCAAATCACCAACAAGATCACTTCTCCATTGATCTTTCTTGATCAATAACCAAAAAGGGGAGGGGGGAGAGGAAACACTCTCCACCCAACCAATAATCCAATGAGGAGAAGAAGCTATCCTCCTCATTGGCCCCCGAGCCCCAACCACATTGCAATGAAAAATGGATCCAACTCATGGCAACAAAACAAGCTTCCAACATCACAATACAAATATTTTCACATACCATACCAAAACACAAACAACTCAAACTACAATCACAAGAAGAACTAATTTCAAAATATACAAGGCTTCAAAATGTAAAAGCCAAAGGAGCAAGATCTATGGGGAGGTCACTTATGCCTCCCAATGGGAAATGGGTTCCCACCTTAAAACCCTTCAATTAAAATCTCAAAATCCCTGCACACTCTTATGCCTCCCTCAAGAACCTCTTATTCCTCCCACATTCTTCTTATGCATCCCTACAATCTCTTATGGCTCCCTCAACAAAATAACCAAGTAAGAAATGCAAGCATTTTATTGTCCAAGGTGGGGCACCCAACCCAAACTCCCTCCTAACACATGAAATAAACTCTTATGCATCCCTACATGTAAGTTCCCCATATTCCCCTCCTACACCACACTTTGGAAATCTACCCAAGCACCCAACAAGCATAACAAAACACTCAAAACATGTACATATACACATTGTAAAATAAAAAACATTAAGCAAGAGTGAAGCTCCTACATTTCCATGGTAGAGCTTGATCCAAGAGTCTAACACCAAGATTTCTTCAATCCCAATCAATCACCAACAAGCTCCAACAAATTCAACAAGCACTCCAAAATCCTCTAACTCCCCAAAAATGCAAGAGCACCAAAATGAAATGAAGTAACCCCAAAAAAAAAAACTTGCGTAAATAGAAAAAGGAGAGAGGAGGGTGAGGTGGCTCCATGTAGGATGCCACATCACTCATCCTAAACTCCACATCACAAGTCAAACCTTAACCCCAATGCACAATAAATTGGTGGTTGAGAGGAATGACAAGCCTCTTACACACACAATCCAAGCCCACACCCCCCTAAGGACAAATTTTAATTACATGAAAGAAAGTGCAATAAATATTTTACCTTTTTGTCTTCCCAAAAAAAATAATGGGGTCTAATTTTGACCCCCCAACCCATAGGTAGGGTTGGTATAGAAATTTAAGAGTTGTGAGACAAGTTTGACTTGTCCCACAAGCCTCCAAAATTGGCCCTTAATGCTAAATCTAGAATTTCCATCAAGGGGTAGAGTGTACAACACTCAAGATCTCAAGCACTCAACTTACAACACATAAATCCAAAGAGCCATCAAATCTAATAAATTAAATTCTTTTGTCTCATCTATAATTATTTTAGTAAAAAATTAATTTGCTAATCTAGACACAAATTAAATAATTAAGAAAAGGAGGATACATCACTATAAAATCACATACCAAAATTAAATAAAGGAAATTAAATAAAAGAAATAACACACAACCCCTTGGTCACAATTGGAGGTGATTCCCCCCATGGGGACCCCCTAACAACAATTCAAACATACACATAACAAGATACATGTTGCCATGGTGACCCTTGTTGAATTCATTTAGCATTCCAATGTGTTGGTCTCCAATCCCCCATATTTTTGTTGTGATATGTTTTCCTACAAAACACACAATACCCCTCTGGCTCATGGCCATATAACGATGTCGAAGTAATAAAACCACTTACATCTAACTATCAATTTCAACATCAAATATCATAACTACTATTCTAAGACCAAGTAATTTAACAATTATTCCAATTTTCAACATTTTGATTCTACTCATACATTAGTTTCAACTAAGATCAAAACCAATTGAATCATCAGATTTAAGCAATACTTTCACTCGTTCCCAATTTCGCCAATCCTCCAATATCAAAGAGATCACAAAAAAATAACTTTGAACATCATAATAAAAATCAATACGAAAATGATTTGAAATATCGACATATATTTATCTGACAACACATCATTTTCTTCCATACTGAATGTCTATCAAAAGTTAATCAGTTCAGTTACAATAATGTCTATCCTTGAATTCCCATATCACAATGTGTTAATGTCATTCGTCTATTAATATCTTCCTGTAATAATGCACAATAGTGTCTATGTGTTCAGTCACAGAGATAAACCAAATACGACAAAACAATATCGAAGGGTAATGCTATCACAATCAAATTACGACAATGCAACCATTCTAGCTAATTGTCTTATCCTTAAATGCCCATCAGGGTCCACAGTATGACATATAGTTAAAATAATAATAACCAAAACACAATAGAGTCATGATGCCCCGCACCTCTTATTAGTATGGTAATTAGAATAAAGCAACAAGGTTTACGATTATAACAATTTAGAAAAGATAAACATGGTTCATTTAGTGTTGAAGAGAAGTGGGCATTACATCTTCTTGATTAGTATTTATTGTCTTGCTTCTCAAGGACCTTAACCATGCAATTACTAGTTGACATATGACCTAAAATACATCTTACACATGTTATAAAACATCTTAGCACATTTCACATGCTTGTAAATTACTTCCCTAATCTATATCTCATCCTTACATACGACGCATCATGCACCATGTTTAGACATAGGCCTAGAATGACAACTTCAACACATGAGATCACATGAAATGAACTTGATGAACTCTTACAGACTCATTAAGACCGCTTAATCATAACTCTTACCATGTTTGACCTCATACCATCCTTTGAACAACTTTTGAGCTCACTAAAAACACCTAGCTTACTTGACCATACACCAAGACAACATGACATAACTACAAGATTAGCCACTACGAATCAACCTTACAAATCTAGCCTTGATTTTCACCTGTAGACGCTAAGTCATGCATGTTGGGTATCATTTAGTCATGGTCTCATAATAATATTCATATAGTTTATGAGTGAAGATATTACTAATTAACCCATGTTGTTTAGCCACTTTAATTTAATTTTTGTTGTCGTTCCCGACCTTCAACACATACTTTCTTGGTCTATTTTTATCAACTTGCATTATTATTACCCTTGAATGGGGTGTCCAGGATAGTACTAGGGTTCCCCAGGTGCCATGGTCCTAATCGGGGTGCATGGATCCTTTCTCCACTTTCCACACATCTTTTGGGAATTTTCTATCTATTTCAGATTTTTAGTCTTTTTGGTGGTTGGCCTATTTGGGGTTAATTATGAAACTAGAACAAGTAAACTCATATAAATATAAAGTTATGAGACCATAATGAGGGACTAAGCACTATTCACTAATATCACCACCTAAGGTTGCATCCATCCAAGGCTCCATTTGCATCCATCTAGCTCCATCACAAGGGAAAATGTTGGTTCATCTATATCAAACATTATAGGAGGGAATTTTATATTATTCCATCCGCCATTTATTAAATTTCTACATCTAGTTATAGTTCGCTACTTCACAAAGTGTGACTGACACAAGATCACGTAGGAAAACATTATCACACACACACACACACACACACACACACACACACACACACACACACACAACACACACACACACACACACACACACACACACACACACACACACACACACACACTCAGATCTACTTTTAGGTCTGTAATGTAGTGCAATGCTCAGTTAGTAATTCCACCATTGTGGCTGCTGAGGATAATCTGAACCCTTCATTTACATCTTTATTTTTTTGGGTTTTGTTTTTTGACTTGTGGTTTTATAGGTCTCTTCTTTATCATTGATTACTAACTTGACATCCAACATAATGCAGCGAATTACATGCGACATGATGCAAAGACCTTAGATCATCTAACTACCCTAAAAGTTTGGTTTTCAGGACCTCCTGCATTAACCATAACACCTAAAATTAAAAACAAGGGCATCCTAGGTTCCCTAATCCTCTCCCAGGCACCCCATTCCACTCATATTTCTCAAATATGCACCTTTTTGGGCCTTGAAACAGTCATTTCCTCCTCCTCCTATTTCTCCAACCATCTCTGCGACACGGTCCAGGAATCTCATTGAATTAGTCGAGTTCTTTTTAACTCTCTCTTGCACATTAGGGTTTTACATATTTACTTTCTTAGTTGCTTGGGTCACTTTTCTTATTTAGTTATTTGTTATTTAATGTTGTGCATTTTAGATTAAACTAATTTAGATATAATATATTTTCCATTTTAATTTTAATCATTTTAGTGAACTCAACTTGATCTTCACACATACAGGTTCTTTATTCATTGTTTATCATCTTAGGGTTTCGTCATCATGAGTATCTCAATGAATGATTACTTTCTTGTAAATATTAATCTAAGATGTTTAGAGTCCAACATCTTCTTACTACTACTCACATTCATACTGGCATGCATCCTGACTCAGTCTATCAAAAATTTGTAGATGCATTTTCTCAACACATAACATTCAATTCTAATCCTCCCACTGATGTTCAGACTTTTGATAATGACCCACATTTTCATATCATATGTTGTATTCAGAATGTAGGTGTTAAATACACTTTGATTGATAATGGATTTGAGCTCAACTTGTATCCCATTTCATTCCTAATTGAATTCCTATGTCTTTTTATTCATGAAGTTATTCAATATTGTATTTTTTTTGCTTTCTTATGATGGTTTTGTTAGTCCATGTGTTGGTCACATTACACTACCTATCACTGTAGGGCCAAAAACTATATGCACTGTGTTTTTCTTCCTTGACTTCCCAGTCTCCCATAGCTGATTGCTTGGTAGGCCATGACACATGCAATGCAGGATGTCACCTTTACTATACATCATTGTGTTAAATTATTGCATGAAGGCATTGAGTATACTATTTTTCATGACTGTGATCCATTCTAATATTGTGACCGAGCTCCTAATACTATTCTTCTTATCCCATGCACTGATACTACAGATGATCCTCAACCTATGGAAGAACCACCTCACTTACCACCAATTGAAGGTGTTATATGTGTGATAGATGTAATTTCTTCTTCTCCACCTACCACTACTACTTCTATGATTCCTTATCAAGGGTTTTGTCTAGTATATGGACATCACTCTATCACCCTCCACCTTGGCATATACAACTTATGTTAGCACACCCACCATTTACTTGCACAATCTTCATGAATGATTCTTATTGCGATAACATTCCATTTGATCCTACTTGTGATGACATTATATGTATATATGACGGTTTGTCTTGATTAGGATTTACTTTTAAGGACCTCTATCCTACATCATACGCTCCGTATCTTTATTATAGGTTTGTTCGCATAATTTTCACTTATGGGTCTCCGTGTTTTCCATGTCACAATATTCCTTACATGTGATCCTTGATATACACCATTTACATTAAGGAAAGTCATGGCTTGATTACATTGGGGGAACTCTCGATCTTTATCATATAGACATCTCTTTTCCTATGCATTTTGGTCGTGTCTTTATTTTCAATAGTTCCATTCTTTGTTATACACAAAATCTCACTCATTAGTATGTGCATAGTTTCCCATTTCCTTCCATTTACTGATGAGGAATATTCCACAGGTATCTATAATTTTTTCCTCAATGGATCGTTAAGGGATCAACTAGAAAATTCCCCTCTCTAACAAGAGCAAATTTTGAGAATTTTGAGTCTAAGTGCTTTTCTCTGAGGTACCTAAGTCATAAAATTGAAGAAATCCAAGTATTGGGCCTTTCTCGCATGTATTTCGGGCCTGTCGGACATTTTTGTCCCGACTGTCCCAAGTTCCAAAGTGCAAGTTGTTCCCCGATCGGCCGAAATCCCCGAAATTGTCCTATCTTCGGGCCCGTCGGAAGTTTTTGTTCCAAGTGTCCCGAAACTTTTGTGCAAGTCATTCCAATTTCGGCCGAACCACCCGAACCGCGTACTTCGCACCTTTTTGTCCCAAATATCCCAAAGTCAAAAGTACGAGCTTTCTCTTTTTCGGCCGAAGCTTCCTAGTCGCGTACTTCAAAATCCTTTGTCCCAAACCGAAAAAATGCACCCCGCTTCATTTTCGGCCGAGCCGGTCAAACCGCGTACTCCGGAACTTTCTGTCCCAAAAGTCCCAAGTCCAAACGGGCCCGCTGTTCCAATTTCGGTCGAAATGTCCGAACCGCGTACCTCGCGCATTTTCGTCCCAATTGTTCCAAAAGCTTTTTGTGCATTCTCTCTACATTTCACCTGAGCCGTGTGTTTCGCGCATTTGCGTCTCACATGTCCCAAGCGTGCCTAGTGTCATCCATACTTAGACGCTTTTCAAATTGGTGGTTGCGTAATTAAATGCGCATTGAATTCACTCCGCTCCCCAAATGGCTATATAATGAACATTTCCCCTTTGCATTTTCTCACATCTTCCTTGTTATCCTTTGCTCAAACCCTTGCCGCTTACAAACTTGCGCACGTTCCTCTGCTTCTGTAATTCCATTCCAAGTCTAGTTTGCAACCTTGTTCCCCTGAAACTATCGACATGAAGATCAAATTTCAAGGACAAGAACAGATTTCTCCACTCGAGTCTCCTGTAAGCAACATTGGAGATAGCGAGGCCCGACATCTCGATTTCAGCGATTTTTGGGTAAGGATGGAAGATGCAAATCCCTCACCGATGGCTCAGACAATTCATGACAGTGGTTTGGCGTACGCTGGAGGATTCCCAATTTCAGTACAGTGTGCTGATACAGTGCTTGCATGCGGAGCTCACTTCGACCCCGCCTCAAGTGAATTGAAAAACATACATGGGGAGCTCATCGCCAGGCTAGATGCTGCCGCCATTGCTGCCGCTCTGAGGATCCCGGAATTGGACAATGCCATAGTTGTTTCCCAAGCCCAAGCGCAAGCCATGTTCGATCAAGACAGTGACAAGTACAGAGCACGAGTGGCGAAGTCCTGGCTAAAAAACCCTAAGAAGGGAGCTTCCCGCCTCACCAAAACCCTCATCCGAGCAGACTTCAACGAAGAACTGTCAGATTTCATAATACTGCTGGCTCGGGTCATGGGTTTGCCCTCCACCAGCGAGTTCCATTTCTGGATGTGCCCGCTCATCAGTATGGTGTGCGAGGGTACACAAAATATCAATTGGGCTGAGATCATCAGCATGAATCCGACGGAGCAGCTATCCAACGTGCTGCAAACAAAGAAGTTTTTCATGACTTCATATCTGATGTATACTCTAGCAGCATCAAGGCAATGGTTTGGATTCTCATATATAGACGCCCACAAAGGCAACCCAGTGTATGCCTATTGCCCGCAGTTTACCTTGGAGACCAGCAACCGCAATTTCAGAAGGGTTAATGATGCTTTCACTATGTACGTGGTCCGATTGCTCGAGGGTGACACCGCCAGGAGGTTTTCAGATGAAGCCATGAACTTGATATCACGGTATGGGGCCTACTTCATCCAATTCAGGAAGTTCTCATACATCAGGCTTGCTGGTTATGAGAGTACTCCTCTGCAGCTTCCCATGTTCTGCAATGACAAGATGGCCTTGATCGAAATATGTAGGCAACTGGACAAGTTGCACAGAACTTGCAGAGACAAGAAGATTTCTGGCTTGCACTTTCCCATCTCTCTGGGAAATTACACATGTAAAACAGCCCTGGATGCCCAGACAAATCGGAATAGAAAGAACTTTGGATCCCTATGGGAGAGTCTACCTGAAGTTCAGATTCTTTAACCTCCAGGAAACAGTCACCAGAGCATTTGAGGGTTGAAAGGACAGCAGTTTATTGAACAGAATATCAAGATAGCACTATCAAGTCCATGTGGCTAAGGATACAGAAGACCCTACTGGGCTTGACTGCTGCAGACGACCTCCTGTAATTCTAGGCCAAGATGAAGTGCATAAAGATATGCACAAGTATTCTGTCTATTACAGAGCTATCGAAGCCATGGTGGATGACATGCTTGTTCGGGTAAACTTCATCCGAAGCTTTGAAGCTCGAAAGGTGATAATTGCAACTAAGCTATCCTCATATGAGTATGAAAATGTGAGCTCAAACTTTGGGGCAGTTGCATAGTAGACCTGCCTCATGGGACAACAGATGAGAACATCTTACTGGCGAATAAGATTTTCGATGATGCCAAAGATAATCTATCAAAATCCTGGGTCTACAGCGTAGAGTGGAAAATCAGAGTCCTGGAAGAAGCTGTAGGAGAAATGAAGAATAGCTGGCAAAAGGGAGAAGCTTTCAAGACGAGCAGCTGCTGCTTTCAAAGATATGCATTGTCATCTTCAGGATGAAAACTCTGGCGTTCCCTCGTCCTTGCAAGAAATCAAAGCTCAGTTCAGAGCTTTTGTCAAAGATAATCTTTTCAAGGAAGACTCCATCTCTAAAGACAAGATAAAGGAAATTTGAATCTCTCTCCAGTCTGCCATTGAAGAAGCAAATAAAGATTATCATACTCACGTCGAGTTTGATAAAGAGATGGAGAAGTGTCTGGGATTTTGGACTCAGTCTGCAGCCAACACGTCGGTTCCACGTGGCAGAGACATAGCCGAGGCTTTGAAGAAGTTCAGGCAGCGAATTCTGAAGACAGTGGGTCCCTCCCAGTAGCTGGCCACCTGTCTCCTCCTTCTTTCTTTCTTTTCTCTTCTTCCCATTCTTTTCGTATTCCTTGTAATTAGTTAAGGATATTGCAACCGGCGATACTTAACTATTCTTTATTTAAAAGAAACGGTTACAAGACGTAACTGAATTGTAATCTATATAATGGCCTTTCCACGCCATTTTGAGAGGAGGAAGAACTTGGCATATTCTCGGAAAATGTAAATAGATCTTGAACGTATCAATACAAAAGGGCTTTCTATTCATTCTCTATCTGAATCTCTGTATCTCTGTGTTTTCCTTTAGTATTGTGAAGATTATTTTGTACCTAATTTGTTAGTCTCTCTGATTGCTTTTGCAAATACAGTGATCTTGCACAACCAAGAAAGAACTTTGTGTCTTTGATTAATGAATCTGAAGAAGGTCGTTTGAAGAACTTTGTGTCTTTGAATTTAATCATATTCAGCTAATGCAAATAATCTTGTTCTAAATTCCCTGCAACTTCGCACTCGTAAAGAATTATTCTGTTATCTATAATTCCAAACGTTTGCTATTCTGCTTATCTTCGTACCCTCTTTCCTCAGTCCTTTTGTAACTGATGATCTTTGTGGAAAACATTTTCGTGGTATCCAAGTTCAACCATAAAATAACGTTCTGTATATTTGTAAATAAGTTCGTGTCTGAATAAGGGAACCTCTCCCATTAAAGAGGAGGGACTTCTTGTCCCCTGACTGTTGCTCTTCTAAAAAGTCCTATTTGAAAACCAACAGTTTTTGGCGACTCCGCTGGGGAAAATCGCATTCCAGTACTATAATTTTTCGATCATCCTTTGATCTGGCGACTCCGCGTTTCACTCGAGGGAGAAGGGCCCTTGGTATCGAAGATTCTCAGTTTCAGCTTTTGGAGCAACAGGGTTTTCCTTTCCCTTCAAATAGAAGAACTCGTTCAACGAGCACTCCACCTGTTCGAGAAAGAAGTCCTACGTGTGGCGTTCCTTCAGAGCCTGCTAGTCCTAATCTACAAGCTTTAATCCTTGCTGGTGTTACAGTTCCCCTCCGAACCGTATTTCCAAGAAGAATGGCACAAGTACCATGGGGTCAACGTGTCGGGCCCCTGGCCCTCACTCAGCCTTTGCATGAGTTACCTAGAGGTAACCGAAAGAACTTCCCCAAATTCAAAGGCGACGGCAAAGTGCACCCTGATGAACATATTGCAGCCTTCATAGTTGCGTGTGGAGTCTTGGGGGTTGAACATGAAGACGTCTCAGTAAGACTGTTCGTCGAGACGTTACAGGACAATGCTGCTGACTGGTTCTATCACCTTCCGGCTGGTGCCATCATCGACTGGAATACCATGAGAACTCAGTTCGAAAGCCGTTTCAAGCCGGCAGAAGATGTGCATGCACTGCTTGCCCAGATTTCTCAAATAAAGAAAGATCCATCGGAACCCATGAGAGAATTTGTGGCTCGATTCAACAGACTGATCAACAAAATTCCTGTGAATACTCGACCGGTTGATCAAATCCAAAAATGTTTCTTTTTGAATGCCCAAACGCCTAAAGTCAGTTATGCTCTAAGAAGGGCTAATCTTGGAACGTTAATTCTGGATCAAGAACTGGCTGTTAGTGTCGAGGATGACCTAATCATGTCAGGGAAGTTGAAGAGAGATCCTCCCAAATCCAAATCTGCTGCTTCTTCCTCTTCCACCTCTGGACCCAATACTGATCCATTAGTCCAGAAACTTGCAAATGATCTGGTAGCTATAAAGAAACAATTAGCTCAGCATGCACCGTATGCAGATGTTCCGAGAAGAAATTTTCAACCCAGAAACCGTTTGCCAGCTCCCCACACAAGATTGGCACTTGAAGGACCTCCCGTCAAAGTTCCTGTGAATGCAACTTGCGAGGTCGAAGAACCAGAAGATGATAATGAAGCTTGTGAGGAGTTCCTGGAGGAATTCGATGATGAGGCAGAAGAACCCGAGGGATCTCGAGTCAATTTCTTTACCACTGAAGGCATTGATGATGCAGATGACTATGATGAAGTGGTAGCAGATATGAACAGCGAATCCTTCGCTGTCATGACTCGGGAACAGACACATCAGAGGGAAAAGGTGACACAACCCCTGAAGAAGTCCAAAGAGCAGCCTGCAACTATTCCTGTAATTGCCAGAAGAGGATCTCCTATTCCTACCTCATCTGCACCAAAGGTAAGTACTGCCAATCCTGCCCCCAAAGTTGCTTCTTCTTCTTTTTCTCCTAGGGTTGATAAGCCTAAGATTCCAAATGATGATGGACCATCCACCTCTGGATCCTTTGACATTGTAGATCATCTAAAAAGGACCAAAGTTCAAATTTCAGAGGCTGAATATTACCAAACCCATCCAAAAGCTTTTGCCAAGATGATCCAATTTGTAAATTCCCATTCCAAGACCACCTCCAAAGGCCTTTTGCCCACACCTCCTTCTGCACCACAGCCCAGTCTAGTAGCTGCTGTCACCTCACCTGGTGACAAGATCAAGCCTTTCTATGTAACACTCCTTATAGCTGGCCACAGGCTCAGTAACTGTGTCATAGATTCCGGAGCCTCAGATAATGTGATGCCCGCCAAAGTAGCTCATGCTTTAGGCTTGACCCTTACTCGTACTTATGGATCTTGCTACTCCATGGAAAGTAAGGAAGTACCTTTGGTGGGAAGGATTAAAGATGCACAAGTGGCTTTTGCTGCTTTACCTGAAAAGAAGGTCTTGGCTACCATACTAGTAGCAGACATTCCTCCTTCCTATGGAATGTTGCTAAGCAGAAACTTCTGTAAAGATGTGGGTGGAGAGATTCAAATGGATTGGTCACACGCTCTCATACCTGTCAATGGACAAATGAAGAAGCTACTACCTGAGAAGCAGTCCGAGTACATTGTGCAGAAGACAGATGATCCCAAGGCACAAATACTCTATGAGGACAGGGGCCATGGTAATTACATGATTTTGTCCCCTGATGAAATCCGACCCTGCAAAATATCACCTAAAGATCCCAATGGTGTCTGGATTTTAGAATTCGATGGCAGTTGTTCCTCGGCTGGCTCTGGAGCTGGTGTTCTGCTAATATCACCTGAAGGCTGCCTGCACCCCTTTTCATTTAAATTGCAGTTCGAGAACACTAACAACACAGCAGAGTATGAGGCTCTCATCCTTGGACTGCAAGTGGCCAAAGAACGAGGTGTAAAAAATCTTTTGGCTCGTGGTGATGCAGAGCTGATTGTGAAGCAAGTCAGAAGCCTGTTTCAGGTAAAGAACGGGAGGCTGAAGCATTATCGGAATCAGGTTTGGGATTCAATTGAATTCCTTGATGCCTTCTCCATTGAAGCAATTCCCAGAGAAAAGAACAGCAGAGCTGATTCACTGGCTGTCTCAGGGTCACTATTGATTCCTCATCCTGAATTCTCTCAGGATAAGTTCACTATTGAGATGGTCCACCGACCTAGTGTCCCTGACAATACTAATAACTGGCAAGTCTTCAACGACGACCAGCATTTGCTTTCCTTCCTGGAGCTCAAGGGCAATTTTGAACAACTGTATTTCGAAGGAAGTGACAACCTGCCTCGTGAGAGCGTGTCTTCTGACCAAGCCGTCACCCAAGGAGAAGAAACTGATCAGGAAGGGTGCATTAAGCTCAAAGGAAATAAGATTCCCAAAGGTTTGGTGAGTTTGGAGGAGTTGTTTGATAAACATGACAGATACGTGAGATCTAAAGCTTCCACTGGACCTCAGCAATCAGCTGAGTATGATAAAATTGATATTGGGAGTTCTGATGGCCCGAAGCTGGTAAATATCGGGAAGTGTTGCACATCAGATGAAAGGAGAAGAGCAATTGACCTTCTAAGGAAATATAAGGATGTGCTTGCTTATTCTTATGAAGATCTAAAAGCCTTCAAGCCAAAAGAAATGCAGCACTCTATCCCTCTCAAGCCAGGAATCAAGCCTTTCAAGCAGAAGCAGAGGCAGTACAACCCAAAGATAGCTGACACCATATTTCAGGAGATTCAGAAACTGCTAAAGGCTAAAATCATCTTTCCCATTCACCATTCGACTTGGATTGCAAACATTGTACCTGTTAGGAAGAAGAATGGTGAGATCCGCATCTGTGTTGATTTCAGGAACCTGAATCAGGCCTCTCTGAAAGATAACTACCCTCTGCCTATGATGGATCAGATTTTGCAAGCGGTAACAGGCTCTGAGATGTTATCTATGCTTGATGGTTTTTCTGGATACAATCAGGTAGAGGTTGATACTGCTGATCAACATAAGACAGCCTTCACAACTCCTTGGGGTACCTTTGCCTACAAGAGAATGCCTTTTGGGCTGATTAATGCCGGTGCCACTTTCCAGAGAGCTATGGATCTGGCTTTTGGAAGCTTGAAAGGAAAATGTATAGTCATATACCTTGATGACCTGACAGTGTTCTCAAAGACAAGAGCGGATCACTTCGACCACTTGGAAACAGTTCTGCAAAGATGCCGAGAGCATGGGATTTCCTTAAATCCTAAAAAATCTGTCTTCTGTGTTACAGAGGGAAAGCTATTAGGACACATTGTCTCAAAGGATGGCATCAAGATTGATCCTGAACGAGTTCAAGCCATCCAACAGATTCCTCTCCCTACTAGTAAAAAGGGCGTGCATTCCTTTTTCGGTAAGATCAATTTTCTAAGAAGATTCATCCCTGATTTTGCTGAATTAACTTTGAATATTTCTCAGATGATGAAAGGAAAGCAAGCATTTGGTTGGTCTTCTGAAGGAAAGGAATCCTTTGAGGGTATCAAGAAAGCTATTGCTAAAACTCCAGTTTTGGCCTGCCCTGATTTCAGCAAGGATTTCATTATCTACTGCTACGCTACAGATAGTACTCTGGCTGCTGTCTTAACCCAGGAAGATTCTGATAAACATGAGCTACCAATTGCCTTCATGAGCTATATCCTGAAGAACCATGAGCTAAAGTACACCATGATGGAGAAGCATGCCTTTGCAGTAGTCAAAGCTGTCAAGCAGTTCCGTTTCTATATCCTCAACTCTCACTCTACGGTGCTGGTCCCAGATACGACTGTAAAGTCAATTCTCACGCAACAAGAATTTGGATCCAAGAGGGGAAACTGGGTGGCTAAGGTCCAGGAGTATGACCTTGATATCAAGCCAACCAAGCTGGTTCGGGGAAAAGGTCTTTGCGAGCTCATTGCTGAAGGAGCCCAACATGAGTTATTGGAGAAGAAAGCTGACCTTCCTACTGTTCTGTTCCTGAGTTCAGTTGATGAATGGTATGCTGACATCGCTCATTTTCTCACCTACGGGGAATGCCCCTCTCATTTAACTGCTAAAGAAAAGAGGACTGTTAAATTGAGATCAGCACAATATGTATTGTGGGAAAATGCCTTGTTCAAGCGTGGTTTGGATGGGAGATTTCTGAAGTGTGTAGACAAGGAACAACAGAGAAAGTTGCTCTCAGCTTTTCATGATCAGGCATGTGGAGGGCACTATTCATCAACAGTCACAGCTCATAAGATACTCCGTGGAGGGTATTACTGGCCTTCCTTGTTCAAAGATGCATCCAAGTGGGTGGATAAATGTGAGGCCTGTCAGACTTTCGTGGGAAGACCTAAATTGGCTTCTTTGCCTCTCAAACCAGTTGTGATTGAGGAACCATTCCAACAGTGGGGTCTAGACTTCATTGGTGCACTCAACCCTGTTTCTAGCGCTGGACACACTCATGTGCTAACTGCTACTGACTACTTCACCAAATGGGTGGAAGCTATTCCAGTCAAGAGCACCACTTCTGAAGTATTATGCAACTTCATCAAAGAGAACATCTTGGTTAGGTATGGTGTACCTAACAAGATTGTAACAGATAATGCCTCAAACTTCTCCTCAACTGAGATAATGGATTTCTGCTACGGGTATGGCATCTCTCTGGCTCATTCTTCAGATTATTATCCCCAGGGAAATGGACAAGCAGAATCTACCAACAAGAATCTGGTGACTATCATAAGGAAGTTGGTCAATGAATCTCAGAGAAACTGGCATAAGAAACTTTATGATGCTCTTTGGGCAGACAGGATCACACCTAAAAGAGCCATTGGAATGTCCCCCTTTCAAGTAGTGTATGGAGTAGAGGCTCAATTGCCAGTGACAGTGGAACTACCAGCCTTGCACCTGATGAAGGCCATTGAAGACACTAGTTTCAGTGATGCTCTGGACAAAAGGATCATGTACCTGCACAAACTGAACGAGGATAGATTGGAGGTTGCTGACAGAATATCTGCCCACCAGCAGAAGGTGAAGATTCTGTTTGATAAGAAAGCTAGGAGCAGAGAGTTCCAAGTTGGTGATACCGTGCTGTTGTGGGACAAAAGACATGAACCTCGTGGTAGCCATGGAAAATTTGATTCTCTGTGGCTTGGACCTTTCAAGATAAGACACTTTGCTGGTAAGAACTCTTTCTATCTTGATTACATGGATGGTTCCCCCCTCCCACTTCCTTATAGTGGGCAGTATTTGAAGTTGTTCAAGTCCTAGGTGACTAGGGAGTCCCTTTGTATATTATGTACAGTGTTTCTGCTTTTCTGCTTTTGGTGTGTTTCCCTTCTGTTGTTGTGTGTGTTGCCCTTGTATTGGTTTGTCCTTGACTCCTTTTGCCCAATGGATAAGGCACTGGTCTGCTACACCAAGTTTGTCTAAGTTCTTGCCTTGTTTCATTCAGTGAATTTATGCCAAGTCATCCCCAGAAGGAGCCAGCTGTTGTCTACTCAAAATTCCCCTCTCTAACAAGAGCAAATTTTGAAAATTTTGAGTCTAAGTGCTTTTCTCTGAGGTACCTAAGTCGTAAAATTGAAGAAATCCAAGTATTGGGCCTTTCTCGCATGTATTTCGGGCCTGTCGGACATTTTTGTCCCGACTGTCCCAAGTTCCAAAGTGCAAGTTGTTCCCCGATCGGCCGAAATCCCCGAAATTGTCCTATCTTCGGGCCCGTCGGAAGTTTTTGTTCCAAGTGTCCCGAAACTTTTGTGCAAGTCATTCCAATTTCGGCCGAACCACCCGAACCGCGTACTTCGCACCTTTTTGTCCCAAATATCCCAAAGTCAAAAGTACGAGCTTTCTCTTTTTCGGCCGAAGCTTCCTAGTACTTCGCTTTGTCCCAAACCGAAAAAACTCGGCCGAGCCGGTCAAACCGCGTACTCCGGAACTTTCTGTCCCAAAAGTCCCAAGTCCAAACGGGCCCGCTGTTCCAATTTTGGTCGAAATGTCCGAACCGCGTACCTCGCGCATTTTCGTCCCAATTATTCCAAAAGCTTTTTGTGCATTCTCTCCATTTCGCCCGAGCCGCGTGTTTCGTGCATTCGCGTCTCACCTGTCCCAAGCGTACCAAGTGTCATCCACACTTAGCTTTTCCTGCTCACTCCAAGTATGACGCTTTTCAAATTGGTGGTTGTGTAATTAAATGCGCATTGAATTCACTCCGCTCCCCAAAACGGCTATATAATGAACATTTCCCCTTTGCATTTTCTCACATCTTCCTTGTTATCCTTTGCTCAAACCCTTGCCGCTTACAAACTTGCGCACGTTCCTCTGCTTCTGTAATTCCATTCCAAGTCTAGTTTGCAACCTTGTTCCCCTGAAACTATCGACATGAAGATCAAATTTCAAGGACAAGAACAGATTTCTCCACTCGAGTCTGCTGTAAGCAACATTGGAGATAGCGAGGCCCGACATCTCGATTTCAGCGATTTTTGGGCAAGGATGGAAGATGCAAATCCCTCACCGATGGCTCAGACAATTCATGACAGTGGTTTGGCGTACGCTGGAGGATTCCCAATTTCAGTACAGTGTGCTGATACAGTGCTTGCATGCGGAGCTCACTTCGACCCCGCCTCAAGTGAATTGACAAACGTACATGGGGAGCTCATCGCCAAGCTAGACGCTGCCGCCATTGCTGCCGCTCTGAGGATCCCGGAATTGGACAATGCCATAGTTGTTTCCCAAGCCCAAGCGCAAGCCATGTTCGATCAAGACAGTGACAAGTACAGAGCACGAGTGGCGAAGTCCTGGCTAAAAAACCCTAAGAAGGGAGCTTCCCGCCTCACCAAAACCCTCATCCGAGCAGACTTCAACGAAGAACTGTCAGATTTCATAATACTGCTGGCTCGGGTCATGGGTTTGCCTTCCACCAGCGAGTTCCATTTCTGGATGTGCCCGCTCATCAGTATGGTGTGCGAGGGTACACAAAATATCAACTGGGCTGAGATCATCAGCATGAATCTGACGGAGCAGCTATCCAACGTGCTGCAAACAAAGAAGTTTTTCATGACTTCATATCTGATGTATACTCTAGCAGCATCAAGGCAATGGTTTGGATTCTCATATATAGATGCCCACAAAGGCAACCCAGTGTATGCCTATTGCCCGCAGTTTACCTTGGAGACCAGCAACCGCAATTTCAGAAGGGTTAATGATGCTTTCACTATGTACGTGGTCCGATTGCTCGAGGGTGACACCGCCAGGAGGTTTTCAGATGAAGCCATGAACTTGATATCACGGTATGGGGCCTACTTCATCCAATTCAGGAAGTTCTCATACATCAGGCTTGCTGGTTATGAGAGTACTCCTCTGCGGCTTCCCATGTTCTGCAATGACAAGATGGCCTTGATCGAAATATGCAGGCAACTGGACAAGTTGCACAGAACTTGCAGAGACAAGAAGATTTCTGGCTTGCACTTTCCCATCTCTCTGGGAAATTACACATGTAAAACAGCCCTGGATGCCCAGAATATAGAAAGAACTTTGGTCCCTATCACCGTTCATTTCTTCAAGCCAAGAACCTGCTTTGACTTGAAGAAGTTTATTGAACAGAATATCAAGATAGCCTATCACCATGTGGCAGATACAGAAGACTACTGGGCTGACTGTGCAGACGACTTTGAGGCCAGAAGAAGGCATTATGGCAGGTTCTCCTTACAATTGATTCAAGAACTCGGTCTGTACCAAGTTCCTGAAGGCCTCGAAGATGATAATTCTGAGCTATACTCATATGAGTATGAAAATGTGATCAAGCACACCCCTCTGGAGGACCTGGATTGGAACAGAAAAGAGAGGGATGATTTGGCTGAAATCCTTGCTCCAGTCTTAGTCAGGACTAAGGTTTGGTTCAATAAGAAGGTCCGAGAATTCAGGAGGCACTCGGGAGAATCCTCCTCCAAGGATGAATCGACACCAATAAGAGAAGCACCAGTTCCAAGGTCCGAAACACCAAAGAAAACCCCTCCTGCCTCAGCAGCTCAGGGACCTGTGGAATCTACTCCTTCTCCATCCACTCAGGTATATAAGAAGAAGCTCAAGGAAGTAAAGAAGGAACCGGTGGAAAGAGATCTTCAGGAGAAACAGGCAGAATTGCCTATTGGACCAGAGAACATCATCATCCTCAGTGAAAGTGAAGAGAGTGAGAGGCCAACTCCTACAAATGTTCCTGAGGACCCAACAGATAAAGACAAGGAGGTCCAGAGCACTGAACTTCCAGGTGCTATTGATTCTTCTACTGCCATTGTCTCCAGTGCTCCTTCCACATCCCAGCTTGAGTCAACAGCTGCACAGACCTTGAGTGTCATGAGCTCCCTGTCTCTTGGTCCCCTTGCTTCTCCTGCAGATTCTTCTTCCTCTTTTGCATGGGTGCAACCCTTGGTTGACAAAAGGAAGAGAAAACCATCCTCCCAAAACTTGGGACCAAATTTTGATGCTGTTGCAGCCATGTTGGGCACCACGCCTTCTCGTGCCAAGAAAGCAAGAACCACCTCCAGAATAGTATCTGATACTCGAGGTCAGCAATTCCTGGAGATTGCCAAGCCTGCAATGGACAAATCAGAACAGGACTTGCAAGTATCTGACTTGGAGCTACTGAGAATCCCAATGGGAGAGTCTACCCCTGAAGGCGAGATCCATAACCTCCAGGAAACAGTCACAAGAGTTATTGGGAGAGTGGAAAAAGGACAGCAAACTATCGAACAGCTGGAAGAGCAAGCCCGAGTTCTTACAGGTTTCATCAAGTCTCTTCTATCTAAGGACAAAGTTTTGGATCCCACCCCTTTGACTGCTCTACCTCCTCCTGTAATACTAAGCCAAGATGAAGTGCAAAGTATAAAAGATATGCACAAGTATTCTGTTTATGGCAGAGCTATCGAAGCCATGGTGGATGACATGCTTGTTGCTGGGTTAAACTTCATCGATGAAGCTTTCAAGCTCTATGAAAAGGTGAGTAATATGCAACTGAAGCTCTCCTCCACTATCAGTACCATGGATAAAGAACTCAAAATCTGGAGCAGTTGCATAGTAGACCTCCGCCTCATGGGACAAACAGATGAGAACATCTTAATGGCGAACAAGATTTTTGATGATGCCAAAGACAATTTATCAAAGTCTTGGGTCTACAGCGTGGAGTGGAAGATCAGAGTATTAGAAGAAGCTGTGGTAGAGATGAAGAACAGTTGGCAGAAGGGAGAAGCTTTCAAAGCACTGACAGTGGCTGCCTTCAAAGATATACATTGTCATCTTCAGGATGAAAACTCTGGTGCTTTCCTGTCCCTGCAAGAAATCAAAGCTCAGTTCAGAGCTTTTGTCAAAAATGATCTGTTCAAGGAAAGCACCATCTCCAAAGAAAAGATGAAGGACATTTGCTCTCTTCAATATGCCATTAAAGAAGCAAATAAAGATTATCATACTCACGTCGAGTTTGATAAAGAGATGGAGAAGTGTCTAGGATTTTGGACTCAGTCTGCAGCCAACACGTCGGTTCCACGTGGCAGAGACATAGCCGAGGCTTTGAAGAAGTTCAGGCAGCGAATTCTGAAGACAGTGGGTCCCTCCCTGTAGCTGGCCACCTGTCTCCTCCTTCTTTCTTTCTTTTCTCTTCTTCCCATTCTTTTCGTATTCCTTGTAATTAGTTAGGATATTGCAACCGGCAATACTTAACTATTCTTTATTTAAAAGAAACGGTTACAAGACGTAACTGAATTGTAATCTATATAATGGCCTTTCCACGCCATTTTGAAGGGAGGAAGAACTTGGCATATTCTTGAAATTGTAAATAGATCTTGAACGTATCAATACAAAAGGGCTTTCTATTCATTCTCTATCTGAATCTCTGTATCTCTGTGTTTTCCTTTAGTATTGTGAAGATTATTTTGTACCTAATTTGTTAGTCTCTGCTGATTGCTTTTGCAAATACAGTGATCTTGCACAACCAAGAAAGAACTTTGTGTCTTTGATTAATGAATCTGAAGAAGGTTGTTTGAAGAACTTTGTGTCTTTGAATTTAATCATATTCAGCTAATGCAAATAATCTTGTTCAAATTCCCTGCAACTTCGCACTCGTAAAGAATTATTCTGTTATCTATAATTCCAAACGTTTGCTATTCTGCTTATCTTCGTACCCTCTTTCCTCAGTCCTTTTGTAACTGATGATCTTTGTGGAAAACATTTTCGTGGTATCCAAGTTCAACCATAAAATAACGTTCTGTATATTTGTAAATAAGTTCGTGTCTGAATAAGGGAACCTCTCCCATTAAAGAGGAGGGACTTCTTGTCCCCTGACTGTTGCTCTTCTAAAAGTCCTATTTGCAGATATGTAAGCAGTGTTAGATGCACACTCTGTTGTGTTTGAAAATATGCCAAAAGGTTTACCTCCAAAGACAGATCATGATCATGCTATCTAGTTAGTACCAACCTTATAGGTACCCATATGTGCAAAAGAGTGAGATGAAGAAGATTTTACAAGAGATGTTGGAAGTAGGAATCATTTTTCATATTCAGAGTGCTTATTCTTCTCTAGTAGTGATGGTGCATAATAAAGATGACATGTGGTGCTTGTGTCTTGATTATAGGGAAATTAATAAGTACATAGTCAAAGATAAGTTTCCTATTCCTGTAATTCATCATTTTCTTAATGAGTTGCATGGTGCTGTTTACTTTACAAAGGTTCATCTTTGTTGAGGATACCACCAATTCAGAATGAAGGATGAGGATGTTCATAAAATTTCCTTTCAAACACATAAGGGCCATTATGAATTCCTGGTAATGCCTTTTGGGATCACAAATGCAACTTCTACATTTCAAAGTTTGATGAATTCTATTTTTAAGACATTCCTGTGGAATTTTGTTTTAGTGTTCTTTGATGATATATTAATTTATAGCAAAACATGGGAGGAACATTTGCATCATGTAAATAAGGTGTTGGAAACCCTTGAACACCATAAAATTTATGAAAATCCCTTTAAGTGTTCTTTTGGAGTTAAGGAGGTCAAATATTAGGGTCACATTGTCTCTCATAAAGGTGTTAAAGGGGATCCTAATAAGACCAAATCAATGATGGAGTGGAGGTTCCAAAAACCCTAAAGAATCTACGAGGATTTTTGGGGATTACAGGTTATTATCATAGATTCGTAAGGTATTATGGAAGAATAACACCACCTCTCAAATATTTATTAAAGAAGGAATCTTTCCATTGGAATGAGGACGCTACCAAAAATTTTATCAGTTAAAAGGAGGCCATGTGCACACCACTCCAATCTTGGCTACTCCATATTTTCCCAAAACATTCATTTTTGAATGTGATGCATCAAGGTCTTATATGGGGGAAGTTATCATGAAAGAAGGCCATCCTATTTTCTTTTTGAACCATTAATTAAAAGGTAAGAATTTTTCAAAGAAAACTAATGAGAAGGAAAATGCTAGCCATACTTCATGGAGTAAAGCAATGGAGACCATATCTCATAGGAAGACACTTTAAAGTGAAAAAAAAAATTCATGATAGTCTGAAATGCTTCTTGCAGCATCGTTTATCATCTGAAGAACAATAAAACATGGGTCTTAATGATGTTAGGATATGATTTTGAGATTATCTACAAGAAATGGAAGGATAATGTAGTCGCGGATGCTTTGTCTAGGAAAGATGAATCAATTGCAACATTGTTATGTGCCATATCCATCTTACAAGAAGATTGGGTAGAGGAGGTAAGGTCTGAATGGAGAAATGAACCAACTATACAAAAACTCATTCATAATCTCCAAAATGATCCAAGCATGTATGAAAAATTTTTTCTTGAAAGGGGATGCTTTTGGTATAAAAATAGATTCTACCTATGTAAGAACTCCACTCTTAAAAATAGGGGTCTATCTGAGCTTCATGCTTCTTCAGTAGGAAGGTAGTCTGGATTCTTGAAGACTTATCATCAAATCAAACAATATTTCTTCTGAGAAGGGATCAAAAGGGGATGTCCAAAAATTTTGGAAGAATTCATGGTTTGTCAACAAAATAAGGGTGAAATAGTTTGGTCCCTAGGTCTTCTACAACATCTATCTATTCCTAGCCAATGGTGGGAATAGGTTTCCATGGACTTCATCACATGATTTCCTAAATCTGAAGGAAAAAATGTCATCATGGTTGTGGTTGATAGACTCACCAAATATGCTCATTTTTGTGCCTTATCACACCCATTTTCTACAAGAATAGTAGTAACATCCTTCATGGACATAGTTCAGAAGCTACATGGGACACTGAAGATTATAGTAAGTGATTGGGACCCTATATTTACTAGTAATTTTTGGGCTGATTTATTCTAAGAGTTGTTGAAAGAAGAATTACTTGTTTGCAATCAAGGTGTGATAGTTCCAAAAGATGTGTGTATGAGCATTGACGATCATTTAGCTTGATACAATTCCTTGTAGAAGTAAATGCATGATAGATGTGAGAATATTTTCTTCATTTTGTTTCTTTACAAGGTGTATTTCACAATCTTTGAGAATCTAGTAGTTATGATAGTCAGACAAAGTCTCAGACTAATTGTGTATAATGTTTGATCCATGCAGGTTCGATGCCTTGAGGAGTAAACTTGATCAGAAAAGTGGGATTTTAAGCTTGAGAATAGTTTACATGGTATGAATATGCTAAAACACACCCTCAAGACATCTGTCAATTAGGGTTTGATATTATTTGTGTGTAAATTCTTATAGGAAAATTATAGTCATTTTTATCTACCCTTAGATACAACAGTTTCTAAATCCCATGCGTGTCTGTCTTGTCACCCAGCTGGTCGCCATGGGCGCTCACCAAAAGGCATGTACGCAGGTGTTCTGAGCCCCTCTCTTTTATATGAGTCATATAATAATACATCATCTACTGATAGGTATACTTAAGGTAAAAGGAGATATGGAAAGATCAACCAGGTAATCCATTATAGAAAGCCTAAGTAATGAGGTATGCTAAATCATCATATGCATCCATGATAGCCACTTAATAACAATGTAAAAATCATAATAGACTAGATCAGAACCATGACAATCATATAACAACATAGATATAGAGAATGAACCAGTTACATATAAACATACCTATATATATATATATATATATATATATATATATAGTATATATACATATATACTATATATATATGTATATATATGTATATTATAATGGTTCAAAATTTCTAGTAGCCACATTACATTCAAAGGAGGTCATCTCAGACCATACATGTTAAAATGCAATCAGAGTCATGCATTAATCCCTACATGATCTTCCCTGATGAGAAATCCTAGCTATACCCTCCCCATTTGGAACCTTTCATTACACACCACTAGTGCCATACATAGGCCTATTACATCCTTTAGAATCCTTAGCTACTAAATGCTCTAAGAGCCCTTGCACTACTGCAACCCATTCTATTACTCAACACTTATATCCTCTCTATGCATTCTATCTTCTCTATCTCAGTGTCCCTACTTCTTATGAGCATCTCTTTTTATATGATCACCATCCCCACCACCATACCTTCCTTCCTGAGTAACAAATTACATTCCAAGTTTCAATGTGGTCCTCCAATGGTGAATGCTTATCCTTTTCTAAACCCTCCACTCTCTACTAATGATGTCTTTCTGGGAATCCTTCCCTCACATGGAATATCCTTTTCTTGACCTCCAAGGTTCCAAGCTGGCACCCTATCCACTCAGCACGCCTAGTCAGGTCACGTTTTTCCTCAAGTGCCTCCAGAATGCCAAATATGGATAATTCCTTTAAACCCAATGTCTCTATTCCTTCTACGTGCATGCCCTGTGTTTCTGCTAAACCCTTCTTAAAAATCTTTTTCCTACATGCTTCTCACCCTGCATGTTCCCTTCTTCTTACTAGGTCATATACGTGCCCATGCATTCCCTTTGGTACTTAGACAATATTCCAAGGCCCAACATCACCCCCACACTAATCTTGTTCTTCATCCTCATAAACATATTACTTCTTAAAAGAATAAAGAATAGAGGATACCCATGAAAAAATTTGAATGAAGAATGAAGGAATGGAAGAATGGGAGAAGAATGAAAGAATGAAAGAATCTGAAAAGAACTTACTTACTACTGCAATAGGAGTGGGAAATCCTTCCTTATTGTCTACCTCAATCTTATCCTAGGCATCCACTTCACCCTGTGCCTACTGAAGTAGGTCACGCTGACTAGAGCGTTCACCCTCCTCAAAGCTTAATTCCTCACCCTTAGCATTCATCGTGTCTAAAATTCCTTCTAGTTACTTTCTAAGGTCATCTAGTGCATCCATTTGACGGGTGATCTAGGGATACAGCTCCTTAAGCCTATTCTTAATTGAATCCCACAAGGATTCGATAGCTTCCATCTTCTTCTCAACCTCGGCTAGGATTTTATCCCACTATTGACATGTTCCACTTATTATTCTCTTGGAATTATTTTAGATGATGCCTCATGTTTAGTGAACTAGTATGTTTGTCACCTCATATCTCTGTTAATGCAATTTTCATATACATAGATACTTCAGCCATGTTAGTTAGATGGTGGTCTTTACAGTGATAAGGATTTTTAGTTATTGGTTAACTAATTTCCAAGAACCAATCTTCAGTTTCTCTTCCTTTTCTTTATATGCGCGCTAAATGCCTCTTCTACTGATTCCAACATGAGTGGCCACCTTTCCATGGTGAGGATGCGGGTTAAGTCTTACAATCATTACAAGGTTGACTCATATTTTTTTCTTAGGATGAGCGCTAGGTCTAGGTGTGTTTCAAAATTATGACATTTCTGTAATCATTTCTATCTTCTTTTGTACACCTCACACACCTTTTGCCTTCTCCTCCCTTAAGTTCATGAATCCTTAATTGTGCAGTGATCAACTCCTCTTGCTTCAAACCCTTTACTTTTCTCAATGATTTCTTCCTTCTTCTTCAATGACAGTTCTTCCTCCAGGAATTCACTATTATCATTCCTCCCAATAGATCCTAATCTCAACTTCTAAACTGATCAACCTTGTTGAGTGCATTGCAAAATTTCTCATCTAGATGAATTATGAAAGAGACATTCACCAAAGGGATTCACTCCCTTATATTTGCTAGAATTCTTCATGAGCGCTCTCTTGAAGGAAAAGAGAATTTGAACTCTAGTAAGTCATCAACATGCGGGACTTAACATCCCAAGATAACATTTAATTTTTATATGTTGATATATGCCTTCTTCTTCATGAATGAATACCATAGCCAGGAGTTGTTGGATATGGTACAGATGCTGCCTAAAGTGCATGTGCTAGTAGCACCTTATTTGGATCTAGTAATGTATCCCATCCCTTACCCTTTTTCTACCATTGTGCCACTTCCACACTTGTTTCCTGCAGGTGCCCCTTAAAAAAATTTACCATAAAATTGTGATTCCCACACATGCTTAAATATTCTTTCTCTATGACTCTCCTTCTTCAAATTCTCCTTGAGCAAATTTTCAGCTACTGGAACTGCTCCAACCATCCTAGCTTCCACAAAGTCCTTCTATGGTGCCACACTACTTCAGTTTTGCCATGGCTTCTTCTACTTGTACTCCTTGGTGAAGTTTTTGGGATCCTTTGATTCCTTGGTGCTTACTTCTTCGCTTCACCACCTTGTCAGTGAGAATGCCTTCTTCATCATGTTCTTTTCATCCTCCTTCATCCTCTAAGTCATGTAATCTATATACTAGATGGTCTTAAGCTCACTTCATACTCATTGTCATCCCTAATCACCAATTTAAGGCCTCTAGGATCTCTCATTTCCTCTGAAGTCTACCTTTTCGTGCCACCTTCTACTTATTCTTAACATGGTGATTCATATTATAGGAGATTCTAGCCTTCTCTTTCTCCTTAACTAGGCAGAATACTTCCTTGATGGTGCAGGATTCTTGAAAATGTGTGAAGGGGAATTTTCTTATGCTCTAGTGCTATCCTCTTATTTTGGTAAAAAGACTCTTTTTACTTTCCTGAATACGTGACATTCTTTCTGTGCACATAGGTGTTTAGCTTAGCACTCAACTCCTGCATGCACCCTTGTAGATTGTGTTGTTCTGCATGAACTTGGTGCCTTTTTCTCAAGAGCCTCCTCTCTCTCCCTCTTCCTTGGCATGGACCTTCTTTCTTATGTGAAGGGTCTTTGAAGAGGAATGGATAAAGACATCAGTTGTTGTTACTTCCTCCTGAGCATTCAAGTGTTGATATGTGATTTCTTTTGTAAAAGGATGTGTTCCTTTGATTGTGAAGTCATGCTTGATATGGACTGTATCTTCTTTGTAATTGAAGATCTTTGACTGAGTCGGAATATGATTGGACTCTTTTATTTCTTTCATTTTGCACCTGAGTTTAATCTGACCTCGGAATGAATTGTGGATTTATCCATCTATAAGACCCAGCCTTGGATCAGTGGCATTGATCCAAGTGATGCTTTAAGTTTATTCGGGATGAACTAAAATTATAGACCTTACGCAGGTTGCAAGGTCTGAATGCGTTGAATAAGCTATTCCGGAGTCTAACTCAGGCTGATCGTGTTAAATGAATTGGTTCCCGATATCGTAATATCAGGAAGGTCTTGATCATGGGCCAGGTAATAAATTCAGATACATTTATTCAACTAGCCTATTGGCAGTGCTGGAGTGAATCCTTTTCGTGAATGTATGTCTGTAGGTTCTTATTCTGAACATTTTAAATGTTAGACCTAAACTGGATTTATTAAGGTTAGTAACCTAAAACTAAACTATAACCTATGGGTTAGATTAATGTTAATCTAACCTAGGCCTAAGCTATAAGCTAAATGTTCTAAGTTAGTAACCTAGCGCTAAGGAGGTTAGACTAAGTAGCATCTTAAATCCTAACCTATGCTTCTAACCTAACTAATGAACAAGGAAGAAAGGGGACCTATGAAGGGGTGCGAGCCATGGGCGGCAGTTTCTATGGCATTAAATGGGATGGATAAGTATGAAGGACAGGGATTTAGTGGAAGTTTCAAACGGCTAGTGAGGCTGACGTGGCAGAGTCGCCAAAGTTAGAAATGGTCTTTGAATTGTTTTTATCCATCGCCAACTATGGCGGTCGGTGGCAATGGAGATTGAGCGGGAATTTTGGAGTTAATACAATTAATGAACTCGGTCTTCGAGCTCGGATTTCTCGGGAAGACATGCAAAATGGAAAACTGGTAGTTTGTTTGGGTTTTCATGCGCTCCAGGTTTTCTCTCTGTTTGATCACTGGTTCTTCGCACCAGTCTACTTGGTGTTGCATGGAAAATATGAGTGTAACTCGCTCTTTTCTCTGTCAAGGAAAGTTTATAAGGCATGGAAATAACAAATTATTGTTGTTGAATCTAACGTGGAAAAAGAGAAGAAGGCTCGAGCTCTTTCAGTGGTCTTCTTCAGATTTTTAAGCGGCATTACCAGGCATGTTAGGCCCTAACCTTTAAAAATCTTGCTTTCTTTCAAATGATTTCATTAGAACAACTCTGTTCAGATGATTTTTGGGTTCAGTTGGTTTTTATGGTAGCTTGTGTGATTTAGTTGTTGTATCTTCTTACTGGCTCGATTTTTCAAGTAAACCCTTGATGGGTGTGTATTGTGTTTCGAACTGTTGCACTATCTTGCTGTGTTTTGCATTTCGGTTAGATTTTGAAGAAATGCTTGCAAGGAAAATACATGAATTCGGTTCTGTGGGAGTCCATGAATTGTTCTCTTGTTGGGTTCAGACTTCAGTCGATACCTTGCCGTTTTCACTTGTTGAAAAGGATACTGTTGGAATTCTTGAATGTACATAATATTTCGACTTCTGTTTAATTTATGTCGTAAGTAATATATGTTATTGAGGCTGTTGAACTTCTTGAAATGAAATTATGTCTTGGTTTCTGAAGAAGTACAGTCGGGAATACATTATGTTATTGAATCCCGTTGGAATCCTTGAGTTGATAGTATTTTGACTTCTGAAGGAGTTTTTGATTGAGAATATTACTTGGGTTCGAACTTTTTGAACTATTGATGCGTATATTATGTTTTCCTCTTCTGTATAAGCTTAGAGTGAATATTGTTGTATGGACTCAGTTGGAGTCCTTGTTATGAAACCAGTATTTTGCTTCTGTATAAGCCTGATTGTGAATAATTATTATTATTGGCACGATTGGAATCCTTAATATATATAAATCTTGTATTTTGGCTTCTATAGAAGCTTTGTCGTGAATACTGTATGATTTTGGATATTGTGGGAATCCTTGAATAGATAGAGTTTTAACTGTTACAGAAGTTTAATCAAGAATACTATATGGGTTCGATTCCTTTTTGAGTCCTGGAAAGGTAACATACGTTTCTACCTTTGTAGAAGTTCAGTCGTGAATACTGTATGTTATTGGTATAGTTAGAATTCTTGAATTTGATATGTATCTTGTATCTTTCTACTTCTGTAGAAGTTTATTTGAAGAATACCACATGGGTAAGACTCCTTTTTTATCCTGGAGGCGTATATTATGTTTTCCTTTCTGAATAATCTCAGTTGTGAATACTGTTATGATTCTTGTGTTGTGGTCGCATGAAAGCAACTTCAATCTAAACCTTGTTTTGAGCATTAGTGGTATGGATACTGTTGGAGATTTGAAATGTTGCGAGTTGGCTTGATTTTTGATTTAAACCCTCGCTGTGCGTGCATGACGTTCAGACTCTTTTTTTTAATATTCTTGTGTCCCTTTCTGTCCGCTTCTGTGGAAAGTAAAGGAAGGGGCTTTCTTTTCAAACTATACTTGGTTTGAGACCTTGTTGTAATCCGTAGTAGCTTGGCATAGGAGGAAACTCTGAGGAAAATACTGTTATGGAATTTCGGCTTTTGATCTAAGTCCTTGCAGAGTTTTAGTAGGGACTAGATTGAGCTGTATGTTGCTGAGTGGGATTGTTGTCGTGTTTGTGCATGATTACGTCTTCTGTTAGTATGAATATCTAGTCGTGAGCTTGACTGAACTAATGAGCTGTTAACTGTACCTCGACAAGCGATGGCATTGGTTATTTTCTCGTTTGTTGATTAGTATGGAAGGTTATGTGGAGTCTATTTGATAGATTAATCATCACTGCCTTGGCGCGAGAGCTACTGTATTGCTAGTAAACTACAGGAAGTTGTTTTATTTAAATTTTAACAAAACTGTGGTTCTTCTTGTGGTCTCGTCTGACTTATTCGCATGCGTATAAGGTGAATGCTTTACTCTTGAGGAGACGGTACAGTCATGAGCTTGATTTGAAGGGAAATATGAATGACTCGTTTTCTTTCTCTTCTGTTGTAAAGTATTTGTTGATATATTTTTATCTAACTTTTGGAATTGTTTTAACATACTGATGGAATCATGTATTGTTATGATATTCATTTTACTATGTTGAATGTAATGGTCTGTCTGATGTTTGCTGTCCTTGGGATTCAGATGGATAGTTGTTTTAGATGCATTGGTTCTTCTTGGTCACTAACGTTTATGATGAAATATCTGGAAGGTATCTAGGACTATTTAGTAACTATAATATGAGTTACGCGTGTATAGTTTTATTGTATTACAAGAGCATAATCTGAAATATGTTTACATGTTTGGTGAATTGATTTCATTTAAACAGGTTGTTTAATGAAAACAATTGGTGGATTGCAATTGTTTTAAGAGTTAGTGCTTATCATGCTCAGTTCATCGAACTGACCCGTGTTGACAATTTTTGCAGATGGTTGCCGTAAGTGGTAAAAGCACGCAGATCTGATAGGATGATCAGATTGTTTAATTTGGTTTTATGATGAATTACAGCTTGATTCTCTAAATGTACTACTTGAAGAAAGATGTTCTTTTTCTGTTGAGTATTGTATCAAGTATGCTGAATGCATAAAATGTATTTGATTAGTTCTGAAAGGAATGGAAAGAGGTATTTGTTACTTATGTGTTTGCATTCGTATCTTGTTGGGTTGATCTTCTTCGGTTCGAATGATCTTGAGAGCATTATTATTATTGTATAATTTGGAGACTTTTGTGATTATCTAAGTAAGCTTGCAAGATTATGTGACTGAATACTTATGATTGTTTAGTAGTTCTAGTATGTTCTATCTAAAGCTAAATTGGAATTTAGATCACTGTCTTTCTGGAAGCTAGGGTTAAAATAAACCTGAGCAGGAAGCTAAACAAGCTGAATAAATTATTACTTCCTAGTCTTGATCTAAGTCAAGACAACGTTTAATTGGATTCTTAATCACTATATCTCGATACTAATAAGTAAGATATAAATTCAGTTATGAGAACTGATATAAACCTAAAAAGGGTTTGGTTGGCAATCTCATGTGAAGATTATGGGTTATTGTCCAATTTCGTTGATTTAGAATTATGTATATTCTATGAACTCCTTGATGGGACCTCTAGTCTTAATAACTTCTCTTGTGTAATGGGTTTTATTAAGAAAGGTCATTCTAAGGTGAGGAACCCAGGGATTGGGAAAGGCTAACCTTAGGGGAGCGTCTTTTAGTATAATTTTAACTCAACGTGTGTAACACTTATTAATAAGTAGATCTTTTCGAGGTGGATTTAAAGGTTGACGGCACAAGTCAACTGCAGGGTTGTACCTTCGAGAAGATTAGGATCTTCTCGAAGATACAACAATGCAGGTGACCTTATGACGACACCCTTTGCATTGATCGTTAAGATTTACACCTTAAACTCGAACAAGTTACTCTGGGACTGATTAGGAATGTGGTCACGTTATAAGGCTGCCCTAGGAGACTCGGGGTATCTTGACACACTGGATTAACTAGGGTTGACCCAGTATGTCAGCGTATCCCTAGTCCTCGGGGGCATCCCTATAACGTTGTCATCTTACTAATCCATTCCTGAGTGAATAACTTGGGGCAGGAGAGTCTGACAGAAGTCAGTATAAGACATTCTACATAACATAGGAATGGGGTGAAGGACGTATTCCAGATTGACGAGTATGCTGTCAAGGAACACGAGACATAAGCAGTATGTTTCAAATCTTTGGCCAAAGTATCGCAAGCTGCTGATTGCGTTGTCCTAAGTCACCTAGTCTAAGGGATGAGATGCCAATGAATAATGGTAACAATTATTCAGATAGGTTCCTTGGACAGAGCATTCTGAATCCCAGAATAGGGAAGAGAACCGCAAGAGTGATGTGTTAAATAAAAAAAATGCCAACTCTTAATACTCATGAATAGATCGGTAGATTACCGAGTCATGGAATGAATAGATCGGAGGTACTCCGAGTCATTACAGCTGCATATGGTTATCTGTTATAAGAATGGTTGTTTTGATTTGTGAGTTCTAAATTATGTATTTAGAACCAGGAAGTATTTATCAAAAAAAAAAAAAAAATTACTTGTTCTAATGTATAAAAATGAGGCTGTTACACTCACGGTAGTCTTGGTCCACTGTGTTGAGATCAAACCTCAACTTTTTTCCTCCTTGAAGCTAGTTGACCCCTACTTGGAAGTATTGTCACAGTGAAGGAGAAAGGCAATTTGCACCATGGCCTCTTGGTGTTGTTTGTTAAGGTGAACCTACCAATATAGAAATGTTGGTATACTAAAAACTCATATTTTCCTTACACTAGAGCTGGTAATTTCTCAAGTATTCTCCACTCGGCCCATGAACATGTATCACACATTCACTTATACCATTTCTCCAGGTGCACCTTATGGGTGGCCGTCATTTTTTTGCAAGTATACTTCTCAAATCTCTTGGTAGGGGAGGGGTTCTCATCTGGGTACTCCCATACAATTTTTTTGGCCCATTAGGCACTCCAATTTTTGAAAACAAGATGGTAAGGAGGACATTCCCAAACATGATTTTCTCCCTGTCGCGTGCAACATTGATAATCTCCTCTTCTATGACACTGAGAGGTTGTAGATGGCCCCCTCAGAGATCTTTCGACAAACGTTCAACCATGCCTTGTTGATCTGGGTCCATCTTTCCTGTCCATTTAGTTTTGTGACCAAGCACGCAACCATCCTCATTACAGGTTCTGAAATCACAGAGATGTTGAAGTACCGTGACCCCTTCTTGTAGTCATAGGCCTCCATAGTTTTCTTTATGGCCTCCTTGTCATCCAAGTCATCATCAAATGAATCTCCCTCACAGGTAAGACCAATAAATTTGGAGATCAGTTGGGGAGTTATCCTCATCCTTCAGTCCTACGAAGTAGAAATGGTCTTCATTTATTTGTGAAATTAGCCATTGGTACAACTGCTCGGGTTTACAAAAATAGGGAAACTCATAGAGTTGCAATAACCCAGACCTTCTCCATCTCCACCTTTACTTCATCATCATAGATTGACATTCCATTTGGTGTCCTTTTTCTATAGTTCTAATCATTTCCAGTGCCATCTCTTTCTCTGTGGTGCTTGTTTGATGGTTTTAGTCACTTACAGCCATCTTTCTCACATGAGACACCCATTCCTTTCCAAGCAATACACCATATGGGTATTGCATTTCCGCGTACCAATCCTCGTTGAAACTAGTGGAAACAACTTGTTTCCCTTTGCCCTTTCCCTTATTTGGTGAAACGGTGGTTACTTTCCTTGGTGCCATTTCTCTTGTTGGGTTATTTTAAAAACTCTTTCTTCCCCCCGATCCTGGCTCTTGCTTCAACTCTATGGCTCTACTCTTAAGTGAAAAATCCCTTCAATCCTGTGCCCTAGCTTTGGAACCCTAACCTGGAAAAACCCTTCCTTCCACAAGACGACGTATTCTTTTGCGGGTTTCAAAAACTCCAACAACCCTTTCCCTCATGCTCATGTACTATTTTTCCACCCTGGTTCGTTAATCAAACTAGTTATGCACTCAGATCTTCACAACCTTCTTTCATACAACTTTTCTCAAGGATGCCCTAGTTCGCAAGAGCTCTTCAATATCACAAATGTAAGGTAACAATAATGTATCTTGACCTCTTACTTATAGTTTTTTCTTCTTTTCCACAATAAATGCAATGCCACCTACCATTGTACCTTTACAATAAAGGTGGATTTTTCCTCATAAGCCAACCTTTCAACACTTTTACCCCCGTGCCCAATCCTGTGTGAAAAAACTTCTACAACCTTCTGTGTGTAAAAATCCTTACTGACCGAAGATCCTTACGCGTGTGCTCAACACCGAAGGCACTTCTTCTGTCCTTACCCTGATTTTTTGACATCACCTACCTCATGTTGTTCCTGTGCTTCTCATACTTGTACGTGGTCTTTGTAAAGCTCTCTTGACACCAAACTCCTTATGTCCACCTTTTCTACACGCACTCTTCCAAACTTTTCGCTTTTGATCCTTCAATCCAGGCCATCGAAATATAGCTTCCACTTCCAACTTCCATTACTTGTCGCATTAATCCATCCCACACAAAAATGGATGTGCAGTCCTCTGCGCATATAATTTTTTTGAAAATAATAAGTGGCTACCAGCGCACAATGCACACAAAAAAAAAAATGAAAGGGAACAAGCAACGAGAAGGGGAAACACAAAGAAAGGAAAATGCATTAAAGGAAATCCTAGGCTAAATGGCAATACTGCCTTATTTATGATTACATAGAAGCCTTATTTATAGTAGGGCTTTAGCCTACTCCCATTGAAATGGCCTGGTAATCTTGTCCCATCCAGTGCTTGTAACTGGCATGCGCCTGAATCAAGGATGTATGAGATGATATATGGCCCTAACCAATGGAATTTTAGTTTCCTCAGATGGCAAAAATTTGGAGTCATAAAGCAAGACCATCTGCCCAACCTCAAATTGTTTTTTTTTAATATGGTGATCATGCCATGCTTTTTGTCATGCCTTTTCAGTCTTCTGACTCCACCTAGCAAGTGATCACCTTTCATCCAACTACATTAACTTCTCCATGTGCTCCTGTAGTGCTTGTTCATCAGCTAATCCTCCTGTGCGCAATACATAGGGATGGTAGCATGAATTCTACTGGTAACACAGCTTCTGTGCCAAACACCAATTGGAATGGTGTGGCCTTGTTCAATTTCTTGTAGGTAGTCCTATATGCCCATAGTACAACTGAAACTTTTTCATCCCAATCCTGTCTTCCCACATCACAAATTTTTTAGCGTGTGACTCAAAATTTTGTTAAATGCCTCAGCAGTTCCATTAGCTTGTGGGTGATATGGGGTAGTCTTGTGGTGGGCTACCATGAATTCTACCAACAAGATTCTAACTGTCTCATTCAAGAAATGGGTACCCCTATCACTCGTTAAAATCAGTGGGCATCCTTATCTGCTGATTATATTTTCCCACAAAAACCTAGCTGTTGTTGTTGTTGCACAGTCCTTTGTAGGCATTGCCTCTACCCATCTTGTTAAGTAGTCAGTGCAAGTGATGATATAGCGTGAACCAGTCCTTCACACAGTAGGTGAAATTGGTCCTACAAAATCAATGGCCCACTTCTCAAATGGTTCTGCGCTAGCTATCGGCCTCAAGGGCATCTCATCCCTTCTTCCTGGTTTGCCAAGGCACTGGAAATGGTCACAGGCCTTGCAAAACTCAATGCAATCCTGGTAGATGCTTTCCCACCAAATCCCTACTAGTAGAATCTTTCACGTGGTGGCATTCCCTGCATAGTGTCCTCCTGCAATCCCACCATGTGCTTCCTCCATGATTGCAATGTGCTCATGTTCCAACACACACTGAGACAAAACCTCATCATGACCTAGTTTGTATAAGTCTCCACTGATTAACATGTAGGGCGTGATGCGTATGGCTAACTATTTTCTTTCCAGAGTCTTCATTCCCTCCGGTGCCACACCCGTTTTGAGAAACACAACAATATCTTCCAAATCAGAGGGCATGCGCCACAGCCTAAAAAATTATGCATCTGGCATTATATCCTCAATGATTTATGCATCCTCCCCTGAGTCAATCCTTGACAAATGGTCAGGCCCTGAGTTACTCTTTCCTGGTTTCACAACAACTGTAAACTCAAACTCTTGAAACAACAAGACCCACCGACATATGCGCCCTTGTAAAATGGGCTTGTTCACCAAGTACTTCAATGCCATGTGGTCTGTGTAGAATATGAAGGGTGTTGCCAATAGATATTTCCTGAATTTGTGCAGTGTGTAGATCATTGATAGTGCTTTGTGCTCAGTAGTAGTGTAGTTCTGTTCTGCTGGTGTTAACTTCCTGCTAGCAAAACACAAGGGGTGGTCAACAATCCCTTCTCCAGGTTGTGCTAAGACTGCCCCAATCGCCATCCTTGAAGCATCAACATGTACATGGAATGGCTTATCCCAAGAGGGAAAGTGTAATATGGGCATAGTGATAAGCCTATTCTTCAATGTATCAAATGTTGTCTGTTGCGCCTCTCCCCAGTGAAATGCACTTTTGTGTTTTAGTAACTTCTCCAATGGCATGGTGATCTTGGCATACCCCTTAATAAATTTCTGGTAGTACCCCATATGCCCAAGGAATCCATGCACTGCACTCTGGCTGGTAGGCTCCCCCAATCCCACAATAACGACAACTTTGGTGGGATCCACCAGCAAGCCTTCCTTACATATGATGTGCCCCAACAGGGTTCCAAATGGAGTAGCGAAGAGACATTTCTTGATGTTGAGGGATATGTGCAACTGTCGACATCTTTCAAACATCAACCACAAATTGTCACAATGGTCTTTCACTAGTCCATACACGTCCAGTCATCAAGGTAGACCTGAAGGAACTTATGGATAAAATCCTGAAATGCCTAGACCACTATGCGTGAAAACACAACAGGTGCATTCTTTAGTCCAAAAGGCATGACCGTGTAGGAAAAAATTCCCCATTCAGTGGTGAAATTTGTCTTTTCTTGGTCTTCCTTAGTAATTCTAACTTGATGGTATATCCTGAGAATCCATCTGTGAAGGAATAGATTTCATGCCCAGCCACTCCTTCCAGGATTTCCTCAGTAAAAGGGGTTGGAAAAGGATCAATTACACATACCACATTTAAGTCCCTGTAGTCAACACAGATCCTTATCCTTCCATCCTTTTTAATGTTGATGACCATGGGGCTTACCCATTCTGATTCCTCCATAGCTTCAATGATTCCTGATGTGATCATCTTGTCTATCTCCTCCTTGACCCAGACCCAAAATTTGGATTCATTCGATAAGGTCTCTTCTAGATTGGGTGCACACCCTCCTTTAACTTGATTTTCATTTCCCCCAAGGAGTGGTGGATGCCTTTAAGCTCATGGTACCACATGGGAATAAGTCCTGAAACTCATGCAATAGATCAATGATCTTTGAAACCTCCTTTTCTGACCAATAGTCCCCAATATTAGCCTCCTTAGGCTCTGTTTATAAGCCAATGTTAACCTTATTTATTTTGAGGGGTTCATGGTAGGTGCACACTTTCTCATCAACACTATCCATAACTTCGTGCGTACCTTCAGTATGGTTAACATCCAAATTTTCCATCTCTTCACCATCTATCACATAGACCATATTTCCCTTCTCTTTCTCCATGCATGCACGCTCAAGCTGCATCTCTTTTGACTCTTCCTCATCAAAGCGTGCTTCCAAACTAGGCTCACCCAATAAATCTAGTATTCTATCTTCTTCCATGGCACTATCTCCCATTGTTAGGTGCTTAACAACCTATGCAATGCCTTATCCACTGATGGCTTGGTGCTCGATATTCAAAATATTGAATGAGGCCAGCCATCAACTCCTACCAATTTCATGTCTGACAACACATCTATGAGTGAATGTACCATGCGTGCACACAACCTTGTAAAGTGGAGTACAACTTATGCACCCATAGAGAAGGTGGTAATGCTTCTGCACCTTCCATCTAGGCCTTCTCACATGCTTGGATGTGAAATGAGGTGGGTTCCTTCCCATGATAGTCTTGTATGATAGTGGGTGTATTGCTTTGGGAAAACCTAACAGAGAATGTGATTCTTACTTCATGCCACTCTAGAAGGCTATGCGATGTGTCACCCACCAATGTGCTATGGTCCGAGTAAGTTATAGCTGAGCATCCTTCTTCTTTTGATCTCACTCTTCCACTGGGTCTCCATCTCTCGTAAGAAAACATCAGGGTTGGCCCCTCCAGAGTAACTTGGAAACTTCTTTCCTCCCAGGTGCTTGACTGAACACGCCTTTGTTACTCTTGTAACAGATCCTCTTAATTGTCACCCAATTAACTCATAAGTCTCATGTGCACCCAATTGTCACATGCCACACTAGTTGTATCACTCATAGATTGAGCATCTTCAAACTGAATAACTCCTTCTGTAGGATTAATCACCTCAGGGTCCCTGATAGAGTGCACATAGATCCTGTCAAGAAATTCTTCACCCAAGGGCTTAGTATAGGGTGTTGACTTCCCATTGGTCAAGGGGATGATTACCCATTCTTCCTTGTTCTCAAAACTTATGTACCCTTTATTGAACCGTAGGTCAACATTGTTCTTATAACACCAGGGGCACCCAAGTAATGCTGGAAAGTTTTCCACCTTGGCTAGTGCCAAGACTTCAAAATCTCCAGTGAATTTTCCCCTTGGATAGTGATAACAACATCCTTCAAGACACCAATGGGCATTTCCTTTGTCTTGTTAGCCATATATAGCACATTTGAAGGATGACTGTAATGGGGGCCTTCCCATTTGATGTCAGGCATCTAGGGTGAGAACATTGACTTTCGTACCCGTGTCAATAAGAATATTTCTTAGGATCCATCCATCCATAACCAAATTCAAGGTAATCTCCTTATCACAGTCAAGGTTATGGGGAGGAAGGTTAGCATGCAAAACCTACCTCTCGTGCTCTACTCTCTGCATGCATGGTATTTCTCCCGTAACCATTCCCCTAATAAAGGAATGATATTCTCTTGCCTTAACATTTTGCATACTTCCCTGACCTCATCTAGATCCTTCTGTGGAGCCTCAGTGCTCTTCCTTTGTTCTAACTACCTTGACTACTCCTTTAGGCACTAGATTTCTCCTTGTAGGCTTTGAATTACATCCATGGTCTCTTGATACACCTCTTTCTAATGAGTAGGGTCTAGATACTTACCATACACCACCTCTTCTCTTGTAACCAGTGGCTTCTGCCTTGGTGTCTCCTTGGCACATGTAGCTTCAACTCGCATAGTCACCAATACAGGCTCTAGTTCTGAGTCACGTGCCACCCTTGGCATCCATTGTGAGTCAAACTTCTTTATGCTTACCATTCTGTGCCTTTTTCCTTCGGTGTTGTTAGCTCATATGTTCAAATAGCTCTGGGAACTCCTCATACTTGTGCTTCTTTCCACACCAAGAGCATTGTAACAGATCAGGGCATTCACACTTATAGTGCTCTGTAGATCCACAATTGTAACAAGTTCCACATGGGAACTCACTTCTTCCTCCTCCGTGGTTTCCATGACCACAAAATCCTCCTCTAAAACCTCTTCCACATGCCCCTCCATCTGTGCGCCCTTCATAGTGATGACCATCATCCTTGGAATTATTTGTGAGGTTGGTTTGGTGCACACCAATATCAATGACATCATGTATCTGGTCAATCAATCTACAATCCTTGGTGTCATGAGTAGTAGAGGTGTAAATCTTGCAATAGCAAGACACATTCTTATGGATCATGCATTGCTACAGTAATGGACTACTTACATCATGATCTCATGGAAAATCTCACAGTCCACTATCATGGTGCATACCAATCTCTGAGGAAAATTATCCTTTGTATGCCCCTCTACCTCACAATTTATGCACCATAGGCCACTGTGAGTCTCATGCGCCAAGTTTACAGATAGCTTCTCCAGATTGCTTCAGCCATTGCAGCAATCTGAGCTTCAAGAAAAGGGATAACACTACGGTATCCATGCTTCTAACAGCCTCATGCACAAGCAAGCCTCCAAGGCCTCGTGGGTCTGTGAAAGTCTTGTGTGAAAGTGCTCTCCTAAAAGGTGTTATCAACCCTCCAAAAAACCATTGAGCATGCTGAGAAGGGTGAATATCATAAGAAAAATTTGACAAGAGAGTCTTAAAAACACATCATACTCCCACACACTCTCTGTCATACCTTGTTGAATCTCCTTTAGCACACTAATGCTCTTCTGTTCAAACTCAGGGATATGAAATTCAGCTAAGAAGGCATTCTACAGTGTGGTGTAATCTACCACTGTCTGATGGGGGTCATACTTCTTGTACCAACTATGCACACATCCTTGCAATGTCATTGCAAAATGACTTTCCTTCCATTCCAGGGTAGTGATCCCCTTTGTGTGCCATAGCATCTCACACTTGTGTACATGCTCTGCAACATCCTCAACACCTTTGTAGTCTTATAGGTGCAAAGACATTTCAAAAAATAATTTCTGAGGTGGTTGAGGCCCATGTCTTCCTGATCTAGAACCTTGATTCCCTCTGGTGTTTCCTCCACCACTAGATCCACTAGATCCACCAGGTGCCTACTCCTCCTGATCCACCAGATCCTCCAGATCCACCAAGTCCACTAGCTCCTATTCCACCAGATCCACCTCTTGTAGCTGGTAAAGGCCCTGAAAGTGGTTGTGCCTAGTGTTCCTACTGTCACACTGAACTACGTGCCAATAGTTTGTGATATTACACCACTACCAGATGTGTGTCCCACACCACTTCCAGATGTGATACCCAAGATTTGTGTACCCATAATTTTCCCAAATGTCATTCCAGACAATATTCCTCCAAACACAGGAAATGATTATGCAACCATAGATGTACCAAATGAAAAGTTATACCTCCTTGGTGTTGATCGGTCACTCCACCAATACCAACTGGGTTAGCAATACTTATCTCTCGATTTGGAAAACTAAGTGCTAGGGGTTGGTCACCAGGTGGATTCAGATGCGTGCTGATGACTCTCCTTTCTCCAAGTGATGAACTCTCATCAGAAGCTAAAGGGGTCTCTCTCCCACACTTGCCAAGATGGGGTAGCACAAACTGCTCAAGCTCCACATCCTCTGCATGAACCTCAATTCCTTCCCGTAACATCTACCTCCATAGATCCATCACTCCTACAACCTCATGTTGTCTAGCCAACTCCCTTTCATGAGCTTCATTATACTTGAGTCGTCTCTCTTCCCTCTCCTTTTCAGCCACAAGGTCTGCCATCTTCCTCCACCCTAGCTTCCTTGCCCAGTGCTCAGAAGAAGCTTATCTAGCCATAGGAAATGCTTCCAAACTTAGTGTAATGATCAAGATATTTATGGCTAAGGGAATAAACACAAAAAATGATCCTCTAGGCTCCCTTAAGAACTCAAACTCAGCAACCTCTAGACAAGAATACATAGAAATAACGTATTTCATGCTATAATTGGTTAGCACTCTTCTCCACCAATGATCAAAAACACATTTCCAAGTCAGATCAGCATCATGTAGCCTCTGATATTCATCTTGGGTCCACACGTGAGATCTATAATACCATCTTGATCTAGATGCATATGTCAAAAGCCATTCATACAACTCTACTGGAAATCAACAAAATAAGGTCTCATACAACTCATGATAAAGTGCTCTTCTACCCATTTATGTGCATCAAACTTAGGTCCATCACTAAATCTCTGAGAAAAATCATCCTCCGTGCTTTTAAACCATGATTCGACACTATCCAAGGTCAAGCCCTCTTTGTCATCACGCATCATTCTCACAACAACTTCAAAAAGAGGTCCAAGCAATCAGAACCAATATGTAGTCATTTTTATCTACCCTCAATATAACTTTCTAACCCCAAGTGCACCATCCTATCACCCAGTGGGCGCTATTCACTCAATCAAGGCATTCACAGGCTCCAAGGCCCTCTTTTATGTGATCATTGTGACAAGGTTTTTCCATTGAAGGAGGATTATTTGTAGAATGATAAATACAAACATTTAGTTAAAAAACCATGCCAATCACATAACGCAAGGATTTTCACCATTAGACATGATATACATAACAAATCCTTATATATATTCTGTTATCCAAAATAAGCCCCTGCTTATTTTGGGCTAACTCCTCCTCCTTTTCCTTTGCTGGAACTTAAATGAATTTTTGGCATGCTTTAGGGACTTAAAATTTTATGGAAATGGCTTCATTAGATAGATAATTTTCTCACCTTTCCAGAAAGGTAAAATTTTCCTCCTAACTCCTTGTAAATCTCAAGTTATGGCTTGATGAATTTTTTGGTGAAAATTTCCCTAGACAGGTCCGCGGCCAATGATAAGGTGCCACGTGGCAGGGCAGAGCGGCATACGTCGGGGAAAAGTTTAAGTTTTTGCACTTTGGTCAAAGGGAACAAAGGAAAATTTTGGCCTGTAGGCATGACGAAGGAAAGAAATGGGTTGGTGAAGGCCCACAGAGGAAAACTTGGCATTTAGGGGTTAAAATGCCCAAGTCAAATTTTGGCCCGAAGGCCCGCCGAGCAATGAGGAGATGACACATGTAAAGGAAGAAGGGCGGAGGCACAGAGCTATTTGGAAATTTTTTCCAAAATATAAAAAAGTCACAAAGGAAAAATTTGAAGCGCACCCTCGCTAGGTGAACCAGGAGCTGACACGTGTCATTGGGAGAGTGGAGCGCGGGGAAAATTTGGGAAATTTTCCCAATGAAAATTTTAAAGGAAAAAGCGTAGTTTGGCCCACGTTCCCATCAATGAATGAGAAAGTTCCATGTGGTAGTAGAGTGGTGGGGTGTGGGGAATTTGTGGGAATTTTTCCTAAATTCAAAAAATGGGAAAATTTTAAACTTTCGGCCCGCCGACCCAATTTTTGCCCCAGTTTTTCCCTAAATCTTCAGAGGGCCATATCTTTTGATCTAGAGCTTGGTTTTTTGCGTTCTTTATATCAATGGAAATCTATTAAAATTATCTACATGATGGAGGGTTCAATTTTAGATTTTTATGGATATTTACAGGATAAAATGGAAAAACTTCTCTAGCATGTAAAAACACAGAAAACGACTCCAACCACCAAAATTAATGAAGTATGGGCCTCTGTTTTTCTCTGTAAAGAAATGTACTTAAAAGTATGGGATTTTTTATGGAAACCCATCATTTTTTCAGGCCTATTAGATGAATTTTGTCAGTGGTTTAACTCTCAAATCAATTTTCCCACATTTTTTGCTTTCCCTTCATTCTGCTTCACCATTAAAAGCCAAATTTGGCTCATTTGTAAAAGGTTGGATGTTCTTGCTTCTACAATATCTTCTTTTCTCCTTAGCAGGTGGATTTGAAGGATTTTCAGACCTCCCATGAATACTGTAGCATTTTTTTTCTCTCTTCTATTGCAACGTATTGTATCAATTCTGGAACTGACAATACATGCTTTGTGATTGATTTTCCAATCCTCTCTTGCATTGGTTTGTTTCCTTCTAATCTTCCATTGTATTTTGGAAAATTTGTGCATGTTTTGTTGCTGCAATCCTTGATCTGTGTCTATTTTTTAAATCAAGGAGTTCAACACTCCTTTGGTGTATGACGTCTCCTTTTTTGCTTAGTTTTGTTTCCATTTCCTTGTTTTTCTCTCAACCCTGTCTCCTTGGTAGTTTTAGAGTAGAAATTTTGAACCAGAACCTCTACAAAATTGTATGCAGACACCTAAACAAAGGAGTAAGAACCAACTTCAATCTAGAGAGTTTTCTCACCTTGCAAGGTTTGGGAAAGCTCAATGTTGTGCATTCACCACCCAAATGAAAATTGACTTAGAAAACAGATTCCATAGGTCATTTGGGGTGCTGTAATTTGCCTAATAGGTTTGGGCAATGCCCGGTGTGACCTTAGAGGTATTCCAATCATCTTTTCCAAGTTGGATGTGTTCCCTGTGAAGATATTCAGCCCTTTGGTGAGGCACTTGCAAAGACATTCTAGCGACTCCATTCTTGTAAAACAACCTTCTGCTGAAGTTGTAACTTCCTTTCATTCATTTTTCATCGCCATTCTTCCTTCCATCTGATTCCATATTTTTTTCGTTCCATGAGTTTGTGCAATCATGACTTCATTTTCCATCATGGAATTCACATTATACAACAAATAAAAATACTTCCACCTCAACATGTTATCAAATTCCTCCAAATCAAACATTGATTCATATTCAAAACCAGTATGCATATCCATATGAGCCAATGCCAAAAATCCAGTTTGGCTATAAAGCATGTAAAGCACAAGGGTACATTGAGGATTGTGAGGGTAGTCAAGGAAGGAAAATAGCAAATTTGTTGTAAGGAGTTCCAAAAATGAGGTAAACATGGTGCCCAATCAAGGCTCAAGCACAAATGAAAGCATTTGGAATCTTGCCAGAGCACCTTTTGCCAGGGTGGGGACCTTTTCGAAAGCGATTTACATACCTCAAGAGAAACTTTGACTTCATTTGTTTGCAACACTGCCATTGCTTACAAAATGGACTTAAAGGAATAGATGTGTTATGAGGGAGTATTCAGCAACCTTGTCAATGTGTAAGCACACCATCTATGTTTCTTTCCCTCTTTCCCAATCTGTTTTTTCTAAGCAGGTCAAGTTTCAAGTTGCCATCTGTTGTCCCAAAAGGTAATTCCATTTCCTTTGCCTCCTAGTCTTCCCATCCCACCTCAATTTCTCTACTCTTTCCCATTCTAAAACAACCAATTCCCTCCAAAGAAAATGAATTTTTTCCCCTCCTCTAAAACCACCAAAGGAATTGAAAAATCAGGTTGAACCATAACCCACCCCTCCTCTTTCTTTCCCCAATCCATGTGGGAAGATCTCAAGAATCCAATCAATGACCAGCAAAAAGGATCCCAATAGAAAGAAATGACAAAAAATCTGAAGATTTGGCTCTCAAATTTGGATTACAAAAATCCCCTCGATGGTGAAGCCCAAAAGAGGAAGTTGAGTTGGGGAACAAGTGGTAAACAAGGGCTGATTTTATAGTAGCAGTAAAGCAAGAAAAAAACATTTTTGTTGGTAATGATTTGGGTGTCCATGTGGCACTTTGCCCAAACAAAATGCTAATCCAATTTACACTGAAAATAATCATCAAGGGGAAGGGAAAACCAACTCAAAATCCCAATATTTGCAGGAGCGAATAGATGAGATTCAAGTCAGTTTTTGCAAAAGCAGAAGAAGGAAGCATTTATTGATACATTTTTCTTTGTTTTGAAGGGGCTGGTTTTGATTTAATGAAGCCATATGGAGGTGAAACAAAAATAGGTCCAAATGTGAGCAAAAGGCACAAGAAATTCCATGTTTCTCTCCCACTTCATTCTCTCCAAAAATTCTGATTTTGTGGATGAGTTCGAGCTACAAGATTTAATGTTTGAGGGTGAAACTCCACATGGTGAAAAAAATTGTAGATTTATGGTCACCATACCAAAAGGGAGAGACCTTGTTGTAGCAGGACACCGAAGAGTTTGAGGTGGTTTCTCAGACTTAGAGGAATGGTCTTGAGGAGGAAGCAGGCTAAAAATTGGCAAACATTTTTCTTCTCCTACCATTCATTCTTCAACATCATGAGCCTGCCTACCACAAGGGAAACATTCAAAATAGCAGCTTGCAGTTTGGGTGATAGCTCATTGGAACCAAGATTGGAAGATGTTAAATCTGTAACATGTTCTGCATTAGGAGGAAGAAGAGAAAGGACAGGAGAATTCCATACCCTCTTCCACATCATCCATTCAAGAAGGTCTATGAAAGGACTCCATTTTTGGAGTTGAAAATAAAAGCTGTGGGCATATCAAATGGATCAAACCTTGCCCAATAAGGTATTTGGCTTCATTGGAGCCAAAGGAGAAGCCACAACCAGTCATGCTTGCTTCTAAGCAGGAGAACGAGCAACAAGATACCAAGGATCAGCTATAATACCTCTTAATCTAAATGCAGAGCAACTAAAAGGTATTTAATTTTCTTTCAGCTGACACCTTGCTAATTTGGGTAGAAGACCAGATTCTTTTTTATTTTCCACTCATCCAACCAGCCATGATCAGTTCCAAATCAATTGCATGGTTGCAATTTTGAAGAATGGAATCTATTTTGCACAACCAATTGCATGGTTTGTTTAGCTCACCTTTGCTTCTAGTTAGAGTAGAGTAGTAGGTTTTTCTTCAAAAAAAAGAAGTGCTTTCTGCACACTCTTACATATTCCACTTGGGGTATGTATGAGTTCCATTTTGTACATAGTTTTTTGTGGTGATGGTTTGCTTTGCACAGTCCATTTCAGTGGCATTTTGGTGCAAGTCAACTCCAACGTTTCAGTGGTTTCCAAGAGGCTTTAAAAGTGAAGTTTTCAAGTAAATGATTAGTTTGCAGGCTAAATCTATCATGACTCCATGCCCAATGGATGCTTCCAAAGGCCATGATTCAATTCATCTTGCAGGAAGATGACCCCTTTGAGTCGCCAAAAGTGTTGTCCAAATAAGCCATGCCTTATTTTTTGGCTAAACTCCTCCTCCTTACCCTTGGTGGCATTAAAAATTTTGAAATTTTTTTTTGGCATGCGTCAGGGACTCAAAAATTTGTGGAAATGGCTACGATCAGATAAATAAATTTTCTCACCTTTCGAGAAAAGGTAAAAAATTTCTCATAACTCCAAATATTTTGAAAGTTATGACCTGGTGAAGTTTTTTGGGGAAATTTTCCCTAAATAGGCCAACGGCCAATGAAATGATGGCCATGTGGCCAGTGGAGGTTAGTCCGACAGAGGTAAGTGGAAAATTTCCAAGAATTGGCAGAAGGCCCCAAGGGAATACAACCATTGCCCGCAGGCGCCGTGCAGAAGGAAAAGAAATGGAAAGGCCTGCAGACCAATTGGAGGATGCCACATGTCCTGTCAGTGGCTTGAGTCGGGTAAGTGGAAGGTTTTAGGAATTTTGCCAAAACGCAAAGGTGCAAAGGGAAAAATTAGAAGTGCATCTTGCGGAGGACTAAGAGCCGACACATGTCACTGCGAGAGCGGAGTGTGGGGAAAATTTGGGAATTTTTTCCCAAAATGAAATCAAAGGAGAAAAGGTGAGTTTTGGCCCACATTTCTCATCAGCCAATGGGAAAGTGCCATGTGGCAACAGGGCGAGTGGGGTGAGGAATTTTTGAGGAATTTTTCCCAAATTCAAAAAAAGGGAAAATTTTAAAGTTTGACCCCGTCGACCAAATTCTGACCCTATTTTTTGCCATTTTTACCCTAAATATTAGAGGGCCATATACTTTCGAACGAGAGATCAGTTTTTCTCATTTTTGTTTCATTGGAAAGATATTAAAATTATCTACACAATGAACTATTCAATTTTGGATTTTGGTCAGTTTGGTCTGAGAAATATGAGAAAACGTCTCTAGCACGGGAAAAGGCAAAAATCATATTTCTATCTACCAGATTTTATTGGGAGAATGGACAATTTCTTGTCTCCTACGGGCTCGAATGGGCATTGGGAAGTGGATTTGCCAGACGGTGCCATTTGCCATTTTAATGAATCTTTCCTACCGTCTATCCATTGCCACCCCGCTGTCTTGCATACATGATGTGTTTCATTGTTTCAGTTCTTAGGAGATATGTTACAGATCCTTTCTCATGTGTTAACTGAAACATCATTGCAGGTGCAGGATCAGGGGACAGGTGATGGTAGAGCCCGTTTTGATCCTAAAATCGTAGACCCTGGGCCTTTGAGGCAAAGACTTTGATCAGGATCTA